>BSQZ01000059.1:1032500-1172500 GCA_033239005.1 Lamellibrachia satsuma
TAATTTTGCTGGAAGCTACGCGGAGCATAAAACAAATGGTGGCCATCCTTCATTCGGTAATAGCGACACTTTTCTAAGGTCAAGTAATTAAACTTGTGACGTGCATCTAGTCGGTTGTGGTGTCGTAACTTTGACTTGTCTCTTCCTGGATGGGTGATATAGTTCAGCTCGAATATTCTCTTGGTGACTGTATCAGTTAATTCATTAATAATCTAGAAAACTTCAAGCATATCAGCCCTTTTCCTCCTACTTTGTAGAGACAGGAAGCCACATGTTCGCTGTCTTAGATGATATGGAAGCTTAGAAATTCCAGTAATCATCTTGTGGCCCTCAT
The DNA here is from genome assembly GCA_033239005.1 of Lamellibrachia satsuma. NCBI lineage: Eukaryota > Metazoa > Annelida > Polychaeta > Sabellida > Siboglinidae > Lamellibrachia > Lamellibrachia satsuma. Next base: position 1,032,835 of record BSQZ01000059.1, read on the forward strand.
CTGCACACTTTAAATTTTTTCTATACATAGAAACAGGAAAACAACGAATCAATGAAGTCGAGAAAATATTCTCGAAAAAAGACTAAACCGAACAAGTCACAAACATAACTAAATGTAAAAATTATCAAGTTTTAATTAAAGAGTTTTGACACATATGTAACGCTGTTTGCAATATGTATATATATATATATATATATGTATATGTATATATATATATATATATATATATATATATATATATATATATATATATATATATATATATATATATATATATATATATATATATATATATATATATATATATATATATATATATATATATATATATATATATATATATATATATATATATATATATATATATATGTATATATATATATATATATATATATATATATATATATAGTTATATATATATATATATATATATATATATATATATATATATATATATATATATATATATATATATATATATATATATATATATATATATATATATATATATATATATATATATATATATATACGTATGTATATATATATATATATATATATATATATATATATATATATATATATATATATATATATATATATATATATATATATATATATATATATATATATATATATATATATATATATATATATATATATATATATATATATATATATATATATATATATATATATATATATATATATATATATATATATATATATATATATATATATATATATATATATTAATAGCTATTTTACGGGTACGCGACTTGTAGGACATGACGTTTTCATAGCCATTGGCGCTGCCCTACCAACATTTCACTGGGCAGTGCGAAGAGACATAATTTTGGTTGACTTTTCTTCGTGCAACGCCGGGCAACTCGGCTAGTATATAGGCCTGATAATATGATATGCTGCCTGTAGTTAACGAGCGGGTTGCTGTAACTCAATACATCCGTGCAGCTGATATGACTGCGCCGCCGATAGTGGGGCGATGACTCATAACCTGTGCGTAAAACAGGTTCCCAAGTAAATTGTCCAGAGCAGCCCATTAATAAACATGTGCTATTTTTACATATTAAATATAATATACTTTGTGTTCAAGCTTACTCATACACGCCTACTATTTACATAGAGGTGGAATAAATTCACCTTTTATAATCGATCCCTCCGTTCTGCTACGCTAGAGTTTGGACAGTAGGGAAACCGGTAGGAGGACGCCATTCTAAACGCTCCATTACCTTTCGAAAAGTGTTTGACTCTCAAATCATATCACATTTTTCCTGATTAATGCTGCCATTTAACTTAGTTAATTTTATATTACCCTAATTAAGTTGAAATTTGATCTTATTAAGTTGATCGGGTATTTCATGTGTAGACAAAAAGTCACGCAGCTAAAGAAAATTGCAGCAAAACGACACGAGTCACATGTCATAAAAACAACACTGTTAAGGTTTAATGCTAACAAAGACATGATCTTGAACATTTAATTAATTAAATTACAATTAACTCAGAAATGTCACAATTAAATTAAATTGACCTCCCAAATTCTTCAATTAAATTAAATCAGCAATTAACTGTGTATGCCATGGGAAGAACAACTAAACGCGTTACTACATTGCGAACTTAGCAAACAGTGTTACATATGTGTCAAAACTCTTTAATTAAAACTTGATAATTTTTACATTTAGTTATGTTTTGTGACTTGTTCGGTTTAGTCTTTTTTTCGAGAATATTTTTTCGACTTCATTGATTCGTTGTTTTCCTGTTTCTATGTATAGACAACATTTAAAGTGTGCAGATGAGGGCCATAAGATGATTACTGGAATTTCTAAGCTTCCATATCATCTAAGACAGCGAACATGTGGCTTCCTGTCTCTACAAAGTAGGAGGAAAAGGGCTGATATGCTTGAAGTTTTCTAGATTATTAATGAATTAACTGATACAGTCACCAAGAGAATATTCGAGCTGAACTATATCACCCATCCAGGAAGAGACAAGTCAAAGTTACGACACCACAACCGACTAGATGCACGTCACAAGTTTAATTTACTTGACCTTAGAAAAGTGTCGCTATTCCCGAGTGAAGGATGGTCACCATTTGTTTTATGCTCCGCGTAGCTTCAAGCTAAATTAATATCTCACAACACCAGTTGCATTTGTAAAAGAAATAGGCTGTTAAAATTGTTGTGGTACAATTATTGAATATTCAAATCATGAAGCGAGCTTTAGGGAATATTGAAAAAAACCGTAAACTTCCCATTCCGTCAATGCCATTACCATTAACCCAGATACACAAATAAAGCCATGCTTGTTAGTTTAAGTTTTGTTCCAATAAAACAATTACCAATTACGGTGGTTACTTTTCACTATTATGCCCATTTTTTTCAACGTGCATTAACACATAAAAACCGTACGGCTACCAGCTGTGTTTTGTGAATTGCGACTGGAATGTTTTTGTTTTAATAAAAGATTACATAAATCCGACATCCGAAAGATTGCAAACTCTTTCACGCTGTCGATGTGTACTTATGATCATACTAACAATACAACATTTAAATAAACAAAGTGCATTTTCAAACTGATGACAAACGATGCGACGATCAACAACAGGGCGGAACACAAATATAACTATGCCATAATGGCGGCGGCATGTGGTTGTCTGTTCTAGACTTGAACCCGAGAGGGTTAAAATAGCTGGATGGCTGCATTGAAAAGCAACGTTCGGCTCATTTCATACGGGCAGAACACGTCGTTTTGCACGTATGAGAAGCTATACACACAACTGGGTCACACGATCAACGCCTCGGTTGTACAATACGACCGGGATATGGCATGTACTGACCCGAGTCAGTACACTGAGAATCCGGCGACCAGCTATTGGGCGAAAGAAAAAATATCACAATCCAATATCATTGTTTTGCGGTCGAAATACGTGCTGTCTAAATCATTCTCCCCAATGTGGATAAGGATGGCCGCCGGCTGTTCCTGGCGCGTTTAATCGGTAACTTACCAAAGGCACAATTTATTCATAGCCTCGAGCCGTAAAGTATTTTTTCATGCAACCGGATGTAGGCCAAAATTAAACCAGGAACCACTAAGCTAATCATTAACCCACCAATTGCTATTTCCGAGAATGACGTCTGACATGTCTAGTGACAATAATAAGCATAAATCTTATCAAAATGATGTTATTACAAACTTACATGTTGCCTTTGTCTTCAAGAAAATATCTGCTGAAATTTCTCCTACTACTCATAACTGTATAAATAACTTTATATGTATATATATATATATATATATATATATATATATATATATATATATATATATATATATATATATATATATATATATATATATATATATATATATATATATATATATATATATATATATATATATATATATATATATATATATATATATATATATATATAGATAGATATATATACACATACCTTAATACATATAATAATATTCACAATTCATGTGAATGAAAAACAATATCTCTAATTTTAGAGTACGCATGTAGGAAAGAAACGTTGAAATTTATGCGGCGTTATTCTTGTTAACAGAGGAATCACATTTCCCATTTTAGTATATCTCGCACAGCACCTGTATCAAAATTAATTATTTGTTTTATATATGTACTTAAGGGTTTACAATAAATTATGTGATTGTAATACATCAATAATATTCATACCCAACAAGGATTGCCGCTGGGCACACAATAATAGTGATTAAGTCTGCCACAATTTTGCACAGCCTGGTATATTACTGATTAAGCTGGTGTGTATGACCAATTAGTAAACAATACCAGATAAGATTTAGCATTAGTGATATTTTCTACTGTAGCTAGCAACTGCCGAAGACAGTCTTTACCAAAAACCCTTGCTGCCTATCTACGCAGCTAGCCCATTAGGCGACTGACTTCACTGCAACGCGGATTGCTATTTCGGGACCCCGTAGGACGAGCGACGACACCGTTGACCAATCCCACGCGCGCTTCAATGACAATAATGGCGTTGCGGTGACTGACCAATACCTTGCGCGCTTCATTGAGATGGATGGCGCTTCATAGATTACCAAAGGCGACCGACGTTTATTGATGACATCAACATCGCTTCTACTTCTGAGAATAATGTTGGCACAGCATCCCCTTTCAAAGAGTGTTTACCACAGTATAACCCAAGGCTGCCATATTCTCTGGTGCGGATCGCAGTCGAAACAAGTTTCCTGAAGTGAGCAGAGCCGGCTGTGCTTCGTCGGCTTGAAGGTTGCTTTTTAAAAGAAAGTTGGCTCCGTAGGGAACTTAAACCAAATCCATATTAATATATTTAGCATCCCCCTGTCAAAGAGATTTTAGCACCAAAATAACCAAGGGCTGCCATATTCTCTGATCGCAGTCGAAACAAGTTTTCCTGTAGTGATCAGAGCCGGCAGTGCTTCATCGGCTTGAAGGTTGCTTTTTAAAACAAAGTTTGCTCCGTAGGGAACTTAAACCAACTACATGTTATTCTATTCTGACTACTTTCTGAATTACAATCGCACAATAAAAGATTACAATCGCACAATAAAATGTCTACATGTCAATGATACCAAACAGCTGCACCCGTTTTCATTTGATCACTGCCTTCCACTCGGCTAGTATTTGAGACATACTTCTGGGTAACTAAAAATGTCTGCAAATGTGGCGTGCGGATCACAATTGCCACATATAGTACCATGACAATAATAATAATAATAATAATAATAACAACAATAATAACAGCTAGTTGATTATTGTGCAGTGTCTAACAAGCGTTCGATGTATTTAATTAGAGTTGAGCTTCTGTAGCACCTGCGTTAAGTATATCTGCCTACGTAGGAATGGACCCCGGGTACGAGCAAGGATTGGAGACTAAGGCCGCTACTTGTCTAAGTAGGAATGGACCCCGGGTAGTGGCAAGGAGTGGAGACTAAGGCCGCTACTTGCCTACGTAGGAATGGACCCCGGGTAATGGCAAGGAGTGGAGACTAAGGCCGCTACTTGCCTACGTAGGAATGGACCCCGGGTACGAGCAAGGATTGGAGACTACGACCGCTACTTGCCTACGTAGGAATGGACCTCGGGTACGAGCAAGGTTTGGATACTACGACCGCTACTTGCCTACGTAGGAATGGACCTCGGGTACGAGCAAGGATTGGATACTACGACCGCTACTTGCCTACTCTAGACCAATAGAACAGCTCCTATTATACATACTTTATCCAGCAACAAAGTGCTGTTGTTGCTATGGAAGTTGCGAAACGCTTGCTGATTGGTCGAAAACGTAAGCGCGCATGCGCAGTCGGCTTGTTTACACATTCCTTTCGTCTTTGTTCGCCAGTTTCGCCAGCTGTTTTCAGATATTTCAGGGATTTACTTTAGGGGTTCGGCACCCAGTGTTCGCGGTAGTCTCTGGGAATACCAAACCTAGTAGTAAATGAGGTGGCATTCAATAAATAATAGGTTTTTCCATTCATACTTATGTATCTTATTTATACATTTCATTCCATTTGGAGCATTATAAGTGCATCGTTGCTATGGGAGAAGCAATTTTTCAATGCTGTTTTTTAAAGCTGATTTTCTGAAAACTTTTATTCCAAGAACGTGTACACTAAAAGTGTAATATCTTGGCCCAGGGGTAAGGTACATTCTTCATGTTAGTGTCATTTTAAAGCTGTGTATGTCCTCTATTTGAATCTGTAATTAAATGGTTTTCGTAAAATTGTCGAGAAGAGCCTGGTTTTGGCGTGAGGCATCACACACACACGCACGCACGCACGCACGCACGCACGCACGCACGCACGCACACACACACGCACGCACGCACGCACGCACGCACGCACGCACGCACGCACGCACGCACGCACGCACGCACGCACGCACGCACGCACGCACGCACGCACACACACACACACACACACACACACACACACACACACACACATATATACATGGCTAATATGAATAAGCTGTCACTAAGTAAACGTAAATATAAATATATTACTTTCCAAATGTCAAACAAATATACACAGACATTATTTCTCAAAATAGATAATACAATAAGTGAGAAATGGAAGATTTTAACTGCTTAGGCTTAACTATAGATACTAACTTAATTTGGAAAAAAAACATACCGACAAAATCTCAATAAATGTTCCAAATGTATAGGAAAACTAAACAGATTAAAACATGTGCTACCTTTAGACATAAAAATATATTTTTTTATAATGCATTGATATTGCTTTATATTAATTATTGTATTACGACTTGGGGATATCAAGGAGACATATTAGTGAAAATAGAAAAGAAAGCAGAACCAATTATACAATTAAGCAAATAACATTTACATACAGAACCACTTAAAAATCAAGACATTAGAAGTAGAAGACTTACTAAAATTACAATAACTTAAATGTTATTACAAATACATACTTAACATTTACCTGTCTACTTATTAAATTGGCAGATAACCCCAAATGCTGGCATACACAACTATAACGCTTGGAGAACAATTGATCCACATACTTCCAGAACTAAACATGAATTTACAACAACATTTCTTAAATACAACTTATATTACAATTTAGTTATATACATGCTACTGACTCATAGTTTGAGAGTTCATTCAAATGGAATGTGTATACTTGCACACATGCTTACACAAGTGCAGCCGAACACAACACACAAAACACATCAACACAACACATTATCTCACACATAAATTGATTATACGTAATAAAGAGAAAACAAAAACTGACATTTTGACATATTAATGTGTTTTTCGTATGATATAAAATGTAGGAATATATGAATAAGGAATATACGTTATTTTTTATTCGGGTAGCTCCAACGATAGAGACAAGTTTTTGCCTTAGTAGGAGTTTCCGGTCCCACAGCAATTATTTGTTTGCATAATTTATTAATTTGTTTATTATTTATTAATTATTATTGCATATTGTTCAGTTAAATTTTTAAACATATCAAGTATATTTGTACATATTATATTGCCTCTATATTTACATGATATCGAACACCCCACGGGTAACGAACGATCGTAATAGTACTGGCCATACGTCTTCATACCCAATAGTTTATAACCGGTTGGGTGAACGGGTAAGATTCTGAATGCCTTATCGATATACGGCTTCACCGTGAGCCCACGGACTGAATTAACCGAATAGCACCATCCAAACTTTGATAGTGAACTGTCAACTCTTCCGCTAAAACGTCATCGTTAATGGATGTGTCCTCGGGGAACAACAAGCGGTGGATGACACTCTGCTTCCCAACTTCCCTTTTGGGTTTCAGGCTTAGTGGTTAGACGAAGAAAATGGGCCGTTAATTCTGCCAGCTTTAAAGTCACGGGTATTTTCACATTTTATCACATCATACAACACCCGACATTACGAAACCTGCAGTTCCATTTGCTCGGCCGGGCAACAAAGCACCCAGTTCAACTAGCATGGTCTACACACCCACTACATTAACAGGGAATGCAATATGATGACATCATGTGTCCCTCAGCAGGGCAATAGTTGAACCCGGTGCAACTCACATGGTCTATTAGCCAAACGTTTTGTTGCATGAAATTCATGTGAACTCACGCTGTCGCTCAGCCGGACAACAATTGATTGATACAATTGGCGTGGCGTTTTGCCTATAACGACATAGGAAACATACACTATTTGTTAAGATTACGTCATGTTGCTGCTCAGCTATGCAATAACTGCGTGGTACAACTGACATTGATAATATATTCAAATATATTTGGCTTAAAAACGTGATGCAATATCATCATGTTTTTGTTCAGACATTTATGACTAGCAAAGCAGATTAGTTGTATGTGAAACTTGTTCATACTAGTTTCACATAGTACTCACCAATCAGTATGCCATCCCCTCCCATGCTGATGTTGATACACTTGCATAGAGTACCCAGTGCACACATATAAACCACCACAATAACCGTTTGACAGCTTGCAGCGAGGCGCCGCGCAAACAGTAAACACTATTCTTGCGCAAAAAACCTTAAACTTCCCGTGCTTCTAAACATTTCAATTTCAGTCCGCACCCTTCTCACTGATTACTTTCCATGCTGCTATTTGCTGGGAAACTTTCTCACGCCTAAGAACCCACAAGGGGTTGTAGTAAACCATTTGAGACTTGACGCGAAAACATCACGGAGCGTGGATAATCGATGTTATCTTGCTAACAGCTTACACTCTTCTCACTGATTAATTTCCATGCTACTAGTTGCTGGGAAACTTTCTCACGCCCAAGAACCCACAAGGGGTTGTAGTAAAGCATTTGACACTTGATGCGAAAACATCACGGAGCGTGGGTAATCGAGGTAGGTTATCTTGCCAACAGCTTACTACATGCTTCCTGACACTGTGTAAAGAAGACATTAATTAAATGTTCACAGTTTACACATTCATAATATTTACATTTCATAGCATATTTGATTGTTTGTTTAATGAAAATGTGCACTTTCAAGACGACAGTTTACTAATTGACAAACCCCAACTGTGTATCGCGCCAATGGTTGGTATCTATTATATGAGCACTGGACACGATCCAGCAGGTCTTTGAATTTGGAGGCGTCTGTTACAAGCTGTAATGTAATAATCGACCGGTAATGTAATAACTCGACCGGTAATGTAATAAAATCGATGAAGGTGATTATGACGAAGATGATGATGAATATGATAAATGGTAATGATGATGATGAATAGGCGGATAAATATGATGATAATTAAGGGTTTATCTTTGTGATGATGATTATGAGGATGATAATGATTTTGATAATGAAGACAACTACGTCATCCTCATCAGCCTCATCGTCCTGCTCCTTCTCCTCAACATCCTCTTGTTCACCGTTATCATGGCTAGCCAGGCTGACATACTCTCGACGATTACTAAAGTATACTTAAAATAAGATTCGCAGAACGATTCAGCGACTTGTTTTCTGGGAGGACATATGGACTTCCGTTTATATATCCTCCTAGATCGCATACTGCAATAACAATAATAGATGTGGGCAAACGATGGGTTCGAATCAAACAGGGTAGCAGGAAAGACGGAAAGGAAGGGGTAATTAAAAAAATAAACGTTCATCTCAAATGTAAAGTATAATTTAAACAGAATAACTATCTGATCGTTTCAAACAAATTAAAGTGTCACATCGTAAAATTAAGAGGTCTTCTAAAATGTGAAGGGAACATTAAAAAAGGTAACGGGTCATTACAAAAATCAACTAACTGATCACCTCAACAAATTAAGAGATCATATCATAAAGGGTCATATAAAAATATAACCAGTCAAAAAGTGTAATATATCATTTAACCATTAATGCTGCTAATTGTCTGAAAAATATGGGATCATCTCATACAAAATAAGAACATAACTTTTTTAGATGAAGAGCTAGTTAATTTGTTAAATGACCCTTACATTTTTCAAAATGATTCCATATTTTTTTAATCCGTTTAATTTATTTGAAATAACCCCTTATATTTTCGATGTGATTTGTTGAGACGATCAAGTTATTTAGTTAACTTGTTCTTACATATTTTATGACGATCCTGTAACTTTTTTTGACAAGACCATTTTTTTAGAAGACCCCTTAATTTATTTTATTTTTTTCGAGACGACCACTATATTTTATGAGATGACCCCATATTGTTTTGAGATTATCAGCTAGTTTATTATTAAATGACCCCTTAATGACTCCTTTATAAATTGTCCTTTATTATTTTTGCGAATAAACTTAAATTTCTAATACAATATCACATTACTTTTTGAGAGTTCCCCTAAGTTATTTGATATGACCCTTAGTTTGATCAAACGATGATCATGTATTTCTGTTTAAGCATTTTAAAGATCCCTGAAATAATTGTTTGAGATGTTCCCTAAAATGAGTGTAGATTACCAATGTCATTTGTTCATGTGACATTTTAATGGCCCCCCTTCTTCCTTACCACTCTGTCTGACTCGGTCCTATTGTTTGCCAACAAGTAGTTACTGCCGTGCGTTACCTGGGAGGTTATATGAACGGCATTCCATATGTCCTCCCAGAAAAACATGCGGCTCACTCGTACTGAGATTCGTACTTTAATCATACGTTTGTGAACGTCGAGTTGGTGTCAGCATGGCCAGTCGTTATACGGGTGAACATGAGGATCACGACGATGATGAGGAGCTGGATGATGAGGCTGAGGGTGTCATTGTCTTCGTCCTCATAACCGTAAGACCGCATAATTGTCTTCATCTTCTTCCTTATCATCATCATAACCGTTGATCACCCTCATCATCACCGTCTTTATCATCATTATTATTATCATCACCCTCTTAATCATTATCATCTTCACAAAGATGGCCCCTTAATTGGCATCATCTTCATAATCGTTTGTCACCGTCATGATCATCTTCTGCATCATAATTATTAGCATCATCATCATCATCTTCTTCTTCTTCTTCATCGTAATGATTATCAACATCATTTTTATTACAATACTGGTCGATTTATTACATTACCAGTCGATTATTGCATTATCTTTCGATTATTACAATATCGGTCGATTTGTTACATTACTGGTCCATTATTGCACTACTTTTTTAACAGACATCTTGAGCCTCAACCAATTGCACCTCCAGGATGGACCAGACAATTAAGGTGCGGGGAAGTATTAATTTATGTATTCCTCTGTGTTGGTTCTTATTTGTTTGTGCTTGTATAGGTGATTTGTGCGTGTGCGTCTGTCAGCAGTTATTAAAAATGTTTTAAACCAGATTTAAATTTAAATCAATTTGTCCATGGACGATGATATACATTTATGTTAATCATACATTAATGTTCTTCGCTGGAAGAAGACACAGGTACTACATTAATAGCAGGATATGCCGGTTCTATATGAGAATGTTTCATCCTCATCAACTAGCCGCACTGAGTGAGACGGCCGATATATTCCGTACTTCCAGTACGAGTAACCTGGAGAAATTCGGTTCCTCCAAGAGAAACTTTCAAACCATTAAATTATGCTAACCTTTAAATTTTTTAACGTGTTTTTAATGTGTTCATATTATAAACAAACATGCGTGTTACTTATTATACAACTATTTAATGCAAATAAACAAGCTAGCTGAGTTGCATTTGAAAAATAGTAAGATTACCCCCCAAAAAAACGTATTTCCCCATCCCTGGGCCTAGACGTCCACCTGCCCGGGTCAATGTCCTCCACAACTCCCTCCCCGTGTTTTAATTCGTCCTGCTTGAACGCCCCATCGCTGCACGCTGAACTAAGTTCAGGTAGTGGCTACCCAAACATAATATTGTGCCCTCTTGACTGCCGAGCTGAGTAAAGACACGCCCTGGTTTAACGATTCTAATCGAGTGCAGTAACAAGTCGAACGTTTGTCATCAAGAAATAGCTATGCATAAAACATCGAAACAAAAATAGTGATATATTGATTCGTGCATATAAATATGGAAAAAAGTCGCCAGAAATAATATTTGTACATACAAATAGTATGATAGATGCACCAGCCTATTATAACTGTTACATTTAAGGATTTAACATATACAATTTACCTTGCAATTCATAAAATAAATAGTATATTATTTGACTCATTGTGGTGAAATGTTGTATAAGTGTTCCATTTATATATTTGTACAGTGTCGGTGTATGGCGGTGTTTTAATGTTTAGTGTTACTATAAAATAAAAAAAATACCTATATCCTTTCTTCCCAGCTGATTAATTTCAGAAAAGCGCATGTAGTTCCAGAAAGTATATATATATATATATATATATATATATATATATATATATATATATATATATATATATTACATCCTCTGGAACCTGAGCTCAGAGGCGCAGCAAAACAGAATAAATAAGCATAATGGTGAACAGGGACGCGCAAAAGTTATTATCAGAACGAGGGACAACCGAATATTGGTGGAAGCGCAATTTTTACTAACATGCGTATTGTGTTGTTTTAGGAAGATAGCTATAGTTTCAAATATTTTCAAAGTGATGGGGAGTTCATTCTAGTCACTAAGCGAATCGACAGAGAAAGCACGTTTGCCGAAGTTAAGTTTTGTCTTAGGCACAATATATTTTTGTGAAATTGATTATCTGAGCTGCCTAGGGGTATTTGAAAGATGCAGGAGAATACCTTAACAGTAATTCGATAAGTATCAGGAAGCCAGTGTAACTGTTGAAGTACTGGTAGTGATGGTAAAAACTGAGGCGTCCTGAGTATCACACGTGGTAGACAAATTTGTACTTACTTATTAATCCTCTTCGTGCGGGATCACACATAAGGCCGACACCAAAGAACGCCAATGTTGCCTGTCCGTTGCAAGCTTCATCACCTGGCCCCAACTCCACCCGAGAGCCTTCATCTCCCGTTCTACTGATCTCCTCCACGTCTCCTTGGGTCTCCTCTCGCTCTCTTGCCACCAGGGATCCAGCGCATGGCCACTCTTGGAATGGATGTTAGCGGCATTTTGCAGACGTGTCCGATCAATTTCCATATGCGACGTTTAACCTCGAGAGAGATGGGCTGCATACCTGTTCTTTCATGGAGATCCGTGTGGGAGATTTTGTTCGGCCAGTAGATTCGCAGTCTCTTCCTGAGGCACTTGTTTTGGAAAACTTCCAGCATCTGGCATATGCTTTTGGTACCTTTCCATGATTCCGCCGCATATAGTAGCACACTTAGGAGGTTGCTCTTGAACAGGCAGGTCTTTGTTCTGTTGCTGATCTTGTTTGTCTTCCAGATATTTTTCAGTGCGCAAATGCCCCTCTTGCCTTTCTAATATTTGCCTTAATCTCAGACTCCGAGTTTCCATCTGTTGACACCTTAGCCCCAAGGTAGGTGAACTCGGTCACCTCTTTTATATCCTTTCCTCCAATCGTGATGGGGTCTGCTGTTTGGCTGTTGTTTCGCAGCATCTTTGTTTTGTTTATGTTTATCTGTAGCCCAATCTTTTCAGCATTTCTTGCAAGTTCATCGCTTTTTCTTTGGATGTCACTGTAGCGGTGCGACAGAAGAGATATGTCGTCTGCATAGTCTAGATCACCTAATGTTTCTGTGAAGGTCCATTTGATGCCGCTTTTGTCTCCTAGTGCTGTTTCCTTCATGACCCAGTCGATCCCGAGGCAGAAGAGGAAGGGGGGTAGTATGCATCCTTGTTTCACTCCTGTCTTGATTTCAAAATCTTCTGTCAGGTATTGTTCGCAAATGACCTTGGTCCTGAAATCGCCATATAGCAGTTTGATTATGCTCACAATATTGGGGGGATTCCATAGTGCCGGAGTATACGCCAGAGAGAGTCTATGTGAATGTTGTCGAAAGCCTTTTCAAAATCGACAAAGTTTGCGTAGAATGGCGCGTTCCATTCCTGGCACTGCTCCTCGATCTGCCTTAAGGTAAAGATGTGGTCCCCACAGGATTTTCCTTTCCTAAAACCTGCCTGTTCCTAGCGTAACAGTGGGTCAAGGACTTTTGAAATTCTGTCAAGGATCACCCTGCTGAAAACTTTGCTAGTGATAGACAACAGAGTGATCCCTCTCCAGTTTTTGCAAAGGCTAAGGTCTCCTTTCTTTGGTAGTTTGACGATCAGCCCCATCTTCCAGTCGCCTGGTGTTTCTTCCGTCTCCCATATTCCTTCAATGATCTCTGTCAAGGCTCCCGTTGTGACTTCTCCTCCAGCTTTCAACATCTCTGCACTTACACAGTCTGCGCCCGGTGCTGTCCCAGACTTCATGGTCCTGATTGCTTTTCTCACTTCTTCAGCAGATGGTGGGTCCTCTTTGCTTTTCGGAATTTCTGCTGGATTTCTTGGTGCTTCCTTATTGAAGATGGTCTTGAAGTGCGTTTTCCATCTCTGGGTCTGTTTTACTTCACAGGTGACAATATTTTCATCCACATTTTTCACTGGAATATCACTATTTTTAAAACCGCCAGTCAGCGTTTTGGTTATCTTGTACAGTGTGGCCATGCTCTGTGTCTGTGCTGCTGCTTCTGCTTCTTCTGCCAGAGTTTCGATGAAAGCTTTCTTATCTGCTCTCGTCTTCTTTTGACTTATTTGCCCAGTTCTGAGTATCTACTCTGCAGCTGTTCCTTCAGTCGTTGAGATTTGGCGTCGTTTAGCTTCTTTTTGTTGCTTTTCGTTCATCAATTGTTGTCAATGTGTCTGACTTGATCTATTACTCCTTCTTTTTTCTTCTGTACCCTCAACGTTTCTTGTTTGTTTCCATCAGTGCCTGATTGAAACTGTCGATGTTCAATTCTTGTTCCTCTTGGAGTATGCGAAAGCGGTTTTTTTTTCAAAACTCTTCATTACGTGCGATATCAACGCTACTGGAAGGAAATCATTTAAGCTAGCTGGGCGAGGTTTTTTGGGGATATGAATGACAGTTGACGTTTTCCACAAGGTATGGATTTTCTGTAAGCTGAGAGAGACCTGGAAGATGAAGTGGAAGATACCAGGCAACTGAATGGCACAATTCTTCAAAAAACTGCCGGAAATGCCATCAGGACCGGGACTTTTCTTCACATGTGTACACAGGAATACTCTCAGCACATCCTTTTCTTCAATTACGTATTTACCATTTGTCTTTGTTGGTCTCCTAATATCGTCAATGACATAACGAAAATCGTGTGTGTGTGTGAGTGTTCATGCAGTTTGGGCACGTGATGTACTAGTGGTAGGCAGACTTTGCTTAAGGCAGCACTGGTTGAAATCACCTAGTATGAACTCGGGCGCATCGGCAGACAAAGCGTCAAGACTATGTGTCACATCACAAATATGCTGGGCGGCTCGATCCACGTTGGCTCTGAGCTGTATGTAAACAACAGTCACAAACAACTGGGAAAATTCGTGGGGAAGACACAATGGCTGACGTGAAACAGTCAACAGTTCAATATAGGGGGTACAGAGCCGATCACGCACAATCACGTTTTTGCACCAACGTTCATTTACATAAAAGCAGAAACCCACCTCTCTCCTTTCATTTACATTCAAGTAGACACCCCCACCTCTCTCCTTTCATTTACATTCAAGTAGACACCCCCACCTCTCTCCTTTTCGGTCGCTTCCTTGTCGCGGTCAAGCCGGGTAGGACATCCAAATCCCTCTATAAAATTTCCCTGGTCAAACACAGAGCTGTCGAACTAGGTTTCAGTGAATGCCATGAGGCAAGCGTCTCTGTATTCGGTAAAAAAGTTGCATTTCCACGAAGTTCGTCCATCTTGAGACCTTTCAAAGACCGTACATTTGCCAAAATCATGAAGGCTTACATTTGATTCTCCTTAGTCTCTGTCACGCACCACCCTCCGTCCTCGCTTACGTTCCCGTCTGGTGTTGTTCTGCGTCAATTCGGGAGAAAAATCGATGCTATTGAGACAATTTGAATCTTTGTGTGCACGGGTGTTCAAGGCCAGTAAATACTCACGTCTAAGTCCGCCTTGATGGATATGTCCCTGCTGGCCGAAGCATAGGTGAATCAAAGTAGCATCACGAGAAGTCCAAGGAGCAGACATTTGCAGTCTTCCATTTTAGATTACCCATGCACACATTATAATCACAGTGTATACGGCGACCACAAAACAAGCGTCGTAGAACAATAATATAACAAATACGGCGAGAGTCGAACAGCTGCTGGTCGCCACCGAGTAGCGCCCCCTATCTATAGGATGTAGATACACCCTTATCGGTTAACACGACCCAAGTTGTTAACAATGCGCTGGATGATGACAACTGATGGGAAAAAGCCCCACACTTACACGATTTATACCATCGACCAATAGCGCAATTCACATACTCCGAGTTGGACATTCTTAAACGTTATTACAGTATACAGGATGTATTTGCGAAGCACGATTTGGATCTGGGTAGTTATACTACAACTACACACCGCATTCACACTGCGGATGCAGTCTTTGTAAAGATGAAAATGAGACGAACTCCGTTGGGGTTCCAAAAGGAAGAGGAGACACTCCTACAAGACACTTGCACCGATAACATACCGTATTACGATTTGATGATTGTCCACGTCCTGGTGACTGTACACGGCGATTCAGACGTTGCTCCACCTGAGTAAGTCTTCTCAATATTTCAACAATCTTACTCTCCTCTCTGTCCTGACGACTAGTGCCGGAACCAACCAATTATTGACATTTGTCAGTATCTAACTGTCCTGACGTTTGACCCGAATGACCCTTTGAGGTGAAACATAGGTGGCGCGTACTAACACCTCGTCCACAAACGGTACCTGTCTCGCTGTCACTGCCAGTGTTCTCCTCAGGACAGCATTTTGGTTGCTGGTGCTACATTTGATCTCTTTCAGGACTTTTTCTGGTTGTTTTTGGTCTTTTTTCACTAGCTGTTAGAGCAGCCCCCTTCTCTCTAACCCCTTTGAGGAAGATATCCGTGGCCTATTGATATATGGATTTGTCCCCTTAAATCCCAGTGTGACGGCATGCTGAACGCGATCAACAATGTCTTCCTTCACCGACTTCCTACTTCATACCATATACACTTTGTCGCACTACACTCGGATCCTCCTTAATTTCAAATGGGCTCTTCAGACACCAATAATAAAGTTTGGCGACTCCTTTGAACATGCATAAGCAAGTGTCTAATTTTGTAGAATGTCCGGAGAATATTTGTAGTTTAGGACCAGGGGACTACTTCGTCTACGGCGTCGCTGATTATTTCCCCGTCCATCCCGCTCATCGCCGGATGATATACAGTTTGAATCGTCATATATATATATATATATATATATATATATATATATATATATATATATATATATATATATATATATATATATATATATATAACTGGTATATGATAGCAATAAAAGTGTGACCAAAAACCCCTTGTTGCTGTTATATAATGTTCCAGCATAACAATTTACAAGGGAACACGATATTTAAATAAGACTGCAAAAGCACAGTACCACCTACACTATTTAAAAATTCACTACACACAAAAGCGGGTTGTAAGTAGTCCCCCCAGGCCCTATCTGCTTGCTGATAGGGTCCTCCCCCGCTAAAGGGCTTCAAACGCAGAACAAAAGGAGAATCAGTAATGGTAATACTGTATTCAAAATATTGTAGTGGTTTAGGTTAAGATTCACATGAATTGATGGGCACAGCCCTTTTAAAAACCCAATTGGGTTTCAACGACAAAGTAATCCATGTTTAGTGTGCTGGCTGGCACAGTAGGTCTGATCAGTCTCGACTACAACCGACTTCCTGCCAACAGAGAGATAGGTCGCCTGACGACCCTCCCTCTGCCAACATAAGGTAAATTGCCTAGCTACCCACCCTCCGCCAGCAGAGAGATAAGTCGCCTCACGACCCCCCCCCACATGCCCACGGAAGGTGAGTTGCCTTGCTACCTTTCCTCCGCCGACAAAGGGATAAGTCGCTTCACGACCATTTCTCTATCAACAGTTTTGGTCGGCCTACTATGCTGTACCGAATTTCATGTTGCTGCCTCTGAGGGTTCGAAGAATGTCAAGACAAGTTTCGATCGTCACCCACCCTTCGTTGCATTCGTCAATGCCGGGTCACGTTATCACTGCTGCGTCATGTTCATTACAGGCAAATCAAGTTGTTGTGAGCATCACTGCACGTCCCGTGGTTGTGCTCATCACTGCACGTCCCGTTTTTGTCCCCCGTCACGTTGCGATCACCACTTTGTTGTGGTCGGCCCGTTCTGGCCCTTTGATGGAGCGATTTTCACTGGAGGCGTCAGGGGCTGGCATACGCTTTGTGTGGTGGTCGATATGAAACACAAGCAGTAGGGGGCAGTATATGTATGTAACCGGGTGTAATGCGTGGTTTTATATGAATATTTTGCTAGAGATGTATTCAACTTGAATACATTTTTGGTAGGAGTCAGAATGCCAGCATCCCATGATTTTTATTTGTTCGGAAGGAAAACCTGACTTTGCTGCCCATGTGGCTGCCCCTATTCTAAATCAATGCGGGGATATTTTCTTGTTTGCCTTTAAGTATTTTGCAAAAGCAGTTTTTTTAACTTGCAACTTATTAGCATAGCAAAACAGAGGACCCTGCTCATGTCCCCTGAGCTTGATGTAGTCTACCTTCCTACGGTATGGGAAAGCTGCTTTCCTTGTGGGGAGGACGTCCAAGCTGAAAGGACGGCCAGAAATGTGATTGTATAATTTAGAGAGTTTTATGCGACACAGGGACACTGAAAAGTTATGGGGGCTAGTTGTTACCTCACTGAAAAAATTAAGGGGCTAGCTGTTACCTCACTAAGAAGTTAAGGGGGCTAGCTGTTACCTCACTGACCCTTAGAAAACCAAAGAACATCAAACTGACCATTGCTCGGAGCAAAACAACAGTGTTGGAAGAACATATAGACCAAGGAATGGATGTAATGATGAGGCACAAATAACTTGAGGAAATAGGTTGGCGCTGGTCAATGTAAGTACGTGAACGGCCCACTCCCTTAACAGTCTTTAGGACAAATAATCAGCTGTGGGGTCGGGGTAGTGATAAGCTTTGTGCCTTTCTTCAATGGCCGACAGACACATCCTAATGGTACCTGTGCCTATTGGAATGGCTACATCTTCTGTGAACCACTTTAGGGGTTTGGTTAACTAGGGATGGGGTTAGATAAATGTGGAGTTAGGGTAACACACCTTCATTTCTTGTACCCAAGCACTTACAAAATATTGCACAGAACATAAAATGGGTATTTATATGTGGTGATTAGACATTTTGAAAAGGCAACTACTACTATTTCTACTAAATGATGCTTAAAGCTTGCTTTTGGCTTACCGGAAGGTCTTCCATGCTATTTTAGTTAGTATATGAAAAAAGGTGTTTATTACCATTTAAATGTCATATTAATTATCACACTGCGCAAAGTATCAGCTCGTGGACATCAGGTATATATATATATATATATATATATATATATATATATATATATATATATATATATATATATATATATATATATATTTTATTTTTTCAAAGTCAAACACACACAACATGGAACAGGTTAGGAACCAATTTTTATTTTTTTTTAATATGAGCCATAATTATATTATTGAAATTGAAATTTTTTTATAGCAATTTGTTATAATAAAGGAATCATTGCATCCCAAATTACCTATAATATCTACAATTGAGTTAAAAACAATGACCAAAACATCAGCATCTAAACATATCTTTTAAATGTTGTGACCACGACTTCCGTTTATTTGAGTGTCAAACCACAGCTCAAAATTGTATTGGGGGCCATGTTAACGTTTTGTCTGATTATAAGAAAACCTCACCATGATAAATTCAGAATATTATTCACAGCAACAGCGAAGTTTTGTTGAAATCATATATATCCTGCTTTTTAAAACGCCCCCAAGTGGAGTCTCGTCAATATTGACAAAAATTATCATGTATCCATGCGCACATATGGCCCATAGCAGAACAATTCCCATAAATCTCTCCGCATGTCAAACTCTCCTCTCAAAAATACACAAATATAAATTCAGAGCCACTAGCTTCTACAAACAAAGCTGTGATTATGCCTGCTCAACTGCACCAATGTCACACAACGCAGTAATATCGGCTGCATAGAGATGTTGAGTTACAGTAACGCGCGGTTTAACTAAATGTAGCATATACTATTATTAGGACTATGTACTAGCCTGCTTGCTCGGCGTTGCATTGGAGAAAATACAGTAACTACAAGAGCTTATTTCTCTTCGAACTAACCAATCATGTTTTAATAGGGTAATGCTAATGCCAACATTTACAAAACGATCTAGACAAATTATTTAAATGGTCTGAACAATGGCATATTTTATTACATTTTGGGAAATGTAAATGCCTACATGCAGGACACGGGAACGTGGATGTAAACAATAATATGGGATACACTGTTCTAGGTACTACTGTAAAAGAAAATGACTTAGGAATAAAACAATAAGCGTTCATATGAAAGTTACAGGACAGTGTGGTTTTCCAGCTTCAAAGGGTAATAACATTATTGGGCCGATTGGGAGAAACATATACAATACAAAAAGCAATGTATAACTATGTATAAAACAATAGTTAGACCTCATTTAGAGTAGCGTATGCATGCGCGGAGACCATATTGTAAGAAGGATATAGATACGGATACGAAAACAGAGGAGAACAACTAAAATGATTCCACAACTGAGAGACTTTAATAATGAAGAATGTCTAAAAATTTGATTTAACAATCCTAGATACGGAGGTTAAGAGGAGATCAAATTGAATTTTTTAGATATTGAATGGGTATGAAAATATTGATAAACAAATGTTGTCTCACTCAAGAAGGATAGTACAACAAGAGGACATGAGGTAAAATTTGTAAAGGATCAGTGTTGATTGGATATGAAGAAGTACTCGCTCTCACAGTGGACAATAAATGAATGGAACAAATTGTCTACGTATTGTATAACTGCTAGCAGCGTGAACAAAGTTGACACATATCTCAGGAGGGCGGGTTACACGTAGTTAAAAATTGTTGGACTTTCGATAAGCCAATGGTTTCCTTGTCCACTTGCCATCTGGGCCTTTGGCTCTGATGGCAAATCATGTCAAATCTTGTTAAATATCTATATATGCTTTAGCTGCATATTTTTTCATCTGTCCCCGAAAAAAATATTACATTCGTACACTACCATATCAAAACATACAAATGTTGTTGTTTTTGTTCTCCTCTTCCCTGTAGTCCGGGTTGAGGCTGGCACCGATACCGGTCGTCGATTTTTGTTTCCCCTTCTTCTTCATCACTAGTCCCGTTGTACGGCCATCTCTTCGCACTGATACTGGACCATGTGCTTTACTCGTGCCTTTGTTGTGGATGTGATGTTCCACCTCCTCAACCGAGATGGCATATTCAGCGGGTGCATATGGCACTTCAAGCTTAATATAGTCATTGTCAGCACAAAAGGCAGGTAGATGATCACTCACGGACTTGAAGAAATAATTGCTCTGTTGGCTGAGGTCCTGAAGATCACTTTCACACACTTGACTGGGGATCACCTCCCCAGTCAAGTGTGTGAAAGCAAAGGGGTGTCACTGCTAATGTTGTTGCACCCTAGCAGTTCTTTCATGCCCTTCCACCAATGGCGCGGTTTTGAATATTTTAATCCTTCGATTTGTTTGTCGTAATATTTTTTTTAATGAAGGATTTGCTCATACGGTTTACCTTGTTTCTGTGTAGATGTCACAAAGCTTGGTCTCCTGATTTACTTGCACGTCGACGTCGACGAATCAGGTCTCATAATCTGTCCGACATCCATGTCTGTTGTGCGTCTTACCAATGTCTTTTGTGAGAAATGCTATCCGTCAACTAATTTATGTTGGATGTAAGCGTTTGCGCTTGTTCTTTACACGATGGTATATGTTAAAGGTCCTCCTATTTAATTTTCTGCAAATCTACGGGTAACATGACACGCACGTATTCAATATATTTGTTGTCACGCGGTGTGTATATGCCTTGTGCATGGAGTTTATTTTTACCTACACATAGACTCCCAAGCTACAAATACAACATAGCTGTTTATACAATATACATTTCCTGTGGTGGTACAAAAACGAGCATGTGACAGTATTTATTCCTGCGACATTGTATTGTGAATAGATTGTTTGTAATACCATATTAAAATGACACTATTTGTGCCGATTTGGTTGAAAATTTAAATATCTATGTCCATTTGGCAGGTTATATTTTATTTGTGAATACTTTATAATAGTTTATTTTGGTAAACTTCCATTGAATAACTAATTTCAATTAATTGCTAACTGTTTAAACAAGTGATTATTCAAAGATATTCAAATGTTGAATAGGTTAATTTAAATAATTTAATTATATGTAATTAGTATATGTGCAATTCTGAAGGCTTAAAAATGTGGAGCAGATTTGGACTCATTCTGGTTGGTCGAAATGTGAAATGGAGCGTTCTGATTGGTCGTGCGCTTATTACCGCCAGGGAGCGCCGTGGAATAATCCCCTATTATCGCTCAAATGTGGAGCACTTTCTGATTGGTCGAGAAAAGCTTCACCGCCGGGGCGCTACAGGTCAATTGTGTCGAAGGTCCTGATTGGTCGAAATCCGTCACGTGACCTATGACTGCATAGATTTGCGTAAATTAGCTTAAATTAGCATAAATGGCACCATTTGTGGTGAAACCATCGCCAAGGGTCGCTACGGTTCAATCATGTCGACGGCTCTGATTGGACGAGAGCAGTCACGTGACCTACGACGTCACAGTTCCTCATTTGCATATGGCGTGACCTATGGAGGCTGCCATCTTGTTTTGCTGCCATGTTGTTTTGCAATGATACATTCGCCAGACGGCGCTACGGGTCAAGGTCAAGGTAAAACACAAATTGAGATTTTGAGTAAGCATTTGATTGGTCGAGAGCAGTCACGTCACCCTTTTGCGGTGATACTTTTAGTGACCACTATATGGAGGCTGCCGTCTTGTTTTGCGCTGTTACGGTCAAAGATCAAAAGTCGCCGACCTTTTGTAATTATACAATTGCCAGTTAGGGTTAGGGTTGGTAACCCTAATTCTGCCGTCTGTAGTGAACCCTGATACGAACCCTGATCCTAACCATAAAAGAACATGCAGGTTTCAGGTGAACCTCTCGACGGAAAGCCGTTACAACGAAGCAATACATAAGCAATGCAATATTGTTCTCAAACGTTAGACAGAGGATTCTGAAGCCTCTTACTTTGATGAGTCCACACGGAACAATGTTCGTTCATGAAGGTGCGAAACGCAGCGTGTCGTGGCGATAGGTTTCAGGTGAACCTGGGTGATACGGTCACCAAGAGGCGCTCTCCTGGGTGATACGATTGTCGGAGAGGGGTTTCTCGGGACGTAACGAAAGGTCTGTTAGCAGCAGCGACAGAAGCAGCAGTGGTCATTAACATATTTGTTAATAGGGTTAAAAGAAGTTAACGAGGAAACGAGAAACGAACACATCACGATGTCGTACGAGTGCACACGTATTTTATTGAACAACACAATCGGCATGGTGATACAACAAGGGTAGCCTGTAATATCGCTACGACTCTCGACGGAAAGCCGTTTCAACGAAGCAATATATAAGCAATGCAATATTGTTCTCAAACATTAGACAGATGATTCTGAAGCCTCTTACTTTTATGAGTCCACACGGAACAATGTTCGTTCATGAAGGTGCGAAACGCAGCGTGTCGTGGCGATAGGTTATACGAGCAGAGGTAATCGTCGCATCCGTCAGCATCTAGGTACAGCGCTATTCAATGTTCGAGTCTATCACTTCCACTTTTGACACGGTGTAGGTAACATACGCATCCTTCGTCCGTTTCTTAATGGCCACCATGACACGGGCCCCTCGTAGCGGTGAGAGTGAGGCGTATCGCTATTCCATCGAGGTCATACTAACGTAGGTGTCGGCACTAAATCCCAATACTTTTGCTGCTGTTACATTGAATACAGTTGCCCAACACTCTCTCCCAACCAATCTGATAGCAGGATCCGCAAGGCGAATCTGTACACGGGAACTGGTTGCCATTGATGAATTGGACAAAAGCAGTCATTGTTTTCCGGGTGCACACCTTTCAGACAGTGCGGACACGATGCGTACACGTCGCATATATCTTGTACGGCGCAATTTATTATTGTTAACGGACGAGTAAATGTATACGTGCCGTTACTCGCTTCCGATTGGAGCTGTGACGTGTTGAATCGAACTGCTGTGCAGAGATTGGAGAACGGTTGTGATGACACTTGCAGTAGAGGCTCGGTTGATAAACTTGACGCTACTGATTATGGCGCGCTTTTCGAGACGTGTCTAGGTACAGAACCGGTTTGAACCGGCTCAAACCGGTATGAACCGGTTTCTTGTAGTTTTGTTCTTCTGTTACGGAACGTTCGAACGACGTCATGGAATTTTCCACGCTCACGAAAAGAAGCACGATCCAGCATTTTCACCCTGCTAGAATACTGAAACCTAGCGGACGAATGTTTGCGCATGCAGGGGGAAAAACATAGCCGTGCATTTAAGCTATACGACGCATATCGCATCATTGCATTATATCGATAAATTTTCGACGTATGTCGTTTCTCGTCGACACCTACATATCGTCTTTAATGACGAGTCTGCAAGTACACCGCGAGGTCAAAAAGTCAACAATGCATAAACACCGCCGCTTTCTGGAACTTTCGAACGAAGTCAAGCATTTTCATCCTGCTAGCAGACTGAAACCTAGCGCACGAATGTTCATGCATGCAGCGGGAAAAACGTTGCTGTTCATGTAAGCTATACGACACATATAGTATCACTGAATTATATCGAGAACTTTTCGACGTATGTCGTTTCGTGTCGACACCTATATATCGCCTATAATGATACTAGTCTGCTTGTGCGCTCCCATTCATCCTACTAGTCTTGTAGGAGATATGGGTAAATTGTAGGAATTATGGGTAAACTGTAGGAGTTATGGGAAAACTGTAGGAATTATGGGTAAACTGTAGGAGTTACGGGTAAACTGTAGGAAGTATGGTAAATTGTAGTTATAGGTAAATTTTAGGAGGTATGGATAAATTGTAGGAGTTATTTAACAAGATTTGCCATCCAAGCCAAAGGCCCAGATGGCAAGTGGACAAGGAAGCCATTGGCTTATCGAGAGTCCAACAATGTTCACCTACTTATAACCCGCCCTCCTGAGATATGTGTCAACCTTGTTTTTAAACATATTCACGCTGCTAGCAGTTACACAATCTGTAGACAATTTGTTCCATTCATTTATTGTCCCCTGTTATGAGTAAACCCGTCTTTTTTTTACATTGGTCACCCATTATTGGTGTACTTTAACTTGTGCACTCCCACCCGTCTTGTCTTTTCCACACTGGTCAGCCGCTGTTGATGGACTTGCATCGTCTGCAAACTTTCAGGGTAAACCGTAGGAGACATGGGTAAATTGTTGGAATTATGGGGAAACTGTAGGAGGTATGAGTAAACTGTAGGAAGTATGGCTACATTTAAGGAATTATGGGTAAACTGTAGGATTATGGGTAAACTGTAGGAATTATGGGTAAACTGTAAGAGGTATGATGAATTGTAGTTATAGGAAAATTGTAGGATATATGGATAAACTGTAGGAGTTATGAGTAAACTGGTCTTTTTTGACATTGGTCACCCATTATTGGTGGACTTTGACTTGTGTGCTCCCACTCGTCTTATCTTTTTGACATTGGTCAGTCACTGTTGTTGAACTATAGGAATTACGGAAAAACACTAGGAATTATAGGTAAACTGTAGGAATTATGGGTAAACTGTAGAAGGTGTGGGTAAATTGTAGGAATTATTGGTAAACTGTAGAAGTTATGGGTAAACTGTAGGAATTATTGGTAAACTGTAGGAGTTACGCGTAAACTGTAGGAGGTATGGTAAGTTGTCGTTATAGGTAAATTTTAGGAGGTATGGATAAACTGTAGGAGTTATGGGTAAACTGGTCTTTTTTTGACATTGGTCACCCATTATTGGTGGACTTTAACTAGTGCGCTCCCAATCGTCTTGTATTTTCCTAACTAGTCAGCCGCTGTTGGTGGACTTTGAGTTGTGCAAAAGTGCATCGTCTGCAAACTTTCAGGGTAAACTGTAGGAGACACGGGTAAATTGTAGGAATTATGGGGAAACTGTAGGAGGTATGGGTAAACTGAAGGAATTATGGATAAACTGTGGGAGTTATGAGTAAACTGTAGGAATTATGGGTAAACTGTAGGAGTTATGGGTAACCTTTTCGAATTATGAGTAAATTGTAGGAATTATAGGTAAACTGTAGGAATTATGGGTAAATTTTAGGAACTATGGGTAAACTGTAGGATTATGGGTAAACTGTAGGAATTATGGGTAAACTGTAGGAGGTATGATGAATTGTAGTTATAGGTAAATTGTAGGAGGTAT
Source organism: Lamellibrachia satsuma (assembly GCA_033239005.1). Lineage (NCBI taxonomy): Eukaryota > Metazoa > Annelida > Polychaeta > Sabellida > Siboglinidae > Lamellibrachia > Lamellibrachia satsuma. The sequence continues at coordinate 1,058,865 of BSQZ01000059.1, forward strand.
GGATAAACTGTAGGAATTATGTGTAAACTGGTCTTTTTTGACATTGGTCACCCATTATTGGTGGACTTTAACTTGTGTGCTGCCAATCGTCTTGTCTTTTTTGACATTGGTCACCTATTGTTGGTGGACTTTGACTTATGTGCTCCCACTCGTCGTATCTTTTTGACATTGGTCAGTCACTGTAGTTGGATTTTGGCTCGCTTGTGCGCTCCCACTCATCGCACTCGTTTTGTAGGAGATATGGGTAAATTGTAGGAATTATGGGTAAACTGTAGGAAGTATGAGTAAACTGTAAGAATTATGGATCAACTGTAGGAGTTATGGGTAAACTGTAGGAATTATGGGTAAACTGTAGGAATTATGGGTAAACTGTAGGAAGTATGAGTAAACTGTAAGAATTATGGATCAACTGTAGGAGTTATGGGTAAACTGTAGGAGTTATGGGTAAACTGTAGGAATTATGGGTAAACTGTAGGAATTATGGATAAACTCTAGGAATTATGGGTAACATGTAGGAATTATGGGTAAACTGTAGGAGGTATGGGTAAATTGTAGGAATTATAGTGCACAAGTCAAAGTCCACCAACAGTGACTGACAAGTGTGAAAAAGACAAGACGAGTGGGAGCGCACAAGTCAAAGTCAACCAACAGTGACTGACCAATGTCAAAAAGACAAGATGAGTGGGAGCGCAAAAGTTAAAGTCCACCAACAGTGACTGACCAATGTCAAAAAGACAAGACGAGTGGGAGCAAGAGGCATCAGAGTCATCTGTGTAACGTTTAAGAACAATATTGTATATGCTATATATATATATATATATATATATATATATATATATATATATATATATATATAGATATATAGATAGATCTGATATATATATATATATATATATATATATATATATATATATATATATATATATATATATATATATATATATATATATATATATATATATAGATACATACACACGCACATGCAAATGCACACGCACACGTACACGCACACAGGGCGTAACCCAGGATTCACTTGATTTATCATTTTGAATAATGTTTTATTTTATGGCATTCCTTTTCCAAATACATATACCATTGTTAGTGAAGATATATATTGTACATTTTGCAATTGATGACCATCCTAAATAGCGTATTCACTTTAATGTTTTTAACATTATTTTATTGTATAACTCTCAACATTCATTTTACATTCATACATTTTCTGCAATGTATTTATTTACTCAATAGTGACTGGGTGACAGGAATGTCTTCCCAATGATTCAGAATAAGCATCACATTCAATGGCATCCTACTCTTGCACTGTGTATTTAACACTAAACAATGTAAGATTAGTGGTCATTTCATTCAAAGTAATTTGATACGTGTTCCGACAGATGTATTTTCGTCCATTAAATAGGTTAACGTTTCCTAGACTGGCCATATCCACGCCATGTGTTGGCCTCGTCTGAGAGACTGTGTTTATTTAATCTCAGCGCTTGTCTTCTGACAGACGCTCTTTATTTTAACTCCATCCCGGACAACCTGCAACGAATGTGTTGTCTGCTGCGATAGAACAGCTAAAGGCCCAACGGACGGATGGGGATGGATATGCAGGTGGCCAATAATGGATAAACATAGGGGCAGACGAACGACGGTCAATGTATGTGCAGCGGGACGGAGGTGAATCGAGGGAGAGATGTATGGTAATTACAGAAGGGACGGTGGACAGGTGTGGATGGCCATGCACTAGCCATTAATGAATGACGATGCTAATTGGACGGGTTGAATATACGGGAAATACACGAAGATGCTAGCGACCAGATGTGAATCACGGCCGAAAGTAACTGGAGGAGGTGAATGTCGGAACATGCGGGTAGAAGCACCTGAAAATGTTAGAGGGCGGAAGTGAATGTAGAGACGGATGGAGGTTGGTGTGTAGGGGGGGGGGACGGATGGAAGGAGGTGCAGATGGTTGAAGTTGAATAGATTCCACAACTAGCGGCCACGCTCGAACGTTGCAATGTTAAAACATAAGAAAACCTGCTCCCTTCCGCAAAGCGCATAAGCGACCAATGTGCACCAACAGTGGCAGATCAACATCAGAAAAGGGGAAAAAGGAAGAAAAACTGGATGGATAATACACAGGAGTGGCGCAAGCAAAGTTATAGTTACTAGTTACTATGCTACGCACACCAGAAGATATACTGCGCTGGCGAAGACCCTGTGTAAATGCTACCCCCGCTGCCGTCCCGGTCAATGGATGAAGGGGTGGGCGTGAAAAAGTGCTTCGGATAGTGTACAATGAAATTATACCAAAACTAATTGAATAATTATTGATACGTTTGTTTGTAATCCAATTTAACCAAAATAAACTGGTTGAAGCAGTTAGCAATTAACTAAAATACGTTATTCAGTGGAAGTGTACCAAAATAAATTATTACAAACTATTCACAAATAAAATATAATGATACAATAAAAGCAATTATTCGCGTGTATTCTGCTCAATACACTAATCTGTTTGCTCGACCACTTCTAACATCGGTTTTATTCTGATATAAGTCATACGAATTTGTTAAGTATGTAAAATTCTTTCTATATTCAATATATATATATATATATATATATATATATATATATATATATATATATATATATATATATATATATATATATATATATATATATATATATATATATATATATATATATATATATATCAGGGCAGATAATAATTATAGTTTAGCATTTGGCCTAATTGATTATACCGTCGCTTAGCCCGTTATCATGGATAGCGTGTGTACTAAATTGAAACTACGAGCTAGTCCGTAAACTCTTCGTGAACAAGAAAAAAAAGGCTAGCAAGGCATCCGAGTGCCCCTGAATTTCTGATTATATAATATATATATATATATATATATATATATAGTATATATATATATATGTATATATATATATATATATATATATATATATATATATATATATATATATATATATATATATATATATATATATATATATATATATATATATATATATATATATATATATATATATATATATATATATATATATATATATATATATATATATATATATATATATATATATATATATATATATATATATATATATATATATATATATATATATATATATATATATATATATATATATATATATATATATATATATATATATATATATATATATATATATATATATATATATATATATATATATATATATATATATATATATATATATATATATGAATTTATGCAACTCACCAGGTGCATAACAATTTTTATGAAATAACCAAGACAGGTCGTCGTTAAACTTGCCCTGGGTGTCCGAGACTACACCGGAACTATTTGGCCAAATAAATTGTATTACTCCGCGTTAGCCAGCCAATCACGGCTTAGCGGAAACCAGTTCAAACCAGAGCCAGTAGCCTGAATCTTTCACTCCTGATTCAGTCTCTGCATTGCGAAGTTGTGACTAAAATTTGTCTCTCGAAATATTTTGTGTTTTTACCAACCGTTTTCAAATACGTTTTGAGAGTCCACACTTCGATCTGCGTCTACTGACTTGCAGGAGGAAGATCGCTTCAACACTCGTTTCAGCTGAGTATCGTTTCATTTGTTATTACTTCGTCGGTTGCCTCGTGGTTAATTTGCTCTTGTTTCGTTTTATGTTTAAACTTCCCGCAATCGGCCATTCAATATGTCGGCGGCGAAGTCGGATCTAGATGTGCTTGTGCTTGGGCATAGCCATGCGTATTGGTTGGGCGCGTTCATAGAATCTGCGGGTCTACTTGACGACTTGGAAAGACTAGGTCATACATGCACAGTTCGTTTTATGGGTCGAAGGGGAGCGTCCGTTAGAACTTTCCGAGAACCGGCGACCATGACCCGGATTTCTGCCCGCGTCCCCGACATTGTCGTTACCCTCCTTGGGGGCAACGATCTAGATGGGAAGTTTCCCCCACCTCCAGAAGCAGTGGGGTCGCAACTAGGTAGATTAGGCGATGAATTGTTAGCTTTAGGTGTCCGTCAGGTATGTCTTTGCCAAATCGAGCGCCGCAAGAAATGGCGCCATTTCGATTTTGATACGGGTGCCGCTCGCGTTGCATCCGCTAATACTGCGTTACAGTCAGCATGTGAGGGGTGCCGTGGTCTGTTCTACTGGAGCCATAAGTACCTTTGGAACAGCCCGGCGAAGGTTTTCCGCCAAGATGGCGTGCATTTATCCGATGTAGGAAATTTCCGGCTTTTCCGCAGCATTCGAGGGGCAATTTTCAGAGCAGTTAGTCAGATTTTCCAACAGCTGACTGAAGCCTAAGTCATCACACTATTCGCTAACCCCGCGGAACTCAGACCAAGTTGTCTTCCGTTTCACCCTCACTAGTTCTGGTGTTTAACTTAAAAATTATCGACTTGTTAAATCACTAATATCCCGTGCACCAGGTAAGCCCTGCCCCCCCGGGTTACTTTAATTAACATGCAAATTTAGCCACATTCAAGATACGTTTCATTGTCGAGCGCTAATTGCTGGTAAGGTATTCATAATTAAGGGGTTTTTATTACACGCTTTAGCCTTATTACAGTCTGAACAGCATTCGCCTCAGTACCAATGATAAATCAATAATCCTGACTCTTCGTTATTTTGTAAGTCATTCGTGGATATCGTTCCATTTTTTATATATGTCACCATGGGTGAGGTTCCCATATTGTTTCACATTGACACACACCCAGTTATGTATCTCCATGGGCGGTGTTCACTTTACGAATGATATTTACACACTGTTTGTGGTGACGAGGTAGCGTCTATGTAGCTGTACACGTTGTTCTTCCAAATGAAGATGATTCCAAATTTGTTTTTGTGTCACCAGGTTCATTGTTCGATTTCATAATATTGTTGTCATTTTAGTGTTGCTATTATTAACAGTGACACAACGTCTTACTGCGATGACACTTTATTTACTATCGTGGTTGGTGACCCCCTAATTAACTGTGGTTGCAATGTGTGCATTGATATACTATCATGGGCGGTGTCCCTTAACTAACTGTGATTATAATTTTACATTTATGTACTAGCGTGGGCGGTGACCCCCTACTTAACTGCGTTTGCAATTCTTGCATTGATGTGCTATCGTGGGCGGTGTCCCCTAACTAACTATCATTATAATTTTGCATTGATGTACTATCGTGGGCGGTGTCCCCTAACTAACTATCATTATAATTTTGCATTGATGTACTATCGTGGGCGGTGTCCCCTAACTAACTATGGTTACAATTTTGCATTGATGTACTATCGTGGGCGGTGTCCCCTAATTAACTATGATTACAATTTTTGCATTGATGTACTATCGTGGGCGGTGTCCCCTAACTAACTGTCATTATAATTTTGCATTGATGTACTATCGTGGGCGGTGTCCCCTAACTAACTATGATTACAATTTTGCATTGATGTACTATCGTGGGCGGTGTCCCCTAACTAACTATGATTACAATTTTTGCATTGATGTACTGTCGTGGGCGGTGTCCCCTAATTAACTATGATTACAATTTTTGCATTGATGTACTATCGTGGGCGGTGTCCCCTAACTAACTGTGGTTATAATTTTGCATTAATCTACTATCGTGGGCGGTGTCCCCTAACTAACTGTGATTACAATTTTGCATTGATGTACTATCGTGGGCGGTGTCCCCTAACTAACTGTGATTACAATTTTGCATTGATCTACTATCGTGGGCGGTGTCCCCTAACTAACTGTCATTACAATTTTGCATTGATGTACTATCGTGGGCGGTGTCCCCTAACTAACTATGATTACAATTTTGCATTGATGTACTATCGTGGGCGGTGTCCCCTAACTAACTATGATTACAATTTTGCATTAATCTACTATCGTGGGCGGTGTCCCCTAACTAACTGTGATTATAATTTTGCATTAATCTACTATCGTGGGCGGTGTCCCCTAACTACCTGTCATTACAATTTTTGCATTGATGTACTATCGTGGGCGGTGTCCCCTAACTAACTATGATTACAATTTTGCATTGATGTACTATCGTGGGCGGTGTCCCCTAACTAACTATGATTACAATTTTGCATTGATCTACTATCGTGGGCGGTGACCCCATACTTAACTGCGTTGCAATTCTTGCATTGACGTACTATGGTGGGCGGTGACCCCTAACCAACTGTGATTATAATTTTGCATTGATCTACTATCGTGGGCGGTGACGCCATACTTAATTGCGTTGCAATTCTTGCATTGACGTACTATGGTGGGCGGTGACCCCTAACCAACTGTGATTATAATTTTGCATTGATCTACTATCGTGGGCGGTGACCCCATACTTAACTGCGTTGCAATTCTTGCATTGACGTACTATGGTGGGCGGTGACCCCTAACCAACTGTGATTATCATTTTGCATTAATCTACTATCGTGGGCGGTGTCCCCTAATTAACCGTGATTATAATTTGATATTTATCTACTATCATGGGTGGTGTCCCCTAACTAACTGTGATTTTAATTTCGCTTTGACCTACATATTTAACTGCATGTGGAATTCTCGCATTGATCTCCTGTCGTGGGCGGTGACCCCTCACCTAACTGTGATCCCATTTCGTGTTGATCTATCGTGGGCGGTGACCCCACAACTAACTGCGATTCCATTTTCTGGTGATCCATAGTGGGCGGTGACCCCTGTAATCTCATTTAGTGTTGCTATTATTAACAGTGACACAACGTCAACTGTGATGACACTTTATTTGCTATTGTGGGAGGTGACCCCAACTTCTGGCACTTTTGCGTCGATGTACTTTCGTTGGCGGTGACCCCCTAATTAACTGTGTTTGCAATTACTGCTTTGATGTACTATCGTGGGTGGTGTCCCCTAACTTACTGTGATTATAATTTTGCGTTGATGTTCTATCGGGGGCGGTGTCCCCCTACTTAACTGACTCTTCATTTCTTGCATTGATGTTCTATCGCGGGCGGTGACCCCCTAATTAACTGTGATTACAACATTGCATTGATCTAATATGGTGGGCGGTGTCCCCCTAACTAACTATGCTTTACAATGTTGCGTTGATCTACTACTGTGGGCGGTGACCCCTTAAGTAACTGTGATTCCACTTTGTGGTGATCTATCGTGGGCGGCGACCCCCTAAATAAATGTGATTACAACTTTGCATTGATCTACTATCGGGGGCGGTGGCTCCCTAACTATCTGTGCTTTACAATGTTGCGTTGATCTACTACCGTGGGCGGTGACCCCTTAATTAACTGATTCCATTTTGTGGTGATCTATCGTGGGCGGTGACCCCTTAACTAACTGTAATTCCATTTTGTGGTGATCTATCGTGGGCGATGACCCCCTAATTACTTGGTTACTGTATTGTATTGATGGGTTATTATGGGCGGTGACCCCCGCCCCAATACAATGCTTTTAACGAGTAATGTGGTGGCAGTTTCCAAGCGTTCACTCAGTATTGGCTCTTCCACAATGTGTTGCAGGATGGCTCCATCTAAGAATGTTCGTCGTGGACGACCTCTGCGCCACAGCCCGGTGGCAACAAAGTCGCGAGCGGCGGCTAGCCGCGCTTCCGTTGCACGATCGTCAATGGGCCACATCGTGCAGCACCTTGACGACCAGCAGGCCGTTCATCCGGTAGTGGGCGCAGCCGCGGGTCGAAGAGGTACAACGGAGGAGCGCTTGTCGAGTATGGAGCGCCGGCTTGAAGCTTCTGACAAGATGTTGCAGGAAGTCCACGCAATGGTGCGTGGTCTGCAACAACTGCCTGCGACCAACGCCTTACCTGCGCCACCTCCAATAGCGGTCCCTGTGGCAATGGCGGCGTCTGCCGGGGGGGAGCCCATCGCTCCGCCCTTGGCTAACCTTTGTCTATGGCCGCAGGGCGGCCATACACCAAGTCGGGTGGCATCATATGCGGCAGGCGCTCCACCAAGCCCCGTTCCAAGACCAACGTCAGCCCCGTGGCCAGAGGACATATCTTCAGGTATCCATACAGGCAATGAAGTACACACTCTCCCCAGGGCATCCCGAGATCTAGTAGCCTCGTTTGCAACTTCAGCCCTATCCCGTCATTCCCGCGTGTCTGACAAGCTCAAAGCCCAGATTTGGTCCGGGGACTATGTTAGTATTTCTTCATTGTTGCATGACTCCTCACCACAAAGCTATTCTGTGTCAGTTAGGCCAGGCAGTGACGACGAGACCCCCATGTTCTGTGTCGCCCCTAGGGCAAGGAGCAGCACTGTGTCATTTGACCAATGGCTGCAGGGTTTCGAAGTTTACATGTCTGTCTTCCTGCTTCAGCCGCAACACATGGCAGAATCACACAACATGCTCATGTACATCCAGACGGTTCGTTCATTATATGAGAAGGGTGCAGACTGGCGGTCGTATGACGAGGCATTCCGGTCGCTTCGTCAGGCTAACAACTGGGGGTGGGAATCGGTTTGCTGGTACCTGTGGATGAATGCATCCGAGAGTCGCCCAGCTGCCACACCCAGTGGGGCCCCCTTTCGTAGCACGGGTAAGGTCAGCTGGAGTAATGCTAAGTGGCCATCCACCAAAACCTGCTTCGCATTCGATCGGGGGGAGGTCTGTAACGCAGCCACCTGTCGCTACACACACACGTGTAGACGCTGTGGCGGCCCCCACTCAGCGGTACACTGCTATAGGCAACAAAGCAAACCCAATCCTGCCCGACCGACATCAGCCACCGGCAACCCTGCGGCCCATTCGTCGACTGCCAGTTCGCGATCAGCCGTTTTCAGAAGATAGTATGCCTACCCCAGCCTCTTCCTACGCACTTAGAGATATCCTTGTCGGCTTTTAGGATTATTCCAGTCGCACCACTAGACCGACCACTTCTGGGTTTCCAGTGGAAGGGTAAGTTTTTAATGGATGCTGTCCTTCCGATGGGGGTCTCCAGTGCTTGTGCGACCTTTGAGCTTTCAGTACAAAGGTGGATTTCAGTTGCTTTTAGAAAGTATATCTGAATTGCTTAACAGGTTAGGTCGTGGTGGGGTGGTCACAGGTTTGTGGGTGACCTTGTGGCGAAATGGCCCCACCTGTTTGTAATTAAATTTGTGTATTGGTGGTGGAATATCTGTATTCTTTGCATTACATGTTCATGACGACTTTTTGATGTATATATGTTATCGTCATGCTTGTAGGAATGTGGGCTCTGAGAAACTTGCCGGACGGGGCTGTTTATGTGTTCAGTTCCTGTCTGGTTTGCTTTGAGGAGCTCACATTCCTGTTAATGTTCTTCCCAAAGTGGCTGCGTGATAAGCAGTCCACTTTGCAATAATAAAACGTCATTTATTTGGCCTGTTTCAATTCACTGCTACATCGGACTTGTGTTGGTTATTGCATAAATGAATTTATGCAACTCACCAGGTGCATAACAATTTTTATGAAATAACCAAGACAGGTCGTCGTTAAACTTGCCCTGGGTGTCCGAGACTACACCGGAACTATTTGGCCAAATAAATTGTATTACTCCGCGTTAGCCAGCCAATCACGGCTTAGCGGAAACCAGTTCAAACCAGAGCCAGTAGCCTGAATCTTTCACTCCTGATTCAGTCTCTGCATTGCGAAGTTGTGACTAAAATTTGTCTCTCGAAATCCGCCCTCCTCCCCACCTGTCTTCCTTATTCTCAATGCTTAGTTTAAATGCGATTGTACATCGTTGATGAAATAGGAAGTTGGAAGATGTCGAAACCGCTTTCCCCACTTTTGGCCTTATATAAGATGAACACGGGGGTTTGTCCCCTAGTATTTGGTGTTCATGGGGTTTTCTGCGCAGACAGGCTTCCTGTTTCTTCATCGGTATTCTTGGCTTATGTTTATATAGATTAGCGAAATGGCCCCACCTGTTTGTAATTAAATTTGTGTATTGGTGGTGGAATGTCTGTATTCTTTGCATTACATGTTCATGACGACTTTTTGATGTATATATGTTATCGTCATGCTTGTAGGAATGTGGGCTCTGAGAAACTTGCCGGACGGGGCTGTACATGTGTTCAGTTCCTGTCTGGTTTGCTTTGAGGAGCTCACATTCCTGTTAATGTTCTTCCCAAAGTGGCTGCGTGATAAGCAGTCCACTTTGCAATAATAAAACGTCATTTATTTGGCCTGTTTCAATTCACTGCTACATCGGACTTGTGTTGGTTATTGCATATATATATATATATATATATATATATATATATATATATATATATATATATATATATATATATATATATATATATATATATATATATATATATATATATATATATATATATATATATATATATATATATATATATATATATATATATATATAGGCTAATTGATTATATATATATATATATATATATATATGCAAGAAAAAACTATCCGAGTGCCTATGGGCCAGACATGTATATATACATAGTATATATATATATATATATATATATATATATATATATATATATATATATATATATATATATATATATATATATATATATATATACATATACATATATATATATATATATATATATATATATATATATATATATATATATATATATATATATATATATATATATATATATATATATATATATATATATATATATATATATATATATATATATATATATATATATATATATATATATATATATATATATATATATATATATATATATATATATAAATACATATATATATCTACTACATTTCCTCATGTTACAATGCAGTATACGTATTTCAAACATGCATTTGTTTGTTTATTATTTAAACACAGGGTTGGATTGTCTTAGCTTTAAGTATAACTCAAACTAGCTGATATATCAAAATAACAGTTAAAAATCTTTGGAAACAATACAATCCTGAAACACAACACATTGGTATTTACGACAAATCCACTCGAGAAGTTTGTTCCGCGTGTACATATCAACAACATATTTCTAACCACTTTAACACAATATGTTAGTAGTGTTAATTTGTTTCCAGTGTAAAGAAACGACATGCTTCAACAATTTTTTAACGGATGTAACAATTTAATTAATAGAATGGCTTCGACAATAATAAGACACAAATAGTCAAACAAATAATATAATTCATGCCAAACCTTTAATCACTCATCAATAACAAATCATATTGTGGATTGGAAAACACTTCAAATATGTAGTTTTGTTTTGATGACCTTGTGCTTGCAGAGTGTATATGACAACAATGATCAGTTAACAATGGTGCTGCTCTTAGAATATATCCAAGTGATAGTTGCTCACTTATAATATTTGCAACTGAAGCAAGTAGCAGTGATTCTATACGTAACTGTTGTTGAGTAGGCAGCTCTTGTTGCTTTCGTCCGGGCTTTCCCTTCTATTAACATATATTTGTTAATTCAAGCATCGTTGGGCTGACTGTCTGGGTGTTGTTGCCAGAGACAACCACAAACACCACCAAACAACATACATACTTGGTTCCGGAACTGCCGTCTGAAGAAGCAGTAGATGACGAAGTTGACTGATGAGTTCACTGTCATTAGCAGCAAACTCACAATTACAAACAACCCCTGTACACAACTGTAATGCTGCGGTTCATAAAAGGTTACTATCAAGCAACTCATAAAAATTGGTGCCTGGCATACCAGGAACACAATGATGATGGCGATCATGACGATCGTGATATTGTTTCCATCATTGCTTGATCGTGACATCATTACCATTCTACTACGCTGAGCTAATTTGAGACTACGTATTAGGTGGACATTGAAGAAGATAATTATAGCCAGCGGCAAGAGGAATATAAATATACCATGAAATGCATAGATATATAATAGCATAATCCCTGATTTATTAATAACATTTGGGACATTGAAGACGCACAATGTCCCTACCACAATCAGGATTTCAAGCTGAACTTTTTTAATTGTGCATAGCCTGGACGCCAACATGGGGCGACACACTGCGATGTAGCGATTGCCTGCGACAATCACTATCATCCAGACAGTCCATGACATGGTTACGCTTGCTAGTGCGATGATTACGCTAAATATAATTTCTGTAGCCAGTTCAGAGGTGGTGGCAATTAGTAAGCCTAACGTAGTTGCCAGAAATATATTGTCCGTAACTGCAAGAGCCTTAAGAAGGTATGTACCGACATTCCCACTTGAGTACTTGTGTAGGACAGCAAATGAGAGTGAATTTCCTATGAGACCAAACGCGAACACCGTGCCAAACAGAGGGCCAGGCGTGACTCTGTATAATAGCCAACAAGATAATGTAGATGACCTATCTAATAGTGTCGCATTGCTTGATGTATTGTAGGACGTAGATATGTCACTAGCACACACTTCTGTCAAAAAGACAAGTGCCATTGTGAGTGTCGTTGTCTGATACAATGTTGCCATCTTTAGACTGGAAATTCCAAATTAGTTAATTATTTATGATGAAAAATCATAGGTACTGTATGAAAATTGTAAGCTTTTATACAACATACACATATGTTTATGTCACAGTTCTTGTTGCATTTGTTTTTTGTGTTCCACTATTCAACCTGCATGTCAACGAAGTCACAATTATTTCCCTTTAGTGTATTCCTTCCTTCAGTCCGTGGCTGTAGAAACTGCCAATGTATACGGTCTTGTCTACTGGTGGTTTGACGCAAGTCTGTTTTTTTTTTTTGTTGATCCGATGACTCGATTACGACCACCGCCAGGGACCAGTAGAGTTAGAAATAGCAGTCCGACTGAGTATCACATTGCATGAAGTATAATATCACTTCCACACAACATCCACCGCAAGGCACAGTGTCATTTACCAGCAGACAAGTGCACTAGTGTTCCAATTCCTTACAATGCACTCAATTGTTTTGTTTAAATGTCTTCGCTTCAAGTATTTCGCAGATTTCTTCATGAATTGTATGCATTTGTGCAATGTCATTTAGTCAATGTTTGCATCTGTTGCTTATCTTTATCCACCTGTAAAAGACAAACACACATGGGATTCGAAGATGCAATCAACTTAGCAGATCATATTTCAATGTGGTTGTTGGAGGCTAGAATGTATTTTGTCAGACAAGGAACATACATGCTTGCGCGATATAACTCTATTACTATGCACACAGGCAATAACGTTGCAGACGGGTAATTGAGAGTTGTGAAGCCAATCAGGACACCACTTTCAATTACTGCACATTTACAAAAGCTATGTTCTGATCACTCTAATTTTGATGGTGCATGCTTGCATGGTTACGAAATTGGCATTGCTGTATAATGAATAGTATCAGTATATATAGTAATTCAAGATATAAATACAAGAACATGGTTACTTAATATTTAATGACAAAAAATTATCAACAGGTACAACCACCAACACTAACTGGCACTAATATTTCCAACACTAATTGACTCTAGAAATAACACTAACTCTGTATTTGATTACCATCTTAACAATAGTATTCGGCCAGAAAGCCGTACTTAATGCTTCATAGTCAGATTGATGAATTTCCATAAAGGTTAACTTTTCACAAGTGTAATTTATGACATTACATCTCTCATTAGCGTCATAACTAGAAGCTGAGACAAAGTCGATACAAAACAATTCCGGAGCACACACGAAATCATGATTTACCTGAATGGTGATTAAAACTAGCGACGCCAACTTGGTCTCGACCTGCCGCCGAGCTCGATTAGTTGCTGTGAATGTCGTACACAGGGCCGCACACAAAGGCACGTACACAAGGCCGCACACAAAGGCACGTATACAGGGCCGCACAGAAAGGCACGTACACAGGGCCGCACACAAAGGCTCGCAAAAGCTCTGTACGAACGCGAGTTGTATTCGGACTCAACTTTCCCGTTTGAAACAACACATCGCGGCACACTACGAAATATACCAAAAGGAAGCACGCACGGTGACGACAAGACTGGCAGTGGTTGAGTCCATTTCATTCATGCAGGGTGTCCCTTTTAACACGTCGCCTGCAGTTAAAAATAAATAAAAAAACCCGCTCTATTTGGAGATAAAAATAACTATGTCTGGACAACATATAGGGGAGAGTTGTCGGGATTGGACCAGTTCCTATATCGAACCAGTGCTAATATACCAAATGGAAGTGCGCACGGTGACGATTTGACTGGCAGTGGTTGAGTCCATTTCAGTCATGCAGGGTGTCGCTTTTAACACGTTGCCTGCAGTTAAAAATAATTGGACCAGTTCCTCGATCGAACTAGTGCTCTATATTCCATACTACTGTATACCCTGACATCCCCCAGCGATTATGTCATTCATCAGTGGCATTTCGGATGACGCGGTACTTTTTAAATATTTATCACCGAAACTAGGCTTTCTATGTCCCCGACATAATAATCAGGCAGTGACCAGTTATCATTACATTAAAACCCTTGGTTATACTTACAGGCGAAAACGTGTGTCCGTCAAGAGCATAGGAGTATATGGCGATAATAAGAATTCTAAAGTGGATGTCGTCTGCTTGTGATGACAATGCAATATTTTTAACACGTGTAAATCCCCGATTGGACCACTGCAGTTGGCACAATTGGACCTGTGACCCAGTCAATGGTATGCCACACTGTTTATTGAATACCAGAAATTAATATTATACAAGAGAGCAATTACAATAATGCAAATAAAGGAAGTTGCTAAGTTGTCCAATCGAGGGAACTTTGTAACATAATACGTTTGGTCACAGGTAAATTTACATTATTTTGGACTGCCAAAGACTTGGTATTGTATGAGGGTTTTCATAAATTTAGTGTCAATGGACATATATAAATGGAAGAGGATGCAAATAGAATGAGCAAAGGCTGGATGTCAAATGTAAAGTTTATTACTTGACTGTGACATTTCGTAGATTTTGTTAAACCAACGAAGGAGGATACTTTAATGCTCATATTCGATAGCCAAGTGACCCACGCAAAGAGTTTGGCTGCAACTGAGATGGCTCGGGAAGCTGGAGTGTGCATGGTCTCACTTCTGCCACACACGGCTCACCGACTCTGGAATTCGGATGTGGTATGTTTTGGACCGTTTGGGAAATACTATGATGGTGCGTTGAGGACGTGGATAAGAGAACATGTATATAGGCCAGTGACAACATGGCAAGTCGCCGAAATTCTGAATGTGGCGTACAGAAAAGTGGCATCCGTCCAGAATATTGTTAGTGGCTTCAGGATGGCAGGTGTATGGTCTTTAACCAGATACGTATTCCAAGACTCTGATATCGCTGCTGCTACTGTAACTAAAGTAATCACGGAAGCTGCACAAGAGCACAATCCTACGCCACCTCTGACATCAGCTGTACCAACTCCAGCACTGACAGCTGTTGTCATGGTGACTGTACAAGAACACAACCATACGTCACCTCTGACACCCGTTGTTTCAGCTCCACACTGACAGCTGCAGCCATGAAAGCTGAACCAGAGTAATGCCCACCGAAGAAAGAAAATATTTAAACAGCGCAAAGACGGACAGGAGAAAGTTACGCCTACTAGGCCTACACCCACCCAATAGCCCAGTACTTTTAAGACCACTGCAACTCAATCGAGAACACAACACAGTTCTGTTCCACCGAACCTAGTCAATCGCAGCTCATCAAGGACATCGAAGGCTGCAGAATTGGTCAATGGTGCACCATTTGTACGATGGTAAAATCTACCAAGCAAAATGCGACGAGTAATGGATGTGACGAAAGACACCGTGGCGGTGCAGTGTATGTAAATTGGGACAGAACAGGTTCCGATGGCCTCTGAAGGGTGATACCGCATAATACGAATTGCAGTTGACACTATGCAGGCAGTGCGAAGAGTAATGGATTTGACGAAAGATTCTATGGTTCCAGTGCATGCAATTGCGAGATAGAACATGTTGTGATGAGCTATAAAGGATGTCGATAATTTCCGTTAGCCTATTCCAGAGCCATTGACAGAAGGTTGTGAACATTATGCCCTGTTAACATTTCATTTGACAATTGATTAACGTTATGTTCATGATTAAAACTATATTTTACTCACATATTAATTCAAAGTTTGGTCTACATAATTTGTTTGTTTGTTCAGTCAAACAAGACATGTGGCATTGTATAAGGAACTACACAGATTATGAACACTGGTATTTATTAGTAAATAGTATTTGACTATTGATAACTCTTTCTGTTATAATGAACACGATATTAATATATATATATATATATATATATATATATATATATATATATATATATATATATATATATATATATATATATATATATATATATATATATATATATATATATATATATATATATATATATATATATCTATATATATATATATATATAGTCTTCGATTGGACAAAGAAAACATAATATTTAGGACTAACATAATTATGAATATATATAACTATATATATATATATATATATATATATATATATATATATATATATATATATATATATATATATATATATATATATGTATATATATTCATAATTATGCTTAGTTCTAAATAATATGTTTTTCTTTTGGTCCAATCGAAGACATTGGGTGGTCCAATCTAGGAAACCGTGGCCACGATTGGAACTTTTGGTATTTTTTTATTATATTTTTTTTCAAAATTCATCAATGATTTTTTTTGTGATTAATAGCTTGTTGTTGAATATAAAATATAAACTCTATATTGTTTACATCAATTCTATTTGTTTTCGAGTTTATATTAAAGTTTATGGTTACGTGTCCCAATCCCAATCCCAGCAACTCTCCTCTACATCGCGTGCCCACAGGCACACTTTATGCACGTGTTTATGTTTATCTAAATTACTACCAAACTGATGCCGTATCCACATAGAAATATATGGCGAAAGGTTATCATATTCTAAAAATAAAACACGAACACACTTAGCAGTCTTCGTAATATGATATGCATATGGAAGGCTCATATATGTAACACGAGACGGGAATCTTTGATGATGTGTGCGTATCAATATTCCGTTGACGTTACACATGAAACATTATATTTCACGTATTCTAATAGTTAGTCACTGACCGATTCGGTGCTAGTGACGTGGCCTGTCAGTGCATGCAGCGATACCCGATACTAATACGAAACATCCACACTTGTTCATATGAAGACTGATCCCGAATTTAAACTCACACTTGATGACGTTGGTCGATTTATAATATGAGGAAATCAACAGGCAGCCAAGTGGCGATACAGTTCAGATATCAATCACGTCCCCGGGAAATGAGATCTACGTAAAATTTAACTCTGGCAACGAAAATTAAATTATATGATCGAAGCTAACAATGCTAGTTTGATTTGATTGGTTCGTTCACCCTAAAACTGGCTTGATAGTGTCAATCATCGCTAAGGCGTATCAGGTACATTAGGTAGGAATGACAACTTTTCTTAATTTATTATTTTCATGGTGAAACATATTTTAGATTAGCTAAGATTTATTGTATGTTATTGGTCATATGTTTTCAGTTGCGTGAATTCACGCAGCCATTATATGCCTACTGCCCCGGGCGATTATGCGCAACATTTCCACTGTGAAGAATTAAAGAAGGGCTTACGTTATTAATCATGGCATTTTACTATCTGTCTTACGTGTTCGTTTGCGGATATATTATGTGCTTGAGTATGCGGTTTATTAAATTCTTCTTTATACTTACGTCTGCTGCTAATATAATAAAGTATTTAACCCTGTCATAAAATTCACGGCAGATAACATTTATAGTTTGAAATGTTACCTAATTGATTATAGCTATCACCACGTCAGGGTAACTAGCGAAGCGAGCAGTCACATGACGTAGGTGTGTGTGTGTGTGTGTGTGTGTGTGTGTGTGTGTGTGTGTGTGTGTGTGTGTGTGTGTGTGTGTGTGTGTGTGTGTGTGTGTGTGTGTGTGTGTGTGTGTGTGTGTGTGTGTGTGTGTGTGTGTGTGTGTGTGTGTGTGTGTGTTTGTGTGTATCACCTTATAGCTGTTTATAGCTCACACTAGTCTTGCCCCTACGTTTATCCGTTATCGGCCAACTGCATATACATTCACATCCTTCCTTTGGGCTTTTCTTTATCACCGGCAACTACTCCCACCATTCACCTTACATTCACCTATGTCCGCCTGGTCCTACTTAGCATCTTCACGTACGCGCTAGCCAGCCAATCACGGCTTAGCGGAAACCAGTTCAAACCAGAGCCAGTAGCTTGAATCTTTCACTCCTGATTCAGTCTCTGCATTGCGAAGTTGTGACTAAAATTTGTCTCTCGAAATATTTTGTGTTTTTACCAACCGTTTTCAAATACGTTTTGAGAGTCCACACTTCGATCTGCTCTACTGACTTGCAGGAGGAAGATCGCTTCAACACTCGTTTCAGCTGAGTATCGTTTCATTTGTTATTACTTCGTCGGTTGCCTCGTGGTTAATTTGTTCTTGTTTCGTTTTATGTTTAAACTTCCCGCAATCGGCCATTCAATATGTCGGCGGCGAAGTCGGATCTAGATGTGCTTGTGCTTGGGCATAGCCATGCGTATTGGTTGGGCGCGTTCATAGAATCTGCGGGTCTACTTGACGACTTAGAAAGACTATGTCATACATGCACAGTTCGTTTTATGGGTCGAAGGGGAGCGTCCGTTAGAACTTTCCGAGAACCGGCGACCATGACCCGGATTTCTGCCCGCGTCCCCGACATTGTCGTTACCCTCTTTGGGGGCAACGATCTAGATGGGAAGTTTCCCCCACCTCCAGAAGCAGTGGGGTCGCAACTAGGTAGATTAGGCGATGAATTGTTAGCTTTAGGTGTCCGTCAGATATGTCTTTGCCAAATCGAGCGCCGCAAGAAATGGCGCCATTTCGATTTTGATACGGGTGCGGCTCGCGTTGCATCCGCTAATACTGCGTTACAGTCAACATGTGAGGGGCGCCGTGGTCTGTTCTACTGGAGCCATAAGTACCTTTGGAACAGCCCGGCGAAGGTTTTCCGCCAAGATGGCGTGCATTTATCCGATATAGGAAATTTCCGGCTTTTCCGCAGCATTCGGGGGGCAATTTTCAGAGCAGTTAGTCGGATTTTCCAACAGCTGACTGAAGCCTAAGTCATCACACTATTCGCTAACCCCGCGGAACTCAGACCAAGTTGTCTTCCGTTTCACCCTCACTAGTTCTGGTATTTAACTTAAAAATTATCGACTTGTTAAATCACTAATATCCCGTGCACCAGGTAAGCCCTGCCCCCCCCGGGCTACTTTAATTAACATGCAAATTTAGCCACATTCAAGTTACGTTTCATTGTCGAGCGCTAATTGCCGGTAAGGTATTCATAATTAAGGGGTTTTTATTACACGCTTTAGCCTTATTACAGTCTGAACAGCATTCGCCTCAGTACCAATTATAACTCAATAATCGTGATGACTCTTCGTTATTTTGTATGTCATTCGTGGATATCGTTCCACTTTTTATATATGTCACCATGGGTGAGGTTCCCATATTGTTTCACTTTGACACACACCCAGTTATGTATCTCCATGGGCGGTGTTCCCTTTACTAATGCTATTTACACACTGTTTGTGGTGACGAGGTAGCGTCTATGTAGCTGTACACGTTGTTCTCCCAAATGAAGATGATTCCAAATTTGTTTTTGTGTCACCAGGTTCATTGTTCGATTTCATAATATTGTTGGCGTTTTAGTGTTGCTATTATTAACAGTGACACAACGTCTTACTGCGATGACACTTTATTTACTATCGTGGTTGGTGACCCCCTAATTAACTGTGGTTGCAATTTCTGCATTGATACACTATCATGGGCGGTGTCCCCTAACTAACTATGATTATAATTTTACATTTATGTACTAGCGTGGGCGGTGACCCCCTACTTAACTGAGTTTGCAATTCTTGCATTGATGTGCTATCGAGGGCGGTGTCCCCTAACTAACTATCATTATAATTTTGCATTGATGTACTATCGTGGGCGGTGTCTCCTAACTAACTATGGTTACAATTTTGCATTGATGTACTATCGTGGGCGGTGTCCCCTAACTAACTGTCATTATAATTTTGCACTGATGTACAATCGTGGGCGGTGTCCCCTAACTAACTGTCATTACAATGTTGCATTGATGTACTATCGTGGGCGGTGACCCCATACTTAACTGCGTTGCAATTTTTTGCATTGACGTACTATGGTGGGCGGTAACCCCTAAACAACTGTGATTATAATTTTGCATTAATATACTATCGTTGGCGGTGTCCCCTAACTAACTGTGATTACAATTTTGCATTGATGTACTATCGTGGGCGGTGTCCCCTAACTAACTATGATTACAATGTTGCATTGATGTACTCTCGTGGGCGGTGTCCCCTAACTAACTGTCATTACAATTTTTGCATTGATGTACTATCGTGGGCGGTGTCCCCTAACTAACTATGATTACAATTTTGCATTGATCTACTATCGTGGGCGGTGACCCCATACTTAACTGCGTTGCAATTCTTGCATTGACCTACTATGGTGGGCGGTGACCCCTAACCAACTGTGATTACAATTTTGCATTGATCTACTATCGTGGGCGGTGACGCCATACTTAACTGCGTTGCAACTCTTGCATTGACGTACTATGGTGGGCGGTGACCCCTAACCAACTGAGATTATAATTTTGCATTAATATACTATCGTGGGCGGTGTCCCCTAACTAACTGTGATTACAATTTTGCATTGATGTACTATCGTGGGCGGTGACCCCATTAACTTAATTGCGTTGTCCCCTAACTAACTGTGATTTTAATTTCGCTTTGACCTACATATTTAACTGCATGTGCAATTCTCGCATTGATCTACTATCGTGGGCGTTGACCCCTCACCTAACTGTGATCCCATTTCGTGTTGATCTATCGTGGGCGGTGACCCCACAACTAACTGCGATTCCATTTTCTGGTGATCCATAGTGGGCGGTGACCCCTGTGTTGCTATTATTAACAGTGACACAACGTCAACTGTGATTACACTTTATTTGCTATCGTGGGAGGTGACCCCAACTTTTGGCACTTTTGCGTCGATGTACTTTCGTTGGCGGTGACCCCCTAATTAACTGTGTTTGCAATTACTGGTTTGATGTACTATCGTGGGTGGTGTCCCCTAACTTACTGTGATTATAATTTTGCGTTGATGTTCTATCGGGGGCGGTGTCCCCCTACTTAACTGACTCTGCAATTCTTGCATTGATGTTCTATCGCGGGCGGTGACCCCCTAATTAACTGTGATTACAACATTGCATTGATCTAATATTGTGGGCGGTGTCCCCCTAACTAACTATGCTTTACAATGTTGCGTTGATCCACTACCGTGTGCGGTGACCCCTTAAGTAACTGTGATTCCACTTTGTGGTGATCTATCGTGGGCGGCGATCCCCTAAATAAATGTGATTACAACTTTGCATTGATCTACTATCGGGGGCGGTGGCTCCCTAACTAGCTATGCTTTACAATGTTGCGTTGATCTACTACCCTTAATTAACTGGGATTCCATTTTGTGGTGATCTATCGTGGGCGGTGACCCCCTAATTATTTGGTTACTCTCTTGTATTGATGGGTTATTATGGGCGGTGACCCCCGCCCCAATACAATGCTTTTAACGAGTAATGTGGTGGCAGTTTCCAAGCGTTTAGTCGTTCACTCAGTATTGGCTCTTCCACAATGTGTTGCAGGATGGCTCCATCTAAGAATGTTCGTCGTGGACGACCTCTGCGCCACAGCCCGGTGGCAACAAGGTCGCGAGCGACGGCTAGCCGCGCTTCCGTTGCACGATCGGCAATGGGCCACATCGTGCAGCACCTTGACGACGAGCCGGCCCACCAGCAGGCCGTTCATCCGGTAGCGGGCGCAGCCGCGGGTCGAAGAGGTACAACGGAGGAGCGCTTGTCGAGTATGGAGCGCCGGCTTGAAGCTTCTGACAGGATGCTGCAGGAAGTCCACGCAATGGTGCGTGGTCTGCAACAACTGCCTGCGACCAATGCCCTACATGCGCCGCCTCCAATAGCGGTCCCTGTGGCAATGGCGGCGTCTGCCGAGGGGGAGCCCATCGCTCCGACCTTGGCTAACCTTTGTCTATGGCCGCAGGGCGGCCATACACCAAGTCGGGTGGCATCATATGCGGCAGGCGCTCCACCAAGCCCCGTTCCAAGACCAACGTCAGCCCCGTGGCCAGAGGCCATATCTTCAGGTATCCATACAGGCAATGAAGTACACACTCTCCCCAGGGCATCCCGAGATGTAGTAGCCTCGTTTGCAACTTCAGCCCTATCCCGTCATTCCCGCGTGTCTGACAAGCTCAAAGCCCAGATTTGGTCCGGGGACTATGTTAGTATTTCTTCATTGTTGCATGACTCCTCACCACAAATCTATTCTGTGTCAGTTAGGCCAGGCAGTGACGACGAGACCCCCATGTTATGTGTCGCCCCTAGGGCAAGGAGCAGCACTGTGTCATTTGACCAATGGCTGCAGGGTTTCGAAGTTTACATGTCTGTCTTCCTACTTCAGTCGCAACACATGGCAGAATCACATAACATGCTCATGTACATCCAGACGGTTCGTTCATTATATGAGAAGGGTGCAGACTGGCGGTCGTATGACGAGGCATTCCGGTCGCTTCGTCAGGCTAACAACTGGGGGTGGGAATCGGTTTGCTGGTACCTGTGGATGAATGCATCCGAGAGTCGCCCAGCTGCCACACCCAGTGGGGCCCCCTTTCGTAGCACGGGTAAGGTCAGCTGGGGTAATGCTAAGTGGCCATCCACCAAAACCTGCTTCGCATACGATCGGGGGGAGGTCTGTAACGCAGCCACCTGTCGCTACACACACACGTGTAGACGCTGTGGCGGCCCCCACTCAGCGGTACACTGCTATAGGCAACAAAGCAAACCCAATCCTGCCCGACCGACATCAGCCACCGGCAACCCTGCGGCCCATTCGTCGACTGCCAGTTCGCGACCAGCCGTTTTCAGGAGATAGTATGCCTACCCCAGTCTCTCCCGACGCACTTAGAGATATCCTTGTCGGCTACAATCATAATCTTTTTCCGTATCTTCTCAATGGCTTACCAGCATAACGATATAAAGGGGTCACTAATTTGATGTCCGCCGTGGAATTCCCTGCAGTAATAAACAGCAAGATAGGAGCTGCGCAAGGCATAATCTTAGGTTCTTTTAATGTAGAGGGTTCCTCTGTAAATGTAAATACGAAACTATACAGGATGCTATTAGGCTCATCAAACAGCAACCCGGCTAAAGTGGACATAGCATCGGCTTTTAGGATTATTCCAGTCTCACCACTAAACCGACCTCTTCTGGGTTTCCAGTGGAAAGGTAAGTTTTTCATGGATGCTGCCCTTCCGATGGGAGTCTCCAGTGCTTGTGCGATCTCTGTATATTTGAGCTTTCAGTACAAAGGTGGAGTTCAGTTGCTTTTAGGAAGTATATCTGAATTGCTTAACAGATTAGGTCGTGGTGGGGTGGTCACAGGTTTGTGGGTGACCTTGTGGCGAAATGGCCCCACCTGTTTGTAATTAAATTTGTGTATTGGTGGTGGAATGTCTATCCTTTGCATTGCATGTTCATGACGACTTTTTGATGTATATATGTTATCGTCATGCTTGTAGGAATGTGGGCTCTCAGAAACTTGCCGGACGGGGCTGTACATGTGTTCAGTTAGCTAAGGGTGGGGTTAGTTAAGGTTAGGGTTATACTGCATATGCTTGTGCCCAAGCTTTAGTATTAGTAAATATGTGACCAATAACATACACAAATGCCCAGCTAATATAAAGTATGTTCGACTATGAAATATTAAAATAAAGAAACATTGTCATTCCTACCTAAGTGTTAACAGTTGTTAGGCCGTAGCTGTAATCCCAGAAATGGTGATACGCCTTAGCTCAGTTTTGGAGTGAATGAAGCCAACAAGACAGCCCATACAGCTTCAATCATCTAAATTTAATTGGTTCCCAGTTTTAAGACAAATGTCGGAACTACATCTTTTTCAGTTGTTGCACCGTTCTTGTGGAACTCACTCCATGTTTAATGTGTAGGACAACTAACAACATTTCGCCAATTTAAGAAACCCACCAGTTTAAACTTATTTATCCTCCATAGCTTCCCAGCGCATCAATCCAAATGTTGACGTAGCGTTCATTTTCCGGAGATTCTGATATGCATGGAACTGTATCGCCACTTGACTGCTCGTCGATGTCCTCATATTATTGTACGTCAACGTTAGCAAGTGTTAGTTTAGATTACGGACTCGCTCGTAGTCCCAGTATAGTACACACGCCATCAAGATCTATCTTGAGTATGCGGTTTCTTAAATTCTTCTTTATACTTACGTCTGCTGCTAATATAATAAAGTAATTAACCTTGTCATAAAATTCACGGCAGATAACATTTATAGTTTGAAATGTTACCTAATTGATTATAGCTAGCGCCATGTCAAGGTAACTAGCGAATCGAGCAGTCCCATGACGTAGGTGTTTGCGTGTGTGTGTGTGTGTGTGTGTGTGTGTGTGTGTGTGTGTGTGTGTGTGTGTGTGTGTGTGTGTGTGTGTGTGTGTGTGTGTGTGTGTGTGTGTGTGTGTGTGTGTGTGTGTGTGTGTGTGTGTGTGTGTGTGTGTGTGTGTGTGTGTGTGTGTGTGTGTGTGTGTTTCAGTGACAATACCTTAGGCTTTTACATTTTGATCACCATATTTCTTTATCAACGGGAATTGACATTCGCTTTGAAACTGTTATCAAATGATAGCCCTAAAGCGTTTAAGCATTGTAACACAACGTATATCTAATAAAATGTTTCTTTCATTTCTAACCAGTTTACAACGTGCATTATGATAAATATAATATTATGTTCTTCATCAAAGTAATACACCAAGTTGCAGCTTAGCCTTATGAGGCAATGTCAAGGCCGTTTCAATCACTGGATGTAACCCAACTGAGAGTAAAACGCGCCAACATTAAGCCAACATTGCGCGTGGTTTATCGATGAAAACAACATATTTTACGCAATTGTAACTGGAAAATAATTGACATTATCTCAGTTATCGTCGACTTCCGGCTATTAAAGATAGCGTTATTTTGGACCGTGTATACTATTTTGAGACTGTAAACGGTTCGCTGAAACGAGAATTGTCTGTCAAGACATCCGAGTGCCCGCGCATTTCTGTGTGTTCCAAGCACAGGTTATGAGTCATCGCCCCGCTATCGCCGGCGCAGTCATATCGGCTGCACGGGGGCGTTCAGTCACAGTTGCCCGGCGGTGCACGGGAGAAAAGGCAACCACTAATAGAGCTTATGTCTATTCGCACTTCCCAGTCAAGTTTTGGCAATGCCAATAGCAATGAAAACGTCATGCCCCACAATCCATATCAGCGGAAGAATCTTCATGCAGCAGTGTTTTGAATTTGGTGCAGTGAATAGAGGCATTATTTTAGCGTAAGTTAGTCCCACACTCCAGCAAGGAAGTCAGCGAGCAAAAATAGGGTTTGTTTACTGTTCGATTAAGGTAGCGCAGTGAATTGCCGGATTCCGGACTAAAATTCAACGAGTAATAAAGGGGTTTGTTCAGAGTTCGTGGATTAAATAGTTGTATCAATCTATGCTTCAGATTGTTGAATACATAGCATTTAATATTATGATATATTTACGTATGATTTTAGCTGCATATTCTTTATCTGTCAAAAATAAGTGTATTATATTCGTACACTTACAGGGCTACACATATTGCATTCATTTATTATAACAATACATATAAATTACATTATGTACGATACTAACAAGTCATCTTTGTAGAGGCAACAAACTGGGACTTAATTTCACCAAGTGGAAGACACGCGGTGTCAATATGCCTTGAGCATGGATACTGTTTTTTTTACCTACACATTGATTCCCAGGCTACAAAATTCACATAGCTGTTCGTATAATATACATGTACGTTCATGTGATAACGGATACTGGTACTTTTCTAATGGTGCATTACAAATGTATCTGGTACGTGTCATAACCAGAACGTTATGCCTTTAAGGGAATTAATTACTTTAAAAAGTTAATTATTTTTATATATATATATTTATTAGAAACATTGTTAATGACTTTACAAACTGAACAAATTCGTCTTCGCCAGCGTGGTTTGTCTTCTGCTGAGCTTAGCATAGTCAGTAGGCTTTCCTCGCGTCATTCCTCTATAGTGTCTGGTCAGTTTTCCTCTGTCGGTCGCATCTTCCCAACCCACTTGTATCACCTTTTATCTATTTATCTTTGTGCTGACAATAGTCTTGTCTTATCATATTGACATTGGTCATCCAATGTTGGTGCACCTTGGCGCGCTTGTGCACGATACGGAAGGAAAGGAGGGAGGTTTTCTTATGTCTTAACATTGTTAAGACACGTGCGTGGCCGCTCTTTGTGGAATATATCCATTTTCGGCCGTCGGCCACTCCATCCGTCCGCCCAAACCGCCGTCTCCTCCACCTAAACGTTCACCTCCGCCTGTCTCTACATTCACTTCCGCCCGCAAACATCTCCGTGTGCTTCTGCCGGTCGCGCCTACATTCACCTATGGCTGATTGTCTTATAATTCATCACTGACCGCTTTTAACTCCAAACATCTTCGGCCGTCAATTCACCCCCGTCCACTAGACTCTTCATTCATTGCTAGCCTTTGCACCTCCATCCATATCCACCCTTCGTCACCAGCACATTTATTCATACACCTCCTCAGACCACCTTCGGCCGTCGATTCACACCCGGCCACTACCATTGTCCTGTACTTTCCCGTATGTTCGCCCCATCCACCAGCATCGTCAATAATTACTGGCCATTGCACCGCCATCCACGTTCTTTATCACCGGCAACTACTCCCACCATTCACCTTACATTCACCTATGTCCGCCTGGTCCGAAATAAACCCAGCCTCTCAGGCGGGCGCCAACACATGGCGTTGACCTGGCTTCAGTCTGCTAGCATCTTCACGTACTTCCATGAAGAAGAGTTGTAGTGAAGTAGCGAAATAGCAAAGCATCGAAGCAACAAAGTTGCGAAACAACGAAATAGCGAAAAGTGCCCCAAAATTGTATATTTAAAATAAAATTGTGAAATCGAATGCAATCCATTTAAGCCAAGCACAAGTGAATTCCTTCCAAAAGGCCTTTTAGGAAATGTATACATTACTGCATGTTGAAAGGTAATTAATTAAAATATAACACATAATGTACCGAAGTTAAGGGAAAACGCGTCTTTCGATGTTGGGGGGTTCGACAAAGAGATCACCCGATGAGGCAATATAGGGAGGTGTTGCATGAAAACAGACTGCACAGGCATTTTGCAACTGGGATCAAGCAGAAGACATTGTATTAACGTAACGATTTACCATATGATCAATTAGTTGCGTTAGAGGTTGTCCTGGATGGAGGTAAAATAAAGAACATCCGTCGGAAAACGAACGCTGAGACGAATTAAACCCAGTCTCTCAGGTGGGCGCCAACACATGGCGTTGACCTGACCATCCAGCCTGTTTAATGGACGATAATACATATGTCCGAACACGTATCAAATTACTTTGAATGAAATGTCCACTGATCTTATATTTTATCAAGTGTTAACTACATAGAATAATAGTAGGATGTCATTGAAAGACACATTTAGGCTGAATCATTGTCAAATAATTCCTGTCACACAGTCACTATTGAATAACAAATACATTTACAAATATAATCTTTACTATTCAATGATATTTTATATTGAATAGGTTACTCTAAATACTTTCATTGTACGAAATATATTCAGCAATGTGTGTACTTTACACCTACATTAGAACAACGTAATTATCACATCAGAGCAAAAATAAATACTGTTTCGTAAATTGGGACCCGACGTCGTTCACAATGCCACAAATTACATAATTATGGTTGCATAATTACATTGTGTGTGTGTGTTACAAATTACATTGTGTGTGTGTGTGTGTGTGTGTGTGTGTGTGTGTGTGTGTGTGTGTGTGTGTGTGTGTGTGTGTGTGTGCGTGTGTGTGTGTGTGTGTGTGTGTGTGTGTGTTTGGGGAATGGCAACTTTACATGATCTACGTTCGGGTGATATCATTTTAAACCCCCCGAAGAGGATCAACTTGTTAAATCTGTTATCTCCGTTATGGCTCACTTTTGGGGAGAATGACCCAGAAATGAAGCAGTGTAGTAAATAAGTAGCGAAGCATTTAGCTATGTATGTACCAGTTTTAGCTATGTACTAACGCTTTTTTATCTACTTATGAGTTGCATTTAGCTATGTATGTAACACAATAAGCTTTGTTGTTATCGTACGTAGCTATCGATGTAGAGTTTTAGTTTTTACATGTTGCATCTACCTATGTGTACGTCGCACTTAGCTACGTGTGCATCACTTTTTGCTATGTAGTAGCTATTTCTGGATATGCGCGTACCCCTTTCAGCCACGTTGTAACGCTTTCATATATGTACTGTGTCGCTTTTTACTATATATGTAACACGCCCAGCTATGAATTAATGCTTGTAGCTGTGTACGTAGCGCTTTTAGCTGTGTGGGTGTCGCACTTAGCTGTGTATATATTGCTTTTAGTTTTGTTTGTGTCGCAATTAGCTAGGTACGTAACACATTTAGCTGTGTTATTGTCGCAAATAGCTATGTATATGTTGTTTGTAGCTATGCATATGTAGCACATATCTATATATTTAACAAATTTGCTACATAATAACGCTTTCTCGCTATGCGTGTGCCAAGTTCAGCTACATAGTTTTTGTTTAAAACGTAATGTAAATAGGTCTGATTTTGAACAGCAGTTCGATGGTCACTATGCTGTTCAAAACACACACATTATTCATGTTACGTGTTATTGGCATGCCGCTGATGCCATGTTGACCCTTGTGACACTGACGCCTGATGTTAGAGATGTTGATGCTAGATATGTTGATGCTAGAGATGTTGATGCCAGAGTTGCTGCGCCACCAAGTTTCCCACATCTGGCTGCAGACTTGGCACTGCGAGCCTCAGCAGGTCATCCAAATGTCCATCTGTTACATGCATTCATGGCTTGCATTATACGAAGTTCATCTTCCTTTTTCACTCCCTGTTGCTAGCCCTGATGCTTGTCAATCGGTCAGCAAACTCCCGTCTCAGCAACTCAATGAATGCTACGAAGGCCTACATGTCCGGAATAGCTAGTTTGTTTTCTATGAGTGTCGGGAAGTAATTTGCATCCCGCAGTTGTGTTTCCCACAATCGAAACCTGGTCTCGAAAGCGGAGACAAACTGGCATAGTTCATTGATTAGTTGTTCTCTTCTCTGGAGTTTGGCGTTCAGAAGAGTGAGGTGTTCCGTGACGTAGACCAGAATGCAAAATCGCACATCCATAAGGGGTCAGTGAATGTCGGTACTTCTCCACCCTTCTTCTCCATGAATAGGCTAATCTCAAGTCTCAGGTCGTACTCGTGGCACAGCATGGCAACCCAACCTAGCCAGGGCACTTCGGTTTAGTGCAGGAATTGTTAATATTGCACATTCATCTGGGACGGAAGGTGCTGGAACTGCCAGTGAATTAACGAGTGTTGACGAGTGTTATTCAAAACAACATATTATCACTCAAACACAAAAAAAATAGATAATTCATGTATGCATGTGGGCAAAAGTGAATTAATTAAAGTTTTAAGGAAGTGATAAATGTTTGATATGTTCATCGCGTGGAAATTATATTACCGAGTTGCATTATGTGAAATGTATCGCCTAGACGTCTCGTCTAGAATTTAGTCTAGACAAGACATACTATTTTTTTTTATTTATATATCAGTCCGCGGACAGCATGAACTAGGTATGCGGACCGCAGTTGGCCAGCGGGCCGCAGGTTGCCTACCCCTGAGTCGTCGTAATGCGTTCAGCAATGTAGTAACGCGCTTAGCTATGTACATAACGCGTGTTTCTATGTATTTGTCGCACTTAGCTACGCATTCGGCGTTTAGCTAAGTATGTAACGCGTTCAGTGTGTAGTAAAGCTTTTAGCTATGCACGTAAAATTGGCAGCTATATATGTACCGATTTTAGCTATGTATGTGTCGTACAGCAAAGCAACATTGCAACCAGCCATGCGGGCAGCGTTCGCCTTATTGCCACTACGAATGTGTCCAAACTAGTGCGTCATAAGAGTCCTTCTACATAGGAAATAATGTGTAGTACGCAGTTTGTAGCATTCGTTGACATCACCGTTCATTGCCTTCGAGACCAATATTGGCATTCCCAATCTAAACCAAACGATGACGTTGGTCGTATTATAATATGAGAACATCGACGGGCAGTCAAGTGGCGATACAGTTCAAATGCGGATCAGCGTCTCCGGGAAACGAACGCTACGTAAACAACTGGATTTGTGCGTTGTGAAGCTATGGAGGATAAGCAAGGGTAAACTGGTGGAGTTTTAATTGAAGCTGAATTTCTTCGA
This sequence comes from Lamellibrachia satsuma, assembly GCA_033239005.1. Taxonomy (NCBI): domain Eukaryota; kingdom Metazoa; phylum Annelida; class Polychaeta; order Sabellida; family Siboglinidae; genus Lamellibrachia; species Lamellibrachia satsuma. Next base: position 1,089,384 of record BSQZ01000059.1, read on the forward strand.
TTGATTAATTCACTCAAAAACTTTCTTCAATGTGTTAGTCATCGCTAAGGCGTATCAGCCTAATGTCTTCTTGGTGTTAGTCATCGCTAAGGCGTATCAGCCTAATGTCTTTAAGGTGTTAGTCATCGCTAAGGCGTATCAACCTAATTTCTGAATTTAAATCTACGGCCTCACAAATGTTGACATAGGTAGGTAGGAATGACAACTTTTTTTAGTTTAATATTTTCATGGTGGAAAATACTTAAATTAGTTAGGCATTTGTGTATGTCATTGGTCACATGTTTTCCGTCGCTTGAATTCACGCAACCAGTATGTGCCTACTGTCCAGGCGAATATGTACAACTCTTCTACTGTTAAGAATTTAAGAAGGACTTAAATTATTAATCATGCCATTTTAATATCTGTATTACGTTTTCTTTTATGGATATATTGTGTGTTTACGTATGCAGTTCATAACATTCTTTTACATTGTTCTATATATATATTGCGAAGTACTGCAAATAATTAAATAGCAATTAGTGTAGGCCAAAATTGGGAAAATATATTTCCTATATTTTGACAGCAAGAAATTGGGTCGGGCGGCTGTTTTTCCTGATGCTGGGATGAACACAAATACAAATTAATGTATTTTCCTTGTCATGTCGTATGAACTTCATAGGTTAATTTCAAACTTACAAGGTCGACAACCTCTAACATGGGGCCGGATTTACGTAAACATAACTAAGATTCTGGTAGGGACTAATAACGAGTCCGTAATCTAAACTCACACTTGCTGACGTTGACGCACACTAATATGAGGACATCGATGAGCAGTCAAGTGGCGATACAGTTCACACGCATTTCATAGTCTCCGGAAAATGAACGCTACGTAAACGATTGAATTGATGCGCTGGGAAGCGATGGAGGATAAACAAGTTTAAACTGGTGGGTTTCTTAAATTGGCGAAATGTTGTTATTTGTCCTACACATTTAACATGGAGTGAGTTCCACAAGAACGGTGCAACAACTCAAAAAGATGTAGTTCCGACATTTGTCTTAAAACTGGGAACCATTAAATTTAGATGAATGAAGCTGAACGGGCTGTCTTCGTGGCTTCGTTCACTCCAAAACTGGCTTCAAGTTATCAACCATCGCAAAGACGTATAATCTTGTCTGGGATTACAGCTACGGTCTAACACCTGTTAAAACTTACGTAGGAATGACAAAGTTTCTTTATTTTAATATTTCATAGTCGAACATACTTTAAATTAGCTAGGCATTTGTGTATGTCATTGGTCACATATTTATTAATACTAATGCTTGGGCACAAGGATATGCAGGTAACCCTAACCTTAACTAACCGCACCCTTAGCTAACCCCACCCCTAGCTAACCCAAACCCTGGAGCGGTTTATATATATATATATATATATGTAAACCGCTCCAGGGTTTGGGTTTAGCTAGGATGGGGTTAGCTATATATATATATATATATATATATATATATATATATATATATATATATATATATATATATATATATATATATATATATATATATATATATATATATATATATATATATATATATATATATGTGCATTCCGTAGGTGCTCTACACAAGATGGAAGCTAAGCTATCATGGGACAAATTTGACAAAATTAGGGAACTTCACACCCAAGTTTTAGCCCAGTAGAAAGTTATACTAAAATTGTACCAATCCATGCTCGGCGGATCAAACGTAGGCCAATATACTTAGCAAGTGTGCTGCAGAAGGCATATCACTATGTGCATCTCAACAAAGAGGAACAAGCGGGTCTCACGGCAAGTAAGCTGTACATAGACATTTTCAACTATGACTGTTATGTTCCCCTCATTATTCTGGGAAACCTCGGTTGAACTGAATTTTTTCACCGATGCCAGAGACTGCGTTTGGTGAATATTTCTGAAAACAATCGTTTTCACATGGGTGGGCCATATCACCATCAAAGAGTTCTTCCCAATCACACAGGCAGTAGAGGAGGGATGTTGAAAAACCGCTGCAATGTCATAATGACAACCCGTAGGTAGTGATGGTCGCACACAAAGATAACAGCAACATATCAAGATCATGCGCCTAATACATATATTGGTTGTCGGGTCGTTGCAATTAAATATCACATTGAATATCCACCACATTCCCGGAAAAGGAATTATGTTAGCAGATCATTTGTCTCGGTTACAGGTAGACAGATTAAGACAGCTACTATCTTATGCACGTGCATTTCACTTGCTGAATCAGTTTCTACACAGCACGTTCCACACAGAAAATCACTTGTGTCAAAACATAGATAAACTGACATTTTTATTGCTTATAATGCACAGTCAACGCATGACAGCGTCTACCGTGTATACGTATGCAATAGTCATCAGTTACATTAATCAATTGACTGGGCATCCGAACACAAACACACACACACACACACACATATATATATATATATATATATATATATATATATATATATATATATATATATATATATATATATATATATATATATATACCTAGAAGACCATGCCGACGATTGTGCTCATGTATATATTTTTGAGTTAACTTTTCTTCTATATGGGTCTTTCCTTGATGTATGGCCCGCCTCCACTTTTGTCGGTCATGCGCAATAGGTTCCCAGGTGTTTACAGGGATGTGTGTAGCTTTTAGCACATCTTTGTATATCAAACGTTGTCCACCAAGAAGGCGTTTCCCGCTAGATAATTCCCCATAGAACACCGCCTTTGGGAGTCTATCGCTGCTCATTCGGGTAACATGTCCAGTCCAGCGGAGTTGGACTGCAGTCAGAATGGCTTCTATACTTGACGTGTTGGCCTGTCTCAACACGTCTATATTTGAAATGTGGTCTTTCCATGATATCCGAAGGATTTGTCGTAGATGCCGGAGATGCACTTGGGAATATATATATATATATATATATATATATATATATATATATATATATATATATATATATATATATATATATATATATATATATATATATATATATATATATATATATATATATATATATATATATATATATATATATATATATACCCATACATATACAATTGTCAGCTTGTCTATATTTTGAGACAAATGGTTTTCCGTGTAGACATACAAATAAGAACTTGATGATATATAAGTGGAGGAACTCTGGTTAGACGTCAAAGAGACAACACATTAAATCACTGAAGTTCGTTGGCTTCAGGCGTAGAAAGCAGGTAGTCAATTTTCTATCAATTCTTGCAAGAGCGTGTGAGGAAAGGAGAAAGGCACGCTCAGAGTGTTTGAAGAACACCTCAAATGCATAGAAACGTAAAACATACATACGATTAAGAAATAATTTGAGGAAAAGATACGAAATATAGAGGAGGATTTCAAGAAAAACGGTCGTTGCAATTAAATATCACATTTAGCCAAAACATCTACCCATTGGGCATAACATGTATCTGACAAGTCTACCTGCTTAATTAATAAGTTAGCACACTTAGTTACTGTAAATGTATAGGTAAATCGCAAACAATGTAACTAACTGCTAATATGTTGCCTTGTAGCTATCCGCTTTCCTAATTGACACGGAACAAATAATTTCTTGATGTATTTTGGGATAAAATCGCACGTATTCGTTCTTTATCCACTGCTAAATTAAACCTCACTTGGGCCTTGGGAGGCTCAACGCTGCTGTAGTTTCCCGGGAAACATGGGTGGCCCAACTAACCAAGTGGTTCAATTAGCACTGCCTTCCCCTACATGTCCACTGTAATGATTTTGTTTAAAGAAATATCATAAATAATTTGATCAATTGTATAACAAATGTTTATTACAACGTATTTTCTGGCAAGCGCTGTGAATTGTATTGGATGTCGCGCTATATAAAATTATTGTTATTGTTATTATTACCTGCTATCCACATTGCTGCTACTGTTCTGGCTGCGCCAGTGCTGAAATCATGTGTCTTATGCTGACCACATGAGAGGCTGGTGACTTTGCCAGGCAATTGACAAAAAAGTGGATCAGGGCGTATGCCTCTTAATGCGATAAACTGGTGCAGAGATAGTACTGGACAGGTGACTGCATAACTTGCCGAACATAACAGTTTTCCCTACATCAATGGAATATTAACTCTAATCTTGAAGGTTGTGCTTGACCTGTTTGAACAGGACGTCTTATAACGGTAGTATATTGGACTTTGATTTGTTCTCTCCTACTCGTAAAAATGTAGCACCACTCGTTGGTAATGTGATGGTGTCGTGAATGCTAACTATTCCACCAACCAGCTCAAACCAGAACGGTAGCTTAGTGGATCACGTCTTAATCCCGTCAGTAGTTGTTTCTCATAGAAACGAGTGAGCTGGGTTTGGTTTTTAATCCAGTTGATTAATACACCCGATGGCTGCTGCATATGTATTTATGGTAGACGCTGCCATGCACTGGTTGTGTATATAAGCAATAAACATATCAGCGTATCTACATTTGTAGGCAAGTGCTTTTCTGTGTGGAACGTGCTGTGTATAAACTGATTCAACAAGAGAAATGCACGTGCATAGGTTCGTTTTGTCTGGGGAGCTATCACTGTGTCTAACAAGCGTTCGATGTATTCCAGTAGATTTCCAACTTGTTGTTTGGTTTAAGCGTGGGTTGCTTTTTTATATGCTAGCTTCCTGAATATGGCTATCTGTTGCCGAGGCAAATATTTTCTTCTCCGGGAATATGTTTTGTCTTAAATGTGACACATTTGATTACAACAACAGGACAACCAATCGACGAATTAAGCACACGAGAGTGGGTATGTTTGTCTATGATCATTACAACGACCGCGTTGTGATTATGGAATAGCGATCAGCGATTTGCCATCCGTCCTTAAATCTACACTGTCAGTATGATTGGAAATAGCTATTTGATATTGATGTGGAATGAGGCCTGTTCAGCCTCTTCTTGGAAATCGTCAGGGCAGATCTGAAGAGCTTATGCAAGGAGACAAAGCTCGATATCAAACTCATCTATGACATCAGATATGTAGATGACACAACAATTATGTCCACCGTGTTTGAGAAGCCACAACTCTCAACTGAGGAACGTGTCAAGACATGTCAAGTTGCCTCTGTAGGAAATATGGTACGAAAATCAACTTATCCACTAGCAAAGTCATCATTTCATCTGAGAAGCGTATTGTTCCGGAACGCGATTAACTCGAGGTTGTGTGATAATTCTTCTTCTTGGGTAGAGGTGCACGGTGTACAAACACACACACACACACACACACACACACACACACACACACACACACACACACACACACACACACTCACCCACACACACACATACACACACATACACACACATACACACACACGCACGCATACATACGCATACATACGCACACGCATACACACACGCACACAGAGAGAGAGAGAGAGAGATAGAGAGAGAGTGAGAGAGAGAGAGAGAGAGAGAGAGAGAGAGAGAGCGATATATATATATATATATATATATATATATATATATATATATATATATATATATATATATATATATATATATATATATATATATATATAGAGAGAGAGAGAGAGAGAGAGAGAGACAAAGAGAGAGAGAGAGAAAGAGAGATATATATATATATATATATATATATATATATATATATAGAGAGAGAGAGAAAGATATATATATATATATATATATATATATATATATAGATAGATATATATATATATATATATATATATATATATATATATATATATATATATATATATATATGTATATATATATATATATATATATATATATATATATATATATATATATATAGAGAGAGAGAGAGAGAGAAATATATATATATATAGATATATATATATATATATATATATATATATATATATATATATATATATATATATATATATATAGAGAGAGAGAGAGAGAGAGAGAGAGAGAGAGAGAGAGAGAGAGAGAGAGAGAGAGAGAGAGAGAGAGAGAGATTGAGAGAGAGAGAGAGAGAGAGAGAGAGAGAGAGAGAGAGAGAGAGAGAGAGAGAGAGAGAGAGAGAGAGAGAGAGAGAGAGAGAGAGAGAGAGTCAACGCATATCCTTAGCTTCGGCATAGTTTCCAATATAAGCATCTAAACAAGTCCGAGAGCTACATTATATGGAGCCCTAATATTGTAAATAGCAATTTATGATGCAGAGACCAATACACAATATCACGATATCACTTTCACCAATCACTATAAAAAAAATATCGCGATCAGAGAGGACACTTAATAAATCTTAAATGTCATCAGACGCAGAAGACTCCCCATGGACGGGCCCGTCCACCGTGTTGGTATGGCGACAGTCGCACTCGGTGTAGTTGACGCTAGAGGTGCCACTACAGGTGCTGATGATGAAGATGTCGACGAAAGTGGCATCGTTTAGTCCTGGTCCTCCACACGCCTCGACTGCGTCGTGGATGACCAGATTGTCCTGTGTGCTGAGGCGAGACGTCTTGAACGTGTCGGCGACATGGTCGTTGTTGTTGTAACTACAAATCATCAAGAGGCGGAGAACTGGCTGCCCACAAATGGCATTTTAAAATGTAATGCAATACGAGGACATCACATTCGCTTATCCAATTAATTTTGCATATAATACCATACCATGTCATCATGCTATTGCTCAGCCGGGCAACAAAGCACCCTGCACAACTGGCATGGTCTATACACCCACCATATTAAAAAAACTGTATCATGGCATCATGCTGTCGCTCAGTCGGGCAATATTTGTAACCGGTACAACTGTTATGGTTTAGTCCACCATTGTATTACAAAACATGCATATGATGACCTCAAGGTGTTTTTTTTTTCAGTCAGGCAATACATTCACTCGGTGCAACTGGCATGGATTATCAACTCACACATATAATAATTATAGTAATCAAGTACACTATTATATCATGCTGTCACTCAGTCTCTCAATAACTGCCTGGTACAACTGGCATGTCCTGTTGACTTAAACGACAGAGGTAACATGCGATATGTTTGTTCTGATTACTTAATGTTGCTGGTCAGCTATGCAGTAACTGCGTGGTACAACTGGCACGGATAATATATTCAAACCTATGTGGCTTAACAATGTGATACAATACCATAACGTTTTTGTTTAGACAGGCAATAACTGTCAGGTATGACTAGCAAAGCAGATTAGTTGTATGTCGAGCTTGTTCACGCTGGTTTCACATAGAATTCACCCATCAATACACCTTCCGCGATGTTGACACATTTGCAAGCAACGCACGATGCACACCAATGACTTCACCCGAGCACATTCCTTCGTCGTTCAAATGCAGCATAAAATATACTTGCACATTCCTTTTCTTGCACATTCCTTTTCTTAGTTTACATATAATATTATATATTTAAATTGAAGTTTAAAAAAAATATCATAGGACAGAGCAGGTCTTTCATATAGGCATTTTGATGTATGATATGACTTACAAAACAAAGGATCACATGATCAACGCCTTCGTCCGGGATATGGCGTGCACTGAGCAGAGGCTATAGTTGCATGATGCCCACTTGGCTGGCTGAGAATCCGACGACCAGCCATTGGGCGAAAAATAAACTTGTTATTGTTTTGAGGTCGATACACGCGCTGTCTAATTCGTTCATTCCAATTTGGATTATGACAGCCGGCGGTTGTACCAGGCGCATTTGATCGATAACTTGGTTCATGCACTAGTTATTTATGACTGCACAGCTTCGAGCAGCAACGTTTTTATGCGGCCGGATCTAGGCCAACAATTATACCAGGATCAAGTTAACTTATCGTTAAGTCGCCCCTTGAAGCTATTGCCAACGAGAACGACAGCTGACATGTCTAGTGACACCAGTAATACTAAATCTTATCAAAACAAATTTATTACGCGTTTTCAATGATTTATGCATGAAAAAACTCGTTCAGCATCGTTAATTTAAAGTATGCTGTGTCCAAAAGCAGCTACACGTGTGTTTTCTGCATCCACTAACACAATTAATCAAGCAATATTCTAACATTTACTAACACCTCATCAATAGTCAAACATATCAAAATAACTAACAAGATTCATGAAAAACAATTAGTGAAATCCTAACATATGTAACCAGTTTAAGCCCACAAGGTGTTTGTGGAGGTCTTGCTCGTGTAGTGAAAGTACCAATAATAAATTTGAACCTTAATAATAAATGTTAACCTTACTAATGGAGGTCTTAAATCGTGTAGTGAAAGTACCAATGATACATTTTAACCTTAATAATAAATGTTAACCTTATTAGTGGAGGTCTTACTCGTGTCGTGAAAGTACCAATAATAAATGTTAACCTTAACAATAAATGTTAACCTTAATAATAAATGCTAACCTTATTAGTGGAGGTTTTACTCGTGTCGTGAAAGTACCAATAATAAATGTTAAACTTAACAATAAATGTTAACCTTAAATAATAAATGCTAACCTTATTAGTTGGAGGTCTTAATCGTGTAGTGAAAGTACCAATAATAAATGTTACCCTTAACAATAAATATTAACCTTAATAATAAATGTTATCCTTATTAGTGGAGGTCTTACTCGTGTAGTGAAAGCAACAATAATAAATGTTAACTTTACAACGTGTATTAAGCATATCTTTTTTCTCCAAACAATTCAGCTGAATCAGTATTAGCAGCTATGGACATATCAACATATAATTCATCATACGGAATCGACAATATTGCTTTATGTAGTCAAACAGTTACAATCATATAAGTTATTGTAAGCCCCGAAGAACACATCTATAACAAACTATTTGTTTCAGATCCTGGGTCAGATACATTAAAATGGCAATTTTTATCACCACAGCGCTTGCCATGAACAGTATTTCAAATTGAACTGTGTTCATTGTGCCGAGCCTTTACAACTTGTATTAAGCATATCTTTTTTTCTCCAAACAATTCAGCTGAATCAGTATTAGCAGCTATGGACATATCAACATATAATTCATCATACGGATTCGACAATATTGCTTTATGTAGTCAAACAGTTACAATCATATAATTTATTGTAAACCCTGAAGCACACATCTATAACAAACTATTTGTTTCAGATCCTGGGTCGGATACATTAAAATGGCAATTGTGATCACCACAGCGCTTGCCATGAACAGTATTTAAAATTGAACTGTGTTCATTGTGCAGAGCCTGGACGCCATCATGGGGCAACACACTGCGACGCATCGATTGCCCGCGACAACACTGTCATCCCGACACTCCACATCAGACAGATGTGATCTTGCGGCCATGCGTAAGTATAAATTTTATCACGAATAATTAGCGTACGTAGCTCCACCCATAACATGTGTAGGATACATAGTGTCCGTAACAGTAAGAACCTTGAGGAGATATGTACCAACATTCTCACTTGTGTACTTGTGTAGTACAGCAAATGAGAGTGAATTTGAGAAAAAACGCGCACGCAGTGCCAGTCAAAGGGCCGTAGATAATACAGAAAAACATTTCACATGGCACAGCCGATGACATCTCTTCGTGTGAGATATTTGTCGCTTTGCTGGAAGTAGGTATATCATGCCCACACACCATAATTATACATGTTTTATTTCTACATTTGTGTAATTATGTATGTTGCACACTAACCGGTATTGTATCACATATGTAGTTATTTACATAAAATATACATATGTTTACAGTTATTGTGGTATATTTTTCTTTTATTCCACTATTCCACCTGCATATTAACTTACGCACTGTTATTTCCGCTCGTCCGTGGTCGTAGATTCCACACTTGTAAACATTGGTACAACTGTAGCCATACTTTCTTTTTTGACATTATTTTGATTACATTTAACAAAACGAAGAGCTCCGTGGTATTGAAAGCGTGATCTACGCATGACATCAGCCATAACAGCGTTGTGAGGAGAGCCACAAACTTTCCAATGTTCGATTATCTGTATGAGTTAATGTGTTCATTCCAACCTACTATTACCTTAGAAGTGCACTGTTTTGACGTACGTGGAATGAAGAAGCTCGTATACAACAACTCATTATTGAATCATGGAAAGCCTGAGTATCATGACATTGAGCTAACCTGCTAGAAACTTTTTTTTATCTCAGCATTGTAAAGAATGCCTTGGTATAGATAATTCATCAATCAGTTTTCTTGATTACCTCCACCTGCTGAATGCCTACGATACGCGTGTGTGTTGATCTAGTAATTTGGTTACCGCCAGGGTGCCACTACAGTTACTAATAGCAGCCCGACTGAGTATCACATTGCATGGTGTACAATATCACTGCCACGCCCCATCCACAGCCAAGGGACCAGCACAGTTACTAATAGCAGCCCGATTGAGTATCACATTGCATGGTGTACAATATCACTGCCACACCCCATCCACAGCCAAGGGACCAGCACAGTTAGTAATAGCAGCCCGACTGAGTATCACATTGTACCTACGCAATGACACACTTATGGAATACACAACTACCTACGCAACGACACACTTATGGAATACACAACTGCCTATGCAATAACACACTTATGGAATACATAACTACTTACTCAATGACACACTTATGGAATACACAACTACCTACGCAACGACACACTTATGGAATACACAACTGCCTATGCAATAACACACTTATGGAATACATAACTACTTACTCAATGACACACTCATGTAATACACAACTACCTTCGCAACGACACACGTATGGAATACACAACTGCCTATGCAATAACACACTTATGGAATACATAACTACTTACTCAATGACACACTTATGGAATACACAACTACGTACGCAATGACGCACAATTCATTGGCATGGCGATCAAAACACACTGTAGCTATTTCGCACATTTTCGTTTGTCACAAAGAATGCACATCAGTCGCGGTGTCACCAACACTACACGACACATTTCTGAAAACATCTTCAAGTGGTGATCTACGTTACCAATTATTACAGCTGCACTGTTTGTCACAACAATTGCTTCTCCGGAAGTTTCTCACGAAGCCGTTGCTTCTATCTTCCGTCTACATGAAGTTAACACAGATGATGTTCAATTCCTTCCGATACATGCATCGTTACGTTCTCAGTCTGGATATACAATGTGTTACTTGTTGTTGGCTTGAGCCATCCCATGGACTACCGATAGGACGACCAAGTAGAAGTTTTGCTTTGAAGACTTTGTTGGAAAGTCTACCAGTGATAGTTGTCTACACATGTTTGCAACTGTAGCAAGTCTCAATGATTCGTCGCGTTATAGTTGCTGAGCAAGTAACTCGTGCAGCGTTCGGTCGTGGTTGTAAGTCCGTGTGGCTGGGACGTCCACAAGTACATCCAATCAACATACGCAATTGGTTACGGAACTGCCGTCTGAAGAGGCAGTATATTACGAAGTTGACTGATGAGTTCATCGTGAGAAGCAGGTTGCTCACAGTGAAGTACTGCATAAATGTTGCACAATTTGATAAATGTGGTTCGGTATAGTACAATAATGCGTGGAATATCGCCATTGGTGCCTGGCATACAACGAACACAATAATTATGACGATCATAACGAGCGTAAGATTATTTTCGTCATTGCTAGAAGGTGATACAATTGCCCTTCGGTTGCGCTGCGCCACCCAGAGGCTATGTATTAGACGGATATTGAATAATATAATGATAACCAGCGGCACGAGGAAAATAAAGAAACGAAACGATCAATCTGAGATCATGCTGTAGATGTATGAAGACCTGAGTCCGACATTCGTGGTCTTCTCGTGCCTCGAGGTGACATTGTTTTCATCAAGTGTTGTCACATTATGCTGCACGAAGCGGAAATCAAAGATCCGCGGAATATTTATAATAACCACAGCGCCTGCCATGATCAGGATTTCAAGTTGAACATTGTTCATTGTGCAGAGCCTGGGCGCCATCATGGGGCGACACACTGCGATGTATCGATTGCCCGCGACTAGCACTATCATTCCAACACTCCACATCACAGCGATGTGATCTAGCGACCATGCGTAAGTATACATTTGATTAAGACCTTTGGAAAGCTTTAGCTTTCCAAACATATTATAACTAACAGTCTCAGCAACGTACATCTGTCCACCTATAACATTTGCAAGATATAAATTGTCCATAATAGCAAGAGCCTTGAGAAGGTACGTTCCGACATTTCCACGTGTGTATTTGTGTAGTACAGCAAGCGAGAGTGAATTTCCTATCAGACCGAACGCGCACTAGTGCCAGTCAGAGGGCCGTAGATGATAAAGTAAAACATTCCGCATGGCACAGCCGATGACATCTCTTGATGTGAGATATTTGTCGCATTGCTGGACATAGGTTTGTCATAAGCATGCGCCATAATTATCCTTGTTTTATTTTCAAATTAGTATAATTATGTTTCACACATAGAAAACAACATTTATCTTGTTTATTGTCTTTCCGCTCGTCTGTCATCGTAGATAACACATTAAAACAAAAGCTATCTTGTTTATTGTCATTCCGTTCGTCTGTGATCGTAGATAACTTGTGTGTCTGTTTTGGCACAATGACTCGATTACTTCCACGGCCAGGGGCCAGTACAGTTAGCAGCCCGACTGAGTATCACATTACATGCAGTATAAACTCACTGCCACACACCATCCACAGCCAGTGTGATTTAGCAGCAGATAAGTGCTCCCATCTACCGATTCATTCCTATACAGACAATTATCACTGTTAATTGGCTTCGTTTCCAGTATATCCAGTTCTCGCTGAGATCGATGTGCATGTGTTCGCTGTCATTTAATCACTGATTGTACGTGTAGCCTTTAACTTCCTGAAAGAGACGCATACAAGCAAGTTGTCAGAAAGGGAATATACATTCACGCTTGGGCGAGGGAAAGCGTTCATTATTATGTTGACTGAGGAAATAACGCTTCAGACGCGGAATTGTTTGCTGTGCAGAAATACAAGCAGCCAGTAGGAAAAAAATTAAGCATATTGGGAAGTTGTTTTTGATGTTTACCATTAATAGTTTCAAATAGCACCAATATTCTACAGCATATATTATTATCTTAATATTACACACATACACACACACAAACACACACACACACACACACACACACACACACACACATATATATATATATATATATATATATATATATATATATATATATATATATATATATATATATATATATATATATATATATATATATATATATATATATATCTTCACTTCACTTCACTTTCCCATAACCCGTAAGGATCGTTGGGGGCACCATTGATGACTTTCTTTCAGCTCTCTCCACGTTTCCCTGTTCTCTACAGCCCTCTGGGAGTCAGCGAACTCCATTCCTGTCCACTCTTTGATGTTGTCTTCCCACCTCTTCTTCTGTCTACCTCTTCGTCTCCCCCCTCTTACGGTACCTTGCAAGATAGTCTTTGCAAGGCCAGATGATCGTGATACGTGACCGTACCACTTCAGTTTACGCTTCTTAACTGTTGTAAGAAGGTCGTCATATGGTCCGATGGCTTGTTTGATCTTGTTACGGACAGCATCGTTAGTAACATGGTCTTTGTATGATATGTGCAAGATCTTCCGGAAGCATCTCATTTCCATGGCTTGTATCCTCTTCTGTAGATCTGCTGAAAGGGTCCATGTTTCACACGCGTACAGAAAGATGGACATGACAAGGGAGCGCATCAGCCTTATTTTCGAACTGACCGTGATGTTTCTGTCGTTCCATAAGGGTTTCAACCTTGTTAGTGCTGCTGTTGTCTGTGCAATCCTGGCAAGTATCTCTGATTTGGAACCCTCATCTGTGATAATTGATCCCAAGTACCTGAAGCTTGTTACTGCCTCAAGTCTATGTCCATTAACTTTGACCTCTGTGCTGATGCCTTGTGTGCTGTTTGTCATCAGTTTGGTCTTTTCGGCACTGATCTCCATGCCGTACGATGAAGATGTTTTCTCAAGGCGCTCCACTAAATTTACTAGTTCTTGTTCATCTCCTGCTAGGCCGTCGATGTCGTCAGCAAAACGAAGGTTGGTGATTGTCCTGCCTCCAATGCTGACAGTGCCTTGGTGGTTTTCTAAAGCATCAGTCATTATCCTTTCCAGAAAAAATGTTGAAGAGCGTTGGTGATAGTAGGCATCCTTGTCGAACTCCAACAGTTGTTCGAAGCCAGTCTCCTATGCTGCTGTTGAAGGTTACTGCACTGGTGGCATTGTCATATAGGTGTTCAATGGTTCGGACAAGCCTGGAGCCAATGTTGTACTTCCTCATGGTTGCCCATAGGGCCGCATGCCATACCTTATCAAAGGCCTTCTTGAAATCTATAAAGACATGATACAGGCTTTGCTGATGTTGAAGGTGTTTCTCGCAACGTATTCTAAGGTTGAAGATCTGTTCAATGGTGCTCCGTCCTGCTCGAATACCCGCTTGTTCTTCAGCGATAATCTCTTCTGCCTGGGCTTTGAGTCTGTTGAGTAGTATCTTCAACATGACTTTGCTCGGGTGGCTGATGAGGCTGATTGTTCTGTAGTTTTGGCACATCTGTAGGTTGCCTTTCTTGGGAAGTGTGATGATCAGTGACTGAGTCCATGGGGTGGGCCATTCTCCTGTCTGCCAGATCTTGTTGCAGATTGTTGTAAGTGTGGTAATCAAGGCTTCTCCCCCAGCTTGAACCAGTTCTGCTGGTATGTTATCAATTCCAGCTGACTTTCCTTTTTTCAGAGACTTTACTGCAGCCTCTACTTCCTCACGAAGAATGGGGTAGTCGTCCTCTTCAGTAGTCTGTGGACAGTTTAGTACTACTGGGTCTCCGTTGGTGTTGTGGCTGTACAGTTCTGAGCAGTATTCTGTCCATCGATTGAGGATCTGCTGTTCTTCTGTCAGGCATTTCCCTGATTTGTCTTGGATAGTAGTAGTTATCCCATTTTTCACTGATGTCAGGTCTTTCACTATTTGATAAGCCTTCTTGCTGTTGTTCTTGCTCAAGCTGTCTTCCATTTCACAGCACTGTTCTGCTATCCAGTTATCTTTTGCTCTTCTCATATCTTGTTTGATCTTCTTGTTGACTTCTCTGTATTTTGCTGCACCTTCAGGGTCACATTTTCTCCATTTCAATTCCCTTCTTTTGTCACAAAGATCTAGGATGTATTCTGTGACCCATGGTTTCTTTGTCCGACTGTGTTTTCCTAGGATCTCGCTGGCTGTGTCGGTCACTATTTTGTTGAAGGTGTTGGTCAGCAAGTTCATGTCGGTATATTTGTCATCCAGTATGATAAGTGGTGCAAATTTCCCACCTATCATTGCTTTGAATGCTTCTGCTACATCAGGATCCTTTAGTTTCTCGATGTCAAATTTTATTCTTGTTGGCTTTGGTTTGCTGATCCTCTTCAGGCGAATGTGGAAGGTTGTCATCAGCAAGTCGTGATCACTTCCGATATCTGCTCCTGGAAAGCTTCGTGTCCTGGCAATGTTCACTCCTGTGTGAAAGCGCCGTTTCACCAAGATGTAGTCGATCTGATTGTGATGTTTTCCATCTGGGCTGTGCCAGGTCCATCTTCTAGATGTTTTGTGTGGGCCAAATGTGTTAGCCAGCATCAGCTCATTGTACATTGCAAATTCGAGGAGCCTGTGACCTCTCTCATTTGTTTCCGCGTTGCAGAAAGGTCCGCAAGTGTCTTGCCAGTTGGTCTGCGCATCCTTTCCCACTGTTGCATTCCAGTCTCCTAGTACAATAAGATTGTCTTTCTTTGGCGTTTCCTCTATGACTTCTTGCAGCTGGCCATAGAAATCTTCCACCTCACTGTCGTCATAATCAGACGTTGGGGCATAAACTTGTATGACTGTCATGTTGAAGGGAGTTGCCTTCAGGCGAATGGTGATGAGCCTGCTGGAGATAGGGCGACAACCCATGACAGTGTTCACAATGTCTTTGTGAACAAGAAACCCAACGCCTTGTTCGTGTTTGTCATTCTTGCCACTGAAGTAGACCTTGTGTCCTTCTTCGGTCGATGTTTCACCAAAGCTTTTCCATCGCATCTCGGCGAGTCCAAGCATATTCCACCTGTATCTCTCCATCTCATGTGTGAGTTCTTTCAGTTTTCCTGCAGCTCCCAATGTCCTGACGTTCCATGTGCCGATGGTGATGTCGTTTCTTCCACGTATCTTTTTGGTAGGGGCACCAGTAGCATACTTAACACCCCCGTCCTGATGTACGGCGGGAGGCGCGGTCATTTTTGACCCGGGCTGCGACCGATCCGGTATGTGATTCAAACTGGTTTTCATGATCATGGTGTGTCTAGGGCAGATTTGCAACCTAGCGGAGCCCATCCCTCTCCAGGCTGGTTGACCACAGCCGATATCCACCAAAAAAGTGGCTCGCCTTGGTCCTGAACACGTGGTCGTTGAACTCATCTTGGAGCCCTTCCGTCCTGGCCGTTGACTTCATCGAGGAAGACGTCCGCCCTGTGATGTCATGTTAACATCACCGTATTTTACCCATACGTGGTAGACTCGTGGGGGCGGGAGTGTCTTATTCTATCCCGTACAGGTCCATTGGACCTGCCCACTGCCTTATATATTCACACACACTTACTTTTTGTAATATATTATTTTTGGACTATGTCTTAGAATAGTTATTATTGGTATTGTTTATAACATAATTAATATATATGTTAACATTGTTATTCTTTATATATATTTTGTATTAATGATATTATTATTAGTTATGAGTGCTTGCATTTAAAGCGTCTGAGAGCAATATTGATTGATTGGACACTATATAAATTATTTATTATTATTATAACGTTGTAGACGTGTGTCGAACAGAGCATGACAAAAACGTGCGCAAGATTTCAACGTATAATAATACCAGAGCTAGATAATACGTAATCTAATTATATTCGAACAAGAGTGACGTATTTGTGTATGCAGCGCCCTCTGTCACACAACATTGAACTAAGGACTTACGTAAACTGTCCCTTATCATTTGTGTGTACTTGAAATGGCAAAAACAGATTAATAATGTTCGCACGTTGTAGACAATACTGATATATTCTAACATATAAATATGTGGGATGATGAAATACCTGGTGCTGAGGGAATTCCCCCGAAATACCAAAGGAAGTAAAATACCAATTTAATATAAATGGAAATACCTATGACTCCACAAAGAGGGACTATGTTGAAAAACATGCTACTGTATACTTATTTAAATTGAGTTTGAAAGCAGTCAAAAGAAGCAGCAGCAGCAGCAGCAGTAGCAGCAGCAGCAGCAGCAGCAGCAGCAGCAGCGAGTGATTGGAGGAACATTAATAAAACAATACTGAGAAACGAAACGTTAGGTAGTGCTTTTTAACATACCCTGACAATTTAATGATTTGTACTGACTTTCACCATCTTTTTAAGATGGCTTCTTCGGTACGATAGTTTCTGCCGCATATTCAGATTTATGGACTTCCCATAATGGGTGACTTTTTCGCAAGTCGGCAGAGTAATTCACGACATTATATATCCCTCCTCATTAGCAGCTTTACTGCTGAGCAAACGTCGACACATTTCTGGAGCACACACGAAACAGTGACTTACCGGAATGGTGATTACAACTGGCGACTTCAAATGTGTTTAGCCTTACAGCCGAGCTCGATCAGGTGCTATGAATGACGTATGCGCAGGCGCACACAAACGTACGTACACTCTGGCGCAAACAAAGGCACGTACATAGAAGCACACACAATCTCTGTGGGATATTGAGTTGTATTCGTACTCTACTTTCCCGTTAGAATAAAAGATCGCATTGCCTCACATTACGAGATGTTGTCCCGAACAGAGCGCGCGGCGACGACCTCATGGACAGGGGACGAGACCATTTAGTGGTGGTGGGTTTCGTGCGACGACACGGCGGATGCAGTTGTACTGCCATATATCCCGGACGGATTAACTCCGCGATTGGCATCAAGAGGTCAGACTACATACAATTTTAGGATTCCGCAAATCTCTCACGAATGTAGCGTTTAAAACGAATTGTTGGCCGGTGGTATAAAAAGTGTTTTTGTTAGGCTGATATAGCGAGCACCTAACTGATTAGTTTGATGTGTTTACAAAGCAACCTGTTCCCCTCTCCATCCTCCACACCCCGTTCACTTCAGCAACGGTGCCGTTTTATGAAAGGAATTTCGCTGAAGGGGTTTGACCGCCGATGCGAATTTCAAAGTATGTGTACATTTAAATACCTTTAAAAGCCTTTAGTACCCCACGTTTCATATATGATCAGCATTTATCTACAATAATTATTCAACATATAATACTATACTGTCCTAAATACCCAAATATATATTATGCTCCTTGTAGTTAGATTGCAGAAATTATAGTAGCTACACCAAGTGGATTTAGGTGAACTGATTTATGAGTGCCGACACATTTGTCCCGGATCAATGCCACATTTTGCGAACCCATGGTGAGTAACTATTACAAATAATGGATAATGTCGTAACATGCCATTCAGTTTTTATAATGGATACGGCCGGACAATGGAGAGTGAATACGTTTTGCTGCAGCTGATGCTTTCATATGTTGCAGCATATATGCTACAATGGCCAGCTACATCAGAAACCCGCATTTAGTTACACTGGCATTGGGATTGGCAGTAAACATTTATTGTTCATAGACTTCAGCGTAACTATAGTCAGGCTTATGCAATTTGAATACAGACAATCTACATCACTTATATACATTATTAGTATTATTGGAATACCATTTTATAAAAAGCAAATTATATATTTTTTATTTTTATGGGTCGTCAACAAGACGTTCACTTTTGTAACTTTATACGCTATTGAGCTTACCCATAGCCACAGGAACTAGATAATGTGTGATTAGTAATATTTTTATTCATTATGTTGTTTTGAAACAGGTAAACCATGGTATACAACAGTTTACAATGTATACAACATTTTACTACTATAAAACAAGTATATTGATCGAGAACGAATTAAGCAACCGATACAGGGCAGAATGAAATGAAAATTTCACACAATATAAAGATGATTTCCGGTTCCGGTTCACAAGCGTACGTAGTAACAGCTGCTCAAAATCTTAATCTTAACTAACCATTCAAAGTTCTTTAACTAATAGTTAAACTTATAGCACAAGTCAAATTAGATACTGTTAAAAGTACCAACAATTAAATAATTTCTACCTTCTAGGATTCCCAAAGTAACTTGAACTTTGAAATCGAATTTTTTCCCGCCATATTAAAGTAAACAAAGGAAAAAAAAAACCAAGCAACGCTCGACATACAAAACTTAGACATAGGAAATTAGACATAAACATTAGTTAGACAAAACACTAGAAATTAGTCAGGGGTCCACCATGGGAGAGAAAAATAAGAAAGATAAGGAAAAGCCAGTAAAGACTACACATCCACCTAGAGTGACGGATGGTGAAACAAATGTTAATAAAAATAATCTTAATGACATAGGCAACATTCTGTGTTTTTATGCCAATGCTGACCAACTAAGGAACAAGCAAAATGAATTAAAAAAAAAAATAAAACCCCACATAATAGCAATTAATGAGGTCAAACCAAAAAAACCCAAATGCACTGTAACCATACCAGAATTTTCCTTAGAAGGCAATACATTGTTCTTCAAGTAAAGAAAATAATGAAGGTAGGGGTATTATAATATACGTCTTAAATTCCCTATACGCAGAAAATATAAACCTGGTCTCAACCTTCAAGCAATGCTTATTTATAGAAATTAAACTTAAAAATAAAACCAAACTTCTCTTTGGATGCATATATAGGAGCGATGGGGGGTCAGAAGAAAATAACGCATAACTTCTAAATATGATTAGATCCACATCAGGACTTAAATATTCACACGTTGTAATTACAGGAGATTTCAATCTCCCAGATATTAACTGGAAACATTGGACGACCAAATCAGTTAAACCCAGCAACCTAAATTTAAAATTTGTAGAATGCCTTAGAGACACATTCATGTTTCAACATGTCTTAAATCCCACTAGAGGACGAGACACAACTAACACAAACCTTTTAGATATGATTTTATCAAACGAAGAAGACAGCATAGGGGAAATAGAGTATCTCAGCCCTCTAGGTAAAAGTGACCACTGTGTCATTACATTCAATATTTTGTGCAGTTATAAAAAATATATACACTAAAAAACGGAAGCTATTTAATAAGGCAAATTATGAAGGAATGAGGAAAGAGTTTTCAGATATAGATTGGGAAGAGAAAGTTAAATACAACGTTAACGACCAATGGGAAATCCTTAAAACAGTACTAAAATTATTAGAAGATAAATACGTACCTCAAAAAGAAGTTTCAAATTACAGAATGGGAAATTTCCCCCTGAATGCAAACACCAGAAAACTAATAAGATGTAAAAATAGACTATGGACAAGATACATTGAAACAAGGGATAGGACAAAATATTTAGAGTATTGTAAAAGCAGAAATAAAATCCGAGCTTTAACCAGAAAGCTCCGAAAGGGGTTTGAACGAAATTTAGCTACTCAAACCAAGAAAAACCCTAAAGTCTTCTGGAACTATTATAAATAAAAAATACAGTTAAACAAGGAATTGGGGAACTGAATATAGACCACACAAATCAGAAATCCCAAACAACAACTGAAGATGAAGAAAAAGCAAATATTCTTGCCAACTACTTCTCCAGTGTATTCACTATTGAACAGACAGGGTCTATCCCAACTACACCCAAAGTAAACATTAAATTAGCAATGGATGAGCTAAAAGTAACTGAAAACATAATATTACTAACATTAAAAGAACTTAATATAAGCAAATCGCCTGGCCCTGGTGAAATAGGCGCCATATTACTAACTGAGTTGTCAGAAAATATATGTCTCCCATTACAAAAAATATTTGAAACATCGATTAAAACATCAAATGTTCCTGATGAATTGAAGGATGCCAAAATATCATCAATACATAAAAAAGGAAATAAGAAATTAGCTTGCAATTATCGTCCAATAAGCCTAACAAGTGTAGTTTATAAATGCATGGAAAAAATTATTAGAAATCACATCATCAGTTACATGAAAGTCAATGGTCTGTTCAGTCAAAAACAATATGGTTTTATCTCAGGCAGATCAACACTTCTCCAATTAATTAAAATACTAGATGAATGGTCTTCAGAAATGGATAAGGGTAATTACACATATGTTATTTATATGGATTTTCAAAAGGCTTTTGATACCGTGCCACATAAGAGACTAATAAGTAAATTAAAAAAGTTTTAACATTAGGAATGATTTAGTTAACTGGATTGAGGCATTCATCACAAATAGACGACAAAAGGTAGCAGTAAATGGAAAAGAATCAAACTGGCACAAAGTAACATCAGGGATACCGCAGGGATCTGTCCTAGGACCTTTATTGTTTGTTCCATACGTAAACGACCTGCCAGAGTTAATTAATCCAATGCATTTCTGTTCATTGATGACATTAAGATATTTAGAGCCATAACAAATAAAAATGATCAGGATATACTACAACAAGATTTAAGTATCCTAGAACAATGGAGCGACAAATGGTTATTAAAATTCCACCCAGACAAATGTAAACACATGAATATTGGAAAAAATAATATAGGTGAAAATGAATATTTCATGACAAGTAATAATGTTATACATTCACTAGCCACCACAGATAAGCAAACTGACTTAGGTGTAATTATCGATTAAAAATTGTCATTTGATGATCACATAAACCAAGTGGTAAATAAAACAACCAAAATGACAAAAATAATCCGAAGAACCTTCCAATTCCTAGACACACACACACTTTCTTGCCACTATATAAGACCATGGTTAGATCTCACCTAGAATATGCCGTAGCAGTATGGTATCCATATAAGATAAAACATAAAATAGCAATAGAAAACGTCCAGAGAAGGGCCACAAACAACTTCCTGGTATGCGTGATTTTTCACATATAGACTAAAATTAATGAAGCTACCGACATTAGCATACCGAAGGCTAAGAGTAGACATGATAGAAGTCTATAAAATAACGCACGAACTATACGATAATGAATCTGCACCAAACCTCCTGAAATGGGAGGATGTGACACTAAGATCAGGAAATAGAGGACACTCCCTTAAAATATTTACCCAGAGCAAAAATTAATTTAAGAAAAAATGCATTCCCTCTTAGAGTGGCTGAACCATGGAATAGTCTCCCAAACTCTGTAATACAAGCTAGATCAATTAACTCATTTAAAAACAAACTAGACAAATTCTGGTCTACCACAGGCAATAATATACGACTATGTCTATGAATCTCCTTAAACAATAACAAATGGAACTGGAAATTATGATATAAAAATATTTCATTCTGAAGATCTGATCATGGAGGAATCAACTGGATCCTGCGATCAGAATCCTCATAAGGTATCATGACATAAGGTAAGGTATAATTATATGTATGCATGCATGCATACATTACATGTATATAATTATGTGTTTCTGTTCTTATAAAGTACTCACAAGAAACAAACATAAACAGAAAGTACATAATTAGCCAGTATAAATAAATCTTCAGACTTAACCTATTATTGAACTAATTAAGGATAAGGCTAGGCTATGCCTATGCCCATGGGCATGGCTATGTCAGTTCACGCCTTTACCTTTGGCTTCGATGTTTGAGTTTGGCGCCTAAAATTACGATGTGCATAGTTCTACTTTCGTATGGTTTGCGAACAAAAATAATGTATATAATGCTAAAAATCAATGTATTGGATAGTACAAAATACAGCCAAAGATTCACAAAGGAATTTGTAAACACGTACCTTGTCTTGCGGCGCGGCGCGGCGCGGCGCGTCAGTCGCATATAAAATTATAACGGTAAACAGCGGACTTCAAATATGGCGGCATGGGCCCGGGTAGACTCGCAGTAAAGATTATTTTAACAATAATAATATTCAGTGAATAGTGTAAGCATCTGGAGCTTACAAACGTAATTGCTAATTTTTTGTAAGAATAATAACACGGTTCATACGAATTTTAGTTTCTCTTAATTTTATTTCGCTTCTAGCATGGTGCGTCATCGCGCGGGAAACATTCCCCTACACCACATGCGGAATTAATACAAGTAATAAATCATAGGTATGCGGCGCGCGTCAGAAATCAGTGCTCGGGCCTCCCTCGGTCCGAGTACTGATAAATCACCTCCCGCGAGTGCTAGCGCCACATCTGCGGCTGGGAAGCGGGCTGTGATCGGCAAGCGCGTGCCGAGCACTGCCGCCTGCCAGCCGCTGATATCCGCCCTCCGGCCGATGACGGCGTGCTGGCTGGGTTGGTTCGGACGAAAATAACCGTTACTCACAATTGAACTTCTGACCCCAACGCTGGGCTACATGTCTACATAAACATCCTGGATTTTCTGAATAAAAAAATATTATATCTGTATTAACAGCGTAACGAAGGCAATGACTTTGCAATGTGTCTAGCCGAACTCCTGAGCCGGGGATATCTACGACGCCACCTGCTGCTGGCCCACGGGACGGCGGAAGACCGCGTCCATGGAGCCGTGGCACTGAAACTCCTTGGCAGACGCCCAGCACAACAACCCGCTGTCACCACCGGGCCAACCACTGACCTCGGTGCTGATCTTCCGGTCATGCGCCTAGTCAGACCATAGTAGCAGCCGCAGCCGCAACCGCAGCCGCAGCCGCAGCCGCAGCCGCAGCCGCAGCCGCAGCCGCAGCCGCAGCCGCAGCCGCAGCCGCAGCCGCAGCCGCAGCCGCAGCCGCAGCCGCAGCCGCAGCCGCAGCCGCAGCCGCAGCCGCAGCCGCAGCCGCAGCCGCAGCCTCAGCCGCAGCCGCAGCCGCAGCCCCAGCCCCAGCGATAGCTGCAGCGACTCGGAGTCGGACGAAACACCGCCACAACTGACCCATCGGCTGGAACTATCCGAAATACGCCCCCCCCCCCAGGAACGAGAAGGACCCTGCAACGAGGACAGAACAAATCCCCCGGCCCTGATGCGTGCCTTCGAGCCGATAGCTATCGATTCAACATACGTCGATTACCGAGACGAGCTGCCGGACCCCTGATAACAAGTCATAGACGCGCCATCAGTGACGTCGCAAGTCGATATCGCCACCCACGTGCATGCGCATCGCCGACGTGCCAGACGATGCCACGTTGGTCTTAGCGTCAGCGGCGGCTTGGCCAGGATGTACACCGAGAGAGCCATCCTGCCGGACGGACCGTGTATGTGCTGACCCTAACGTGGATGCCACAGCCGACAGCCTGGCCAGGATGTACACCGAGAGAGCCATCCTGCCGGACGGACCGTGTATGTGCTGACCCTAACGTGGATGCCACCGCCGACAGCCT
The DNA here is from genome assembly GCA_033239005.1 of Lamellibrachia satsuma. Lineage (NCBI taxonomy): Eukaryota > Metazoa > Annelida > Polychaeta > Sabellida > Siboglinidae > Lamellibrachia > Lamellibrachia satsuma. The sequence goes on from BSQZ01000059.1 coordinate 1,113,798, forward strand.
ATTCAAGACGCCCACACACAGACCTGAACATTAGTTGTAGGAAAGTGAACATTTGACTAGGAACACTATTTTACATTCGATATTATGTCTTATATTTTCAGATGATGTAACTGTTTAGCTTTCGATTTAATCTTTCCTGCATAATTATATGTTTTATTTTAGTATAATTATATGATGTGTTGCATATATATTAATGTTATATTTTACCATTTCGGAACGAAATTTTAATTGACTGGGGGAAGTGTAACAAATTTAGAAGGATACTACACATAGGATAATCATTAATTACTGAATATTTCACCAGCTGCATCAAGCCAATCAATATGCAAATCGCTAGATGGAATGCTGTTTACAATTGGGGGTCATCTGTATTTGAGGGGCAGAACTTACACAGGGAGGCCTTTGTTCAGAAGGTTAGCTGAAGTTCACAGGCACCCTGCCAATATTCCAAGGACCCATGGAGTCTGGAGAAAGTGACATGCTATGTGTCCGCGTATAACACAAGGCTATAGATTGAACACTATAAATATGGGGGATTTGTGATGATCAGGCGTGAACACTGGGAGGCGATGGTCATTCCCGCCACCCACTGCCACAGAGTGCCCTGCGAGAACACAGAATATCGCAGTACGCAGTGAAAGCCTTGAAGGTTAATACCTTGGTTATTTGAATAAGCCGCCGCCGCCGCCTGAGCATATCGCTGATATATTATATACCCGAATCTGAGAGAGGTTTGATATGTAATAGACCGTTAGAATTTATATTTGTATTATCCTTTGTACGAATGAGTGAGTGGCCGCGTGCCCGTACGCCTCCTTAACGACAGCTCGACCTAAACACTACAGGGATACAATCGAATAACAAACTCACAGTTGTCGAAGAATAAATATGTCATGCTGCATCACAGATACATTTAATGCTAGGCAAATTGTAACAAAACGTAGCGGATGTTGTGTATTGGGGAATACCATGTTTACATCCCTTCACGCAGCATTGTTTTTCAACAAGTCTCAAGGTGGCGTTATTGGTATTGTATTATGAACATGTTGTGGGGATGCATAACATTCATTCATTAAAAACAAGCCTCGAAGACGTGAAGCGAACGCCACCTAACGACTACTGAAAACACAAATACCTGAATGGGATAAAAATTAACAGTAGACTCTCAAATGTGAAAGGCGAAAAGTAGCGGATATTGCTTGACTCAGTTATATTTGGCAGCCTGCTAGAAGGCGATTCTCGACGGTTGATGCACGCCAAATAGTTGCTGCACGCCATGAATAGACGTATTGTCTCTAATTCGTATCACGCCTGGAATAAACGTGTCGTGAAATGATAGTAAACCCACCTTTACTGAGCCGGGTTTCTCAGAGATGTCGCTGCTGTTGCCGCCACATTTCGGATCCATCCGGTAGATGGAGACACCACTGTACATGCTGTTGATGTTTTTTTGTGGAGGAAAGCGGGCTTCTTCATGGCTCCCTCCGTACATTGAACTATGTAGCATTCGCTATTTTGGACGCTGTTCTGAATTAAACACAGCATTTTTTATAAAGTATTTTATGCTTAGTTATCATGTCGACCACTTAAAACACACTTTAACGAATAACCACAAATGGACCAATTAAGTCCACAAACATTACGAATCCACTATGGACATGCGGATAAATTTTATTACTAAAACCAATATAACAAACCACCGAATTATTATTGTACAAACACATTGTTTAAATAATATGCAAACACTAACAGCAGACATATTTAGCCGATAGACCACATGTTATATGCCCAGTGCATGTACATTATGATTGGGTTAGTTATCGCCACTTTGTCTATGGAAATTCATGCATACATATATGTGTCAATTAGCTAGTACTGTATGGTGTAGCGGGTGGGATATTCTTCTCACATATTTCATGTTGGCCCTCACTGTCTCCGGGTCAGCCTCCGACTGGTTCAACGGAGTCACAAAACATGCCGTGTTGCCGTTAGAGTTTATCTTGTGCAGTGTGATGTCCTACGAGATAACATGAACATTTTGTTGACACCGGTGTTAATGTCAGCAATTAAGCAATCATAAATACATTGATAAAAATAACGTAACAATCAAGTGTTCGAATATGTCGGCAGATCCACCTTCCAAACAGATTTAACAAGATTTTAACAAGATTTGCCATCCAAGCCAAAGGCCCAGATGGCAAGTGGACAAGGAAGCCATTGGCTTATCGAGAGTCCAACAATGTTCACCTACTTATAACCCGCCCTCCTGATATATGTGTCAACCTTGTTTTTAAACATATTCACGCTGCTAGCAGTTACACAATCTGTAGACAGTTTGTTCCATTCATTTACTGTCCTCTGTGAGAACGAGTGCTTCCTGATGTCCAATCTACATTGATCCTTTACTAATTTTACCTCATGTCCTCTAGTTCTGCTATCCTTCTTGAGTGAGAAAAACATATTTCTATCAATATTTTCATACCCATTCAATATCTTAAAAACTTCAATCTGATCTCCTCTTAACCTCCTTGTCTCTAGAGTTGTTAAACCACATTCTTTCAGGCGTTCTTCATAACTAAGGTCTCTAAGTTCTGGAATCATTTTAGTTGCTCTCCTTTGTATGCGTTCAAGCGTATCTATATCCTTCTTACGATATGGTCTCCATGCTTGTATACAGTATTCTAAATGAGGTCTAACTATTGCTTTATAAAGAGGTATAATTAACTTTTTTCCCTTGTATGTTATGTTTCTTCTAATCAATCCAAGAATTTGATTACCCTTTGAAGCTGCAATACCACACTGCTCTGAAACTTTCATATCAGCGCTTATTGTAACTCCTAAGTCCTTTTCTTTTACAGTAGTACCAAGAACAGTAGCTCCCATTTTATAGTTTACATTCAAGTTCCCATGTCCTGTATGTAGGCATTTACATTTCCCAAAATTGAACATCATCTGCCATTTCTCAGACCATTTCACTAATCTGTCTAGATCGTTTTGTAAATGTTGTTTATCACAATCAGTATTAACCTTTCTAAACAGTTTTGTGTCGTCCGCAAATTTCAGTACGTTACTTGTTATACTCTCGTCCAAGTCATTGATATAAATTAAGAATAATATAGGTCCTAATACTGATCCTTGAGGTACCCCACTCAAAACCGATTTCCAATTTGAAACTTCGCCATCTACTACAACTCGTTGTCTTCTGTCAGTCAGCCATTGTTCTATCCAGTCAGTTATGCTATCCCCGATACCATGGGCTTTTAATTTAAGTAGCAATCTTTGATGTGGCACTTTGTCAAAAGCTTTCTGAAAATCTAAGTAGATAATATCTACTGGCGATCCCTCATCTATCCACTTAGTGATTTCTTCCAAAAAACATAAGACATTTGTTAAGCATGACCTCGCTTTAAGGAATCCATGTTGAGATGAATTTAATAATTTATGCTTAACGAGGAAGTGCCCGTCTGGTTTCTTCAACAAGAATAATACAGGTGCAGCCCTTTTACTATTTCCAAGAAGGATACCAAAATTACATTTTAAGGAACATTGTTGTTAACAACGCAATTGACGAATCATTATACTATTTTATAAATTCACTTGATCTCCACATGTCGACGTTTCACTTCTGTATGAAATGCCAACAAAATGTACTTAATTTAAGAATTGATCGTACGATGAAGCGATCGATATAGTAATAATATTAATAAAAACATAATTAACAATTTTAATATTAATAAACTAACACTATTCCTATTGTAATACTAATGACGATGCTGCTCATAATAATATTGTATATACTACTGCCACAAAACATGACTTACTATGCTACCCAACTTGATGTACTATGCTACCCAAGAAACTGAACTCTCCCATATTCTGGAGTTCTTCGTTTTCCAGAGTAATACACTTCCCCGAAGAAATGATTACCATGCATTTGAAGAAGGTGATTTTCATTCCACATTTCCTACATGCAGCTTGTAGTTCTTAAGTTGAGAGTTGTAGCTTCTCAAACACATTGTCCTGCATGCTGCCATTTTGAATATAGACATATAGTCAGTCAGACCCACACATTCTTTCGCGATTACGGGCCTAGGTGCAGAAGCTTAGTCATCATAGGTCGCAGCACTCGTCACGCGTCGCTGCACATGGGATTGGTTATATGCTGATGTCAGTGCTACAGTCGTCTTTTATCAACATCAACCCACCTAAGATACGACAAAGAAAGAATGTAACGGAATACGTTGAGTAAATCTACTGCATTAAGTACAGAAGGCTGGCAGTGTTCGCCAGTGGTGGCGTCTCTTGCGACCATCTGGCGTGTTGACAATGATGGTAGGCAAACTGATTTGAACGTGTGATGTTGTTGCTAATGTTATTGTATTATTATTATTATTATTATTATTATTATTATTATTATTATTATTATTATTATTATTATTAATACTTAATTATTATTATACGTGAACATGATCCAAGGAACATCGCATCAGACATTATAGATATATGACCTGTTCCTGTACCATCAACTTCTCTCTCAGATAGTGCAAAAGCAGCTTTCCTGTTTTCATTGATGCACTGTGAATGGACTTAAGTTGTTGAATTTCTTAAGTTTTATGATATTGCTATCCAGTTCATGTGTTTGTAATGGTTGTTATCAGGAAACAATATGATGCAATATCCTGAATTGAAAACACATGTGGATATTGGTACTTATTTACATACTGGGCCGTTGTTTAACAATTTACATTTTGATAATTGTGCTGCAATTTGGGCAACTACTGGCGAGGCCTATAGTAAAGTTAATATCAAAACAGGTAGGCAGCAAGTCTTGATTATGTTCATCACAACAAAAACAATAAATGTAGATTAAAAGGCGTCCAAAAAGATACATAACATTTAGATTGATTATAAAACACCTGTGAATTTACTTCAATTAATTAGCCAAATTTGCTTGGTTTGAAACCGGTGTATTGCCCAAATTCATGAGGGAAATCATTCCTAATCTACCACACAAAACAGGATGGAATCACCCTACGATCACCACACGATGAACATTCGGTACAACCCATGATGGAGATATTTGTTTTTGTTAGCCTCTTCCTGTTCTACCAGAATGTCATTTCTAAAACCATTATGCAGTGCAATGTTGAAAGGGTTTAAAAGACAATATCAATGATGGTCTAGAGTCAAACACTTTTACAACTCAGCAGCTGTTGGCATCTCCACACAGTTTCGACAGATGCGCCATTCTGGTGTATTCCCAGATGACGGGTATTACCCCTGTTGGAGATTAAGTTAACGTCTCCATTGGTCATAATGGCTTGGACGTCATACCAGAATGATGGATGCCTTCGATGCAGTTTTTGCTACAATTTCTCGCAGTTGGTTATCGGATATGTTCTGTACAACATTCTGAAGTATACATGTAAAAAATTCGTAGTATATTTAAAATAAATTTTGCGATGTTATCTGCAATTGTAATTGAAGTAATTTTATGGTCTTGGTAAACCAGTTTTGGGGTCATACATAAACAAAAACGCTTAATTATATATGACATTTCCATTTCCTGTGGTAATATATGAACCACACCAAGCCCAGTGCATTGAATATCATATATCTAAAAATTGCTGGTCTAGTAAAACCTGTATTGGGCGACCACCCCTTCTGCACAGCCAACTGTCCCTCAATACAGGTGGTCTTCCATAACAGGTTGCAGGTAAAACAGTACAATCGTACTGATTTGTGGTTGTATGTATGATGTAAGGTACACATACATGGTGGCACACGTATACACCTGTATTGTGTTCACTTTATTGGCATTTGTGTTTCATTACATGAACATGTATTGGAAAAAAAAGAAGTGTATTAAAATGTCCCAAATCATGCACGTTTGTCTATACCTCACAACATATATTGCCAATCAAATACAACTCGTATAACACTTGCATAATATAATACAATATAATATAATATAATATGATATAATATAATATAATATAATATAATATAATATAATATAATATAATATAATATAATATAATATAATATAATATAATATAATATAATATAATATAATATAATATAATATAATATAATATAATATAATATAATACAATACAATACAATACAATACAATACAATACAATACAATACAATACAATACAATACAATACAATACAATACAATATAATATAATACAATACAATACAATACAATACAATACAATACAATACAATACAATACAATACAATACAATACAATACAATACAATACAATATAATATAATATAATATAATATAATATTTATCATAATACTGTGATCGGAGGACCAATCTGGCTTTCTTTCCCATCAAATGTCTACTGTTCGCGTGTTCCGGTCGCTCATAATAGGTCAAGATAATGTTGATGTGATGGTCGTTGGTCGCCTTTGGCAAGTGGTTGCTCATTGCACATACATTATTGTTAGACAAAAATTGTTCGTACGATTGTGGTCGCCCAAGACAGGTTCTATTTTACCTCGATTTGCTCCTTTTGCTAGAATGTATTCATCTGGTGGGCAGCTCTTACATCCTTGTCCTGACTTCTCCCTCTTCCTTGAGTTCCACGAGCTGCTCTAGAACGTCCCCGACTCCTTCGACCTCCGATGTCACCTTTGACCACAGTCACCACCTCGTTCTCTGTCCCCTCCACCAGTCAACACCTCGTTCTCTGTCCCCTCCACCAGTCACCACCTCGTTCTCTGTCCCCTCCACCAGTCGCCACTTTGTCCCCTGTCCCTTCCACCAGTTACCACCTCGTCCACTGTCCCTTCCACCAGTCACCACCTGGTTCTCTGTCCCCTCCACCAGTCACCACCTGGTTCTCTGTCCCCTCCACCAGTCACCATCTCGTTCTCTGTCCCCTCCACTAGTCACCACCTCGTCCCCTCTCCCTTCCACCAGTCACCACCTTGTGCCATGTCCCCTCCACCAGTCACCACCTCGTTCTCTGTCCCCTCCACCAGTCACCACCTCGTCCCCTGTCCCCTCCAGCAGTCACTACCTCGTTCTCTGTCCCCTCCATCAGTCACCACCTCGTTCTCTGTCCCCTCCACCAGTCACCACCTCGTCCTCTGTCCCCTCCACCAGTCACCACATCGTCCCCTGTCCCTTCCACCAGTCACCACCCCGTCCCCTCTCCCCTCCACCAGTCTCCACATCGTTCCCTGTCCCCTCCACCAGTTCCTGCCACAATGCTGAACTGAAATATTAAAAAAAGCCAAGTTAAATTACCATGGTAATATGCATAATGTGTTCAATCTTTAAAAAAAATTCAACTATGTGTGTGGATATATTTAGTTTACTAACTATCCTGTTAACAAGCTTATTTTGTTTGCACTTCTCTTTAAAAAAATCAGTGATTTGAGAAACCATTGTGAAGGTAAGATTTTGTAAGGTCTCTCGAGCGCACAAATTGCATGTATGCAATCCAGCTCTGCCCATATGAGATGTATAAGTAATATTTACTGCCTAAGAAAAAATCAGGTTTTGCCTACTACGGTTACTTTATTTACAATCCGACATAAAAGTTACTTTTGAATTGAACTGTCGGATTTTTGTTGGTTTAATTATATAAACATTACACTTTGATGTGGATAACAATCTGTAATTGTACACGAACCTGGACGCCAGACAGAGGGTTGGTCGCATACAAATGGCATATATAGTCAGCGAATGTATTTGTATCACATACAAACATGATATGTGGAACGTGAATGCCATGTTGACATTTAGATCACGCATTTAGATTAGTAATGTGGGCCCACAGAAAAAACGCGTTATTTTGAAAGTCAAATTGACTTACGGTCAGTTTTTAGACGAAAATGGATCTTATTTCTTGAGCCATGTCATGCCATCGTGAATTGTTTAAGAAACTTAACATTTAAAAAAGACAATACAAATGTGCAATAGGAATTACATACAAACACAAACAAAACTGATTCCATAAGAATAACCTATTTGTCTACTCCGCTTCAGGGAATCCGAGGAACGATCATTTTTTAATGTGTCAGCCTAATTTTACAAATTGTATCAAATATACCCTAATCAAAATGTTTCTTCTTGTAAACGTGTGTACCGATTACGTGACGAAAGATTTGTTCCTACATACATAATGTATTTGCAATGTTCGTGTTATCCAGGTATTTATGCACCAGGCATGTGACAAATAACTAGATTGAACATTTAATAAATGAAACTACAATTAACTCAGAAATTATCCAATTAAATGAAATTAACCTCACACATGTCTCATTTCAATTAAATTAAACTTGCGACATGCATCTAGTCGGCTGTTGTGTCGAACCATTGACTTGTTGTATCTTCCTGAATGGGTGATGTGGTTCAGCTCGAATATTATCTTGGTATCTATGTCAGTAAATCCATTAATAAGCTTGACGACGTCGATCATATCAACACTTTTTTTCCTATCTTGTAGAAACAGGAAGCCACATTTCCCCAGTCTTAGATTATATGGAAGCATAGAGATTTCAGTAATCATTATGGCCCTCCTCCGCACACGTTCTATCTAATTTTTGCAAACAAAGAAACAGCAAAACAGCGAAACGGTGCAGTAGCGAAACAGCGAAACATTCTGAAGTCTAAAAACATTCTCGAAAAAGACTACATCGAACAAATCACGAAAAAGTAACTAAATTGGCTGCACGGATGTATTGAGTTACAGTAACGCGCTCATTATCTATATATATAGCATATCATATTAGTAGGCCTATGTACTAGCCGAGTTGCCCAGTGCTGCACGGGAGAAAAGACAGCCACTACAAGAGCACATATGCGTTGAAAGACATAACTGAGAACACAGACCAGGGACAGCACCTCACGAGCAGCTGGACCAAGAACCTCCCGCCTCACGATTGGCGCCTCGTCCAACCACCAGACGAGCCCTGAAACAACAACACAATTTAATTTTGGTTTCCTGGTTGGAGAGGCAAATTAATTAAATGTAATGTAACTATTAAATGAGGTGCAGCGCCATCGACCCATTGCCTTAATTTGCTCGGTGCTGAACCCCCTTTTCGCAAGTTGTGGCACCACTCAATTGGCTAACAAACAGTAACATAGACAGTTACCCATTTAATAGCAGATATATAGCAAAACCGCCTTGATTCTGCATCATATCATTAGTACAGCATAGTTGTCTTCTTGTACCGGAAATAAATATGTTTTAATCATTCTCCCCACCTTTCTCTGTCTCTCCGTCTCGTCGAACAATTCTGTTTTATATTTCCACCAAACTGTCTAAACTGTTCCCTCGTCGGCAGCCATCATCCTCTGGTCCTAATTTCTATAGGGCGCATACTCCGTTGTGTCGGGTGGCAGGCTGTTGGTCGCATCCTTCCCTCTATGTCGTTTCGCGGGCCACAGGCGGTTGTTCGTAACCTTCTTCTCCGTCGTATCTGTTTGTCGCACTTGTTCAGAACTTGTGACTTCCGTCCGTGCGCGTGTGCGCCATTTCTCGCAGCCGTCGGTTCAACCCCGCTTTTGGCTAATAATCCACGATTATTGGGACGCTACAGCCGAGGATGAATCCACCATGTTTGTGTAGGCGGGATAATTCCACCGCCATGTCTTCGTTATATTGGAGAAAATTACCCTTTTAGTAGCATAAGTCCAGGTTGGTTATATTATAGCAAAACCTCCTATATGCAGCATCATATCATTAGTACAGCAATATTTTCTTCTTGTACCGTAACTAAAACTGTTATAATCATTTTTCCCCATCTCTCTCTCTCTCTCCGACTCCTCGAACAATTATACATTTTCCCCAGTCCTCTCTTCCCACCCAACTGACTAAACTGTATTTTTGGCATCCATTTATACGCTTTGTTGTGCCAGGTACAATCATGATTCCTGCCAGAAGAGCCGGCTTGTACTTATATATCAGCAAAGCAGTCTCGGTCGTGAACCATAATTTGGGACATCCTAGGATAAACCACACAATTTTATACCTGGGCACTCTCCCATGGACGGGTCAACAGATTATTCCCTGTTTTCTTATAGCTATACCGTACGCTTCTAGATACTATTTATATATGTTTCAGAATAACAAATATTTCTGTAGGCGTACTCTATCCTTGGCTGCCTTTGGACGGGTCAGCGGTCACACCCGTTTAATATAGCTGTACGGTCCGGTATCTAGATATAGATGTTCTTTTAATATAGCTGTAGTATTTCTACAGGGACAGTCTGGTTTGATATAGTCTTTTCTAGCAGGCTAACCTTTGGGTCCACTCTCACTTCCTTAGTTACTGTTCTCATCAATCTCTTTACATACAACATTTATCTCCCTACAATAACTATAGAGGTACAATACTTTACAACTGTTATGTCGCCCGGAAAGCAGACAAGACGACGGGGTGTGGATCTATTTATGTGATATATATGGTGCACCTTTAGTACTAGACAGATGACTATGTGTTACTGTACTTTTCCTGGAGTGGCAAAACCAATGGACGAACATTATACTTTTCTATAATTTCAACACTGACACAATTTACATGTGATGTGCAGATTCTGTACATAATCAATTAATTTGGTGAACTCCTAATATTTGTCAATAGATGTCTCAATTTGAATTGCATTCAATTATGGATAGCGTTTGCGTTGAAAATTTGCATAGGAACAAAATAACGTTCGTTTTCGTTAACGACTTAACAAGTCATAAACAACAATCGCGAGCATGTTACGTGCATGTCACGTGCATGTCACGTGCATGTTACGTGCATGTTACGTGCATGTTACGTGCATGTTACGTGCATGTTACGTGTATGTTATGCAATGCTTCATCAAATTCCCCGACAGTGGTGCCACTCAGCATATCAACACAACTTGATTTTTAAGGAGAAATGGACAGTGTGGAGTGGTATGTTGGCTGAACAACGCGTTTGTTGTTTACGATTTGCTACGTAATTGCAATTGTGTATGTCCGTACACGTAATATAGTTTAAAACAAAAACGAACGTTATTTTGTCCCAGTATACACATTTTCAAGGCAAAAACTAACCACAATTATATGTAATTGAAAAGGAGAGATTTATTCATTAGGAGTTCATCAAGGAGTTCATCAAACGTAATGACGATGTGAAGATTCTGCACATAAACTGTAAGCTGTGGCAGTGGCGAAATCTTGAGTAACTTACAGCACATTAACTATGTGACGCCACTGTTATGGAGGTTAATGCTTCATATGCTATGCAATGTTTTATGGCATATACCATGTTTCATATTATTTTACATGTTTCACATGATACGACATGTTTCATATTATATGCGATGTTTCGTATAATATGCCATAATTCATATTATATGCGATGTTTCATATACTATGCCATATTTCATATTATATGCCATGTTTCATATCATGCTTTCTAGCTGTCATGTTACGTTTAGTTCACAATGGAAGTATCACGTTGCAATTATGAACGTAGCACATAGCATAATGCTAGTTTGCCCCCCGTATCCTTCCATATAACAGAAGGGTTAACCGGCAGCCTAGTGTGTGCGCAATTTCAACCACTTTTTTATCCTGTCAGTATTTTTTTTCAGAAATGACTTGGCTGGTTTCGGTGTCCAGCCAGTTGATTAATAGCGCCCGACAGTTGTACGCGTACAAGTGGCGGATGCTCTCATGCGTTGACTGTGCATTTAAGCAATACAACTATCAACGAGTCTACATTTGTAGGCGAGTGGTTTCTGCATGGAATGTGGTGTGTAGAAACAACAAGTTAAATGCACGTGAATAGGTTCGACACACAGTAGTAGTAGTATTAGTAGTATTAGTAATAGTAGTAGTAGTAGTAGTAGTAGTAGTAGTAGTAGTAGTAGTAGTAGTTGAACATTATAACCACTGCAGATGAACTGTAGATGAATATTAGTATTAGTAGTTGAACATGAGTATTATTGCTGTTATGTAGAAGGAAGTGTACTACGACGAGGCGCCCGTGCTCCCAACCAACGTTCGGGATCGTGCCGAAGTATTGTCTGTTATCACCACCTATATGACGTCGTCAACATAAAAAAAAACTTCTTAGTGTCATTACTATTAAATATGGTAACATTTGTTATATTTGACTTTAATGTATTGGTTTATTGTTAGGGTAGGATATTTGTTTATCTAACCCTGACTTAATCCATATGCAAGCCATAATCCCAATTTATATTGTTAATTGAATTAGCTCAACTAAGTTAACATATTTTAATATGATATTTAATATGAATTAAATGTCACCCACTGGCACTGACACCCAGTGGCATTTCCAGCAGGCCTGCAGTCACTAGCCTGAGACAGACAGGTTCAGACATGTGTGAATTAGTACAAGTGTGAATGAATTAGGATTGGGGAGAAATACCAATTACCAACAGGGTTGGGTACTGGGTAGTGGGCTAGTGGCCTAGTGTGCACTTGGCAGTGGGCAGGTCTTTCAGGTGGGCAATGTTTAGAGGGAAGACCTAGACAATAGAATGTCCACTGGTCAAAGGGTGATAAGTTGATTGTTAATCATGGCTTGATTGCCTCTGCAAATATTTCTAAAGTAAACATTTGGGGCTGGCTACTTCCAGCCAAGTGAACTTATGGGGTCATTAGATTCCATGCAAGGTCTCAATTTGCAACTATATAATACTAAAGAAATAATTTTAAGCATTCAATAAACGGAATTACAATTTATAATCAGTTTTTATTTAAAAAAAATAAAGTAATAATTGGTGTTTTGTAGGAATATTTGTATTATGTCCAAGCACAGCCCAGGCCCGGCCCGCTCACACTAGGCCCAGGCCCGGCCCAGACCCGATGTGTTTAAATTGTTTTCAGCCCAGGCCCGGCCGGGCCCGCAGTATGTAGGCCCAGGCCCGGCCCGGCCCGGCCCTCGAGATTATGTAGAGGCCCGGCCCGGCCCGGCCAGTGGGCTGCGGGCAGGCCGGGCTTGGACCAAAAGCCCGGCCCGCGCAGAGGCACTAATATATATATATATATATATATATATATATATATATATATATATATATATATATATATATATATATATATATATATATATATATATATATATGTATATATATATATATATATATATATATATATATATATATATATATATATATATATATATGTATATATATATATATATATATATATATATATACATATATATATATATACATATTATATATATATATATATATATATATATATATATATATATATATATATATATATATATATATATATATATATATATATATATATATATATATATATATATATATATATATATATATATATATATATATATACCCTTTTCCATAAAGCAACGCATTTTTAGATGCCACTTTTTATTCAAAAGTTTGTTTTCGTTTTTCTACGCATGTGTCCCCATATATACCATGAGTCAATCTCCGGATCTGTCTTGAACCCATCGTTATGAAAACATTGGGTACCAAATTCTTAAATCTTTAAAAAAAATACGGGCCCAGTGCCAAGTCTGAAGTCCATATTTCCATAAATATGACGACGAAACTGTCCCCAGGCTGTTCATTCTGCTAAATATTATCCAACGTGCTACATAATGAAGTTTTAATTAATTCAGGCTGAATCAATGTGGTATTTTTTTATTATATTTACTCGAAAGACCAGTCGGATATATATTTGACTACAGATTTCCGAAAAAACTTGAGCTACGAATTTTTCGCGAGTGCGGGCCTAGCCGCAAAGGCCTGGAGGACGATAAACAATTGGTACAAATTATCTACAGATTTTGCAAATGCCAGCAACGTGAATGTGTTTGAAAACAAAGTTGACACATATCGCAAGAGTGCGGGTTACATATAGAAGAAAAAACAGTTGGACTGTCGATAAGTCAATGGCTTCCTTTGCCACATGCGATTTAGGCCTTTTCCGTGAATGGCAACTTTGTTAAATATTGTTAAATCTAAGATAAACTGATCTGCTGATCAAACCAACTAGTGCCACATCAAAGATTACTACTTAAATTAAAAGCCCATGGTATCGGGAATAGCATAACTGACTGGATAGAACAATGGCTGACTGACAGAAGACAACGAGTTGTAGTAGATGGAGAAGTTTCAAACTGAAAATCGGTTTTGAGTGGGGTACCTCAAGGATCAGTATTAGGACCTATATTATTCTTAATTTATATCAATGACTTGGACGACAGTATAACAAGTAACGTACTGACATTTGCGGATGACACAAAACTATTTAGAAAAGTTAATACTGATGGTGATAAACAACATTTACAAAACGATCTAGACAGATTAGTGAAATGGTCTGAGAAATGGCAGATGTTGTTAAATTTTGGGAAATGTAAATGCCTACATACATGACATGGGAACTTGAATGTAAACTATTAAATGGGTGATACTCTTCTGGGTACCGATCCCAGTTGAACCTAGTGAACTTGTTGCTTCCCTTTCCCCAGTGAATTTCCCATTTCTCTCTGGCTGTCTGCTGTTGCCTTCATCTCGGTGACAATCTGCTACGTCGAATCAGTGACAGCTGCCGTCACCACGCTGACTGTCATCGTTTGGGTAGCCGCCACAACTTGGCAGATGATCTCGCCGATCGTCGATGCATCCACCTCGCCGTTGCTGCCGTCGACGGAGTTTTCACACACATCGCTGGCGAAGATCCATTTTTCACCGTCGACGTTGTTTCTGCGACAGCCGTCTGTACTGCTTCGGCGGTCGCTTCCTCAAACACGTCGTCAACGTCTACTTCATCACTCATTGCGTTGTCGTGAAACTGAATCTGCTTCCAGATGGCCGGGTCATATTCGTGTCGAGAAGCGGAGTGACAGTAATATCGCTCACCCAGGCCTCGTGCAAATAATTCAGCATGTTTATCACACTGGTTTGTCGTTGGCGGTTCGTTGATGCGCACTATTTCTTCGTAATCACTTTGCTGTTACAATGCACAATTATCTTATTTTATGTGACATTGAATGTGCTTTTATGTATGTATGTATGTATGCATGTATGTATGTATGTATATATATATATATATATATATATATATATATATATATATATATATATATATATATATATATATATATATATATATATATATATATATATATATGTATGTATATATATACGTATATGCATGTATATATATATGTATATGTATATATATATATATATATATATATATATATATATATATATATATATATATATACATATATATATATACATATATATACATATATATATATATATATATATATATATATATATATATATATATATATATATATATATATATATATATATATATATATATATATATATATATATATATATATATATATATATATATATATACATATATATATATATATATATATATATATATATATATATATATATATATATATATATATATATATATATATATATATATATATATATATATATATATATATATATATATATATATATATATATATATATATATATATATATATATATATATATATATATATATATATATATATATATACATATATATATATATATATATATATATATATATATATATATATATACATATATACTGTACTACACAGGTACACAAGTGAGACTGTTGGAACATGCCTTCTTAAGACTTCTTCTGTTATGGACAATATGTATCTTGCAAATGTAATAGGTCAACATATATATATATATATATATATATATATATATATATATATATATATATATATATATATATATATATATATATATATATATATATATATATATATATATATATATATATATATATATATATATATATATATATATATATATATATATATACGTTGTAAAGGCAGTAAGCTATGGCATGTGTTGATAGTTTAAGCCAATTATTCGTGATAAAATGCATACGTTTGCATGGCCACTAGATCACGTCACCCTGATGTGGACTGTCTGGATTATGTGATGGTACACGTGGATGTTATTCGCGGTAACGTCGGGTCCTCAAAGGAGACAATTATAGAACCCGGGTTCAAATCCTGTTGCTGCCGTTTCAAAACTTTGTCAATTTCGTTAATATCATGTTGCCAAAGTTCAATCAGCTGTATACATGAGTACTTTGATAAAGACATAATTGGATATCTGAACGAATAGTCTTCGCGCAGTAATTGCAGCGTATCTTAATGCTTCCCAGATAAGTCGAGATGGCGTAGGAATGAACAAGTCTACCAACTGTGTATGACGTTTGGTCGTCGTTCTAGCTAGTAACAGCTAATACAAACATACTTTGAACGTAACGATGCACTTTTTGAAAGGAATCGATCCTCACATGTGTCAAACTGTTACAGAAGGGGAATTTGAAGCGACGGTTTCAAGAGAAACTTGCACAGCAACTCTTTGTTTTTGTATGTAGTGATATATGCCACTGTGTCATAGAAGTGAACGTGTCCGAAAAATGGACACACAATGCTGTTACTACTGAAAACAACATGACAACTAGGGCCACAATCTACTAAACTATATTTGCATATACCGGCTAGCAATGGGGTATACTAGTATACTAAAATAAAATGCGTTTACTTTACTTACAACCTTAATCAATATCTTTCTCCATACAAATTACTGTAACTGCTATACATAATAACAAAACTGTGGAAATGGGCTAAAATAATGATAACAAACAGTCAGTGTATGCATATATTTGTTTAATTCCTAAAAAGTATCAAACTGTTAAATAAAAGTTGAATATATATTTAAATGACAATTAAACTGTTGTTACTAATATGTCAACAGAAACCTTCCTGAATACCTACAAACTATAAGCATAGTACCTAAATCTGGTGCGCATGCATATGTCACAAAAGTCGTGGTAATATCCACATTGAAAGTACCTACACTGAACTGGCAAACAAAAGCATTACAGTTAGCAACACTTGAGTATTCAATAACAACCCTAATCCAATCACATACAAAATCCATAGTTATTGTCTTAAAAGGCTTCAGTATATACGAAAATACCTATATAATTTCAATGTACTATGCAACCTTCCGAATCAGACAGTGCTATGAATATACATGTGTACGTTTAAGCTGAAACATATATAAAACAAGTATGGGAAGGCAGTGTCAACTGTGTAATTTTGTTTGGTATCTAGGGCACAATTATATTCATATATCAACATTGTTTTTATTTACCTGATTATTAATATATTCATTTTATATCAAGATAATGTTTCTAATATGCATAGACAATTATGAGCAGGTTATCCAAATAGGGTTGTTAAGGTGGCTTAACTAGCACTTGGTATGAGGTAAGTTGAGGCATAGTGTAGCGTAAATTAGATATGTGCTTTATTTGTAAATTTTATGTAGGCCTTGTACTAAAACTTAATAACAATTCAGCCAACACATCTTCCAAATGGATACAGCACGTCTCTGACAAGTCGACATGCTTATTTAATAACTATAAACACAAAAATTAATGTAGACGTATAGGCCAATTACAACTACAACAGTTTGGCGGTAATAAAAAATAAACACGTGCATACAATGTGCCTGTGGACACGCGGTGTAGATGTTGTTTGGACAAAGTAATACTAATCTCCAAACCACGTGTTTTATTTAGTTTTCACTGGGGGAACGTCTCAAAAGGGACACCATACATAAATGAAATGGTCTCAGCCACTGGAAATCTGGTGGTCGCCGCACGCGCTCCCTTTTGATATATTTCGTAGTGTGTGACGATGCGTTCTTTTATTCCAATAAGAAAGTTGAGTGCGAATACAACTCGTGCACTCAGAGAGCTTTTGCGTGCCTTTTTGCGCGGCAATGTGTACATGCCTTTGTGTGCGGCCCTGTGTAGTGCCTTTGTGTGCGGCAATGTGTACGTGTCTTTGTGCGCGGCCCTGTGTGCATGCCTTTTTGTGCGGCAATGTGTACGTGCCTTCGTGTGCGGATCTGTGTACATTCCTTTGTGTGCGGCAATGTGTACGTGCCTTTGTATGCGGCCCTTTGAACATGCCTTTGTGTGCGGCAATGTGTACGTGCCTTTGTGTGCGGACCTGTGCACATGCCTTTGTGTGCGGCAATGTGTACGTGCCTTTGTGTGTGGCCCTGTGTACATGCCTTTGAGTGCGGCAATGTGTACGTGCCTTTGTGTGTGGCCCTGTGTACATGCCTTTGAGTGCGGCAATGTGTACGTGCATTTGTGTGCGGACCTGTGAACATCATTCACATCAACATATTGAGCTCGGCTGCAGGTCAAGACAAACTTGCCGTCCCTATTAGTAGTTGCCTTTTATCATTTTAAATTAATGTACAGTAGATATTACAGGATAATTCAAAGTCGTGTAATCCAGGTGTATAATACTACATATTAAAACGCAATGCTGCTGAAATATCCTGACTTTTTCAAACTCATTTTAAATTAATGTATAGAGCTCTCTTCTTTCAATATGAATCGAAATTAATTTTGGTGAAATGTAACATAATAACGGATCAGAAACATTGCAGGCAATAGAAGAAACATTGGAGGCAATATAAGAAACATTGGAGGCAATAGAAGAAACATTGGAGGCAATAGAAGAAACATTGGAGGAAATAGAAGAAACATTGGAGGCAATAGAATAAACATTGGAGGCAATAGAAGAAACATTGGAGGCAATAGAAGAAACATTGGAGGCAATAGAAGAAACATTGGAGGCAATAGAAGAAACATTGGAGGCAATAGAAGAAACATTGGAGGCAATAGAAGAAACATTGGAGGCAATAGAAGAAACATTGGAGGCAACAGAAGAAACATTGGACTTACCTGAATAGCGAATACAAATATTGACGTCAACTTGTCTCGACTTGCCACATAAAGGCAAACAGAAGCTCTATACATACGCGAGTTGTATTCAGACTAAACTTTCCTGTTTGAATAAGATATCGCATCGCCACACAGTTCGAAATATACCAAATGGGATCGCGCACGGGGACGGCCTGACTGGCGGTGGATGAGTCCATTTCAGTTATGTCAATCAATAAATAAACACGCCCTGTTTTGACATTTTAACAATATTTTAACAAGACATAACACGATTGCCATACCAAACAACACGTTCCAGATGGCAAGTCAACAAGGAAGCCATTGGCTTATCGAGAATTTTGTCATCTACTTGTAGCCTGCCCTTATCATATATCTGTCAATTTTATTTTTAAACATATTCACACTACCAGCATTAACACAATCATTTGGCAGTTTGTTCCAATCACGTTTTAAGAACATATTCCTATCAACATCCTCATACTTCTATTTGGTCTCCTCTTAGTCTCTTGGTATCTAGTGTTGTCGAACCACATTGTAATAAGCTGCTTTCGTTACTAACGTCTCTCAA
The DNA here is from genome assembly GCA_033239005.1 of Lamellibrachia satsuma. Lineage (NCBI taxonomy): Eukaryota > Metazoa > Annelida > Polychaeta > Sabellida > Siboglinidae > Lamellibrachia > Lamellibrachia satsuma. The sequence continues at coordinate 1,133,215 of BSQZ01000059.1, forward strand.
TTCTGGAATAATTTTAGCTGCTCTCTGTTGTATTATTTCTAGTTTGTCTATGCCCTTTTTACGATTCGGCTCCCAAACCTGAATACAATATTCCAAATGCGGTATAACTATTGCTTTGTACAGGGATAATTAGCCCAAGAATTTGATTTCCTTTCGAAGAAGCAATCCGACATTGCTCTGAAACGTTCATGTCAGCATTAAATGTTACTCCTAAGTCTTTCCCGGTGTGGTTCTACCTAGTGCAGCATCCCCCGTTTTATAACATTCGTCCATGTTTCCATGTCCTGTGTATGCATTTACACTTCACAAAATTGAATTACATTAGCCATTTTTTTTACCATTTCACTAACTTATCTAGATCATCTTGTAAACTGTGTTTATTTGTAACATTAGTAACCTATCTGAATACTGTTGTGTCATCTGCAAATTTAACTACTTTGCTAGACATGTCATCTTCCAAACCATTGATAGATACATACTATATATATATATATATATATATATATATATATATATATATATATATATATATATATATATATATATATATATATATATATATATATACATATATATGTATATATATACATATATACACATATATATATATATATATATATATATATATATATATATATATATATATATATATATATTTATATATATATATATATATATATATATATATATATATACATATATATATATATATATATATACATATATATGTATATATACATATATACATATATATATATATATATATATATATATATATATATATATATATATATATATATGTATATGTATATATATATATATGTATATATATATATAAATATATATATATATATATATATATATATGTATATGTATATATATATATATATATATATATATATATATATATATATATATATATATATATATATATATATATATATATATATATGTATATATATATATATATATATATATATGTATATATATGTATATATGTATATATATGTATATATATATATATATATATATATATATATATATATATATATATATATATATATATATATATATATATATATATATATATATATATATATATATATATATATATATATATATATATATCGATCCCTTCTTCAATAGCGGCGTAATGTTTGCTTCTTTCCATTCTGAAGGAACTATTTCTTCTTCTATTGACAAGTTAAACAACGCAAGTGGCGTACTAATTTGCTCAACAATTTCCTTAAGCAGTTTTGGTTGTATGGTATCTCATCACCTCCAGGTAATTTATAATCTTTCTTCTTCTTAATTTATTCTGCAATCGTTTCAGGAGTTGCAAATAACTGCCCTAAATGTTCTGTGTTACTACCCTCAAATTTAGTAAATGGAACTGGAAATGAGCTGATATCTTCTGCAATTTGAAACCCGTCTGAAATTATGTTTCTACTATTGTTTTCCAGTGGTCCGACCTTATCTCGAACTTTCTGTTTACTTCTTGTATGAGGATAGGAACTCTTGCTGTAATTTTGTTTTATATTACTTGCCAATTTTTTTTCAAATGTTCTTTTAGATTTTCTAATTTCAGTTGTAGTTAGGTTAAGTGCTTCTTTGTAATTTCCATAGTCTTCATCCTTTCTGGTGCGCCTATAAACCTTCCGCATAGTTTGCTTAAACACTATTTTAAATAGCTTATTGCGACAAATGTTTCTTTGTAGACCGTTTTCCTTGTTTTTTTCAAAGGAACAAATTTATCGATGATACTCTCAATTTCATATTTTATAACATTCCAACATTCAATTGCGGTCTTATTCATCAGCATGTTATTCCAATATGGCTTTGCTAAGTAATTTTTCCTATCTTTATAGTTACCTTTATGGAAGTTTCTCCTATACGTTTTTTTTTATTTTTACTTTCTGATTTTATGTCATTATGTATTTGATTGTGCTCATTGTTACCTAATGTTTCATGTATTTTTACATTGTCCACTCTTTTATTTTGTTATGACAAAACTTTATCTAATGCATTTTCTCCCCTGGATGGTTATCACCCCCTGTAGTCTCTAAACATTTTCATTGTATGTGTCCATGGTTAAAATCTCCCATTATGATACATTCCCTTTACTAACTTCCTTTATAGCATTTTGTATGTTTTGCGTTATCCTCTTCGTATATATTTGTGCTTCGTTAAACTAATCCAATAGTTATTTTTTATTTCCTTAAACTATTTTGAACAAAACAGCTTCATCGCAATCTGCTTCCCTTTCTAATTTTATTTCATAAGCCTGAATAGATTCTTTAATATATAAATAACTCCCTCTCCTCTTCTTCCTATTCGATCTCTCCTAAAAAAATTACGTATCCTGTCAATTCTAATTCAGCATCTGTTATGTGTGTGTTGGCGCATGATTCGGTAATACCAATAATGTGAAGGTCAATATCTTCTACCATAATGTTTTATTCGTTTTTCTTATTTACTGTAGTCCTGGCATTTAAACACACGCATCTATGACCTGCTTCAGGCCTGTTTTTAGGGCATTTTGTTATTGGTTTACCTCCCCTTGTCCTGCTTGAGGCATCTCTAAGTAACCCCCTGCGCTTCTAATTTAAATAATGTATGTTACCAAAAATATTTGTTATGTTACCCATGCCACTGTTTACTGCTGTTGTGAGTCCATTCGCAAATACTGCTGCCCCTTTCCACTTAGATGAAACCCATCCTTCATATTCATATCAGCCCTTCTAACAAAACTTCCCCACAAATCCACAAATCCAACTTTCTTTTTCCTACATAGCTTCTGGACTAGCATGTTAATTGCCATCTCCCGGCAATTTCGCTATATGTGACCCCTGCTTCCTATTACTGATAAAATCCCTGACAGTATTACCTGCTCAACCCGCGTCTTCCTGTATGTCCTAACTATGGCAGTTGTACCCTCCCTCTCTACGTAATTTGCCATAATTGTACTAAAACAAATCTACCCTTGCTGATACTGTATCCCCATAAAAATATGTATTTGGCGAAAGATTATCAGATTTTGAACATATATGGAAGACTCATATATGCAACACGAGACGGGAACCTTTGATGATCTATACGTATCAATATTAAGTTGGCGTGACATTTGAAACATAATATTTCACGAACTTCGGACCGACTCGTGCCACTAGGCTTGGCCCGTCGGTACACGCAGCTATACTCGATACTAATACGTAACATTAAGATGTGTTCATCCGAAGACTGATTCGTTTGATATATATGGTCGAGTCCGAGGACATTGAATTCCCGAACATAAATTCACACTTGTTGACGTATTATGATATGAGGACATCAACAGGCAGTCAAATTATGATACAGTTCAAATATCAGCCACGTCTCCGGTAACTGGCCGCTACGTAAACCATTGGACAGGTAGGCTGGGGAGCTATGGAGGATAAGCAAGTTTAAACTGGTGGGAGTTTAGGTTACGGCGAAATGTTGTTATATTTCCTATACATTTGACACTAACATGATGTGAGTCGGTGCCGCAAATAAAAAAGCTGTAGTTCTGGCATTTGCATTAATACTGGCAACGAACATTAGAATTGTATGATCTAACTTGACTAGGCTATTTTGATGAGTTAATTTATTCTAAAATTATCTAGTTTACAACGTTTTTAAGATATTGAATGGGTACGAAAATATTGCTAGAAATATGTTTTTCTCACTCAAGAAGGATAGCAGAACTAGAGGACATGAGGTACAATTAGTAAAGGATCAATGTAGATTGGACAGCAGGAAGCAATCGTTCTCACAGAGGACAATAAGTGAATGGAACAAATTGTCTACATATTGTGTAACTGCTAGCAGCGTGAATATGGTTGACACATAACTCAGGAGGGCGGGTTATAAGTAAATGAACATTGTTGGACTCTCGATAAGCCAATGGCTTCCTTGTCCACTTGCCATCTGGGACTTTGGCTTGGATGGCAAATCTTGTTAAATCTTGTTAAACCCTGCAATGGACCAGACTTTTCCAAGACATGCACACGATGAGTTTTCGGAATGATTTGGTCGAGTACATTACGCCTCAAAACTGACACGCTGAGTCCTTTGTCCACTAGAACGGTCAGTTTGATGCCAGATACTATAAAACTGACCGTGGGTCGACCGCGTACTTCGCATGTGACACCTGAGGCGCAACCCCGTTTCCCGACGGGAATGTTTGTTGCGCAGTTGACAAACACGAGCATAATATCAAATTTTCCCGCAATGGAAACACGATATCGTCCGGCGGGCGGAGTCACGGGGCACGCGTCTGTCGTTCCCTTTGCCAGGCGTCGGCATGCAGCGACGGATGATTGTCGGCGGGGAGAGTGTGTCGTGTCTGGCATCGATCTTCGCCAGCTTCGTTACCAGCTTTTGAACCGTGGAAGCCAGTGAGTCAACCATCGCTACCAGGGGCTCCGTTGTCTTGCAGCTGGAGACGTTGGCGGCTCCTATCTCCATCGGCGATTCGTGTCGTCCCAGGCGGCCATACGCTTCATTACGTTCACATAACCGTATAGTAGCTGTACTCGCTTCGTCAAGCGAAGTAGGCACTGCCTGTTCGATCAGCTGTCTTGCAAGGTGTGCGTGCGTGTGTGTGTGTGTGCGTGTGCGTGTGCGTGAGCGTGTGCGTGTGCGTGTGCGTGTGCGTGTGCGTGTGCGTGTGCGTGTGCGTGTGCGTGTGTGTTTGTGTTTTGATGGTCACGTAGCAAATACACGTTTTACGTAGAAAAATTCAACCATGGAAGTAGTACTTACTAGCATTTGGATCCTCACTTTTATCAACATCTTCATCCGGTTGCGCGCGCAGCCGGATGTACATAGCGTGCAGCGCGCTTACAGCACGCGTGCAACACGCGTATTGCCGTATCCCACACTACCCTATGTAACAATTAATGCGACACTACCCTATAATCGAGTCGCTGTTATAATCGGTGTTGACGTAACGTGATATCCAACGAACTATGAACGGAGCCGTTTATCAGCAGGCGACCGCGTAGGCCGAAACACGAGTTGCAGCCGCTGTTAAACGAACAGCATTCTGTTGCGCTGATCTATATATACGGCGTTTAGTGGTTGAAATCGAATGGAGACTCAAGACTCATTTCAACACGGACTGAAGTGTGTTATTACGGTGTGTGTTGTAACTCGATACCTATTCGAAACAGCTGCATTCATATGACATTTAGCGATTGTTAAACGTGTGGAAATTGACGACGTGAAGGTAATGTTATTTTTAATTCACAGCGTGCGTGTTGTAACTCTATACCTAACTAAAAACAGCTGTGTTTTGTTGCAGGCTGAAGCGACTGGTTTAATGTGGATTTGGACTCGACGGCTGGTTGAGCTGTATGCAGAAAGCGATTGGGAAAATTTACAAGTGATTGAACTTTGTGTTGTATTAGGAAGGATCGTGTAATAAATATATATATAATGAACTGTTTTGTGAGTGTAATGTATTATCGTGTAATATTATTATTGAGAACGTACGTAAAAAACAACAGACATGTATTCAAAGCAAAATTTAATAGTAGAAAGATGATTAATGACACAAAGCAAAATTTAATAGCAGAAAGATACACATGATTAAAAAGTGAATTGGTATTAAAGCAAAAGTTGAAAGATCATGTTATTAGATTGTTCATGTATTAATGACATAAAGACACATGATTAATAACACAAAGCAAAAGTTGAAAGTTCATAACATGATTAAAAAGCGAATTGACATTAAAGCAAAAGTTGAAAGTTCATGTTATTATATTGTTCAATACGGCGCAAATCGCACGCAAAGCGGCTTGCCGTGACGACCTCGACGACGACGAATTTGCAATGGCGGTCGCTGAATCGGAGCCGGGGCTGAAAAGTCATCACCGTCGTCGTCGTCGTCGTCGTCGGTCGTCCAAATTTCACGCCCCTCTGCCTCAAGTACTTTTCATAACATTCTGTACTCTTATACGCAAACTTCTGTGTCAGTTCGGCCATGACGGATGGCCAGAGTGACCTGGCGTGCATTAGTTGGATAATTTCCGCCAACGCGGATGGTCGCATCTTCCATGATCGCGCCAGCTCCTTCTTTTTTTCCTGCATTTCTTTGATGTACTTCTTGATGGCGCGTTGAAGAGTTACCTCTTTCAATTCGCACATCACCGCACACCATCGATCGCAGTGATTGCTGCGAGAAAACAAAAAAATGAGATATAGTCGAATAAAACAACACATCATTATAGACTAAAAAAATAAACTTACCGAAGACAGAACTCTGCAACTCCTTTCTTAAAGTTTTGCAACGACAAAGTATTGAATACGAGAAAAAACAATACATCATTATAGACTAAAAAAATAAACTCACCGAAGACAGAACTCTGCAACTCCTCTCTTAAAGTTTTGCAACGACAAAGTAATGTAAAACACGTATTTATTTTGAACACCGAGGGCCGCTACTGTTAAAGGCTGCGCAAACACATACCGACCGCCACTCACCTCGCATTGTAATTTCGTCAAAGTCATATCGATGCAGATCGGGTTTGAGGCAGTCATCTTCGTGTTCTGGTAGAATTGCTTGAAACAATTGTGATAACCGGGCTATTACTGCTGTGTTTATATAGGCCCTTACCAGCTGTTGACAGCGCTATTGCGAAACAACGCGTGATGTTTTCACCGCTGCAAACGAGTTCGGACTGGTTCTGGTGTTTTTGCTATTGCAAAACAGCGCGTGATGTCGGAATCGGGTTGCAAGTCGTGTGATGCTTTCGCCAGTGCAAACGAGTTTGACTGGTTCTCCGATGTCTGGTTGACATCCGCGTTACATCAGATCCATTTTTTACCTGCTGGTGATTTCGAATGAACTTTCTTAGTTGCATAAGTAACTCCCGAGCGTATTCTGACCCATTCGACCGTCGTAGGTTAAAGCACCCCAAAACCCTCCTTACTTCTCACCCATTCCATCAATTGTCGCTCTCCGTACTTAGCAGGCGTTTCCGTAAGTATGGATCACGAAATTTCACGGCTACTAGAGCATACATTATGGAACGACGTTGCGTGTTCCAACTCTCTCGTAAATGAACCTTCTCACGAATGTTCTTGCTCAGGCGTTTAGCCTGCAGTCCCGTGCGCGTTGCTGCCATCTTTTCAGCCGTGTCTCGATCGTTGTTGTGCATGCATTTCTTCCACTGGTAAGCGGTTTCGACTGTATGAAATTCCCTACCCCATACGCGTATTCTGCACGCATAAAAATTTGACAAATAGCTATTAGAACTTTTAAAATGAACCGGACGATCCATACTTGCGTTAAAACACGCCTTCACTGCGTTACATAAACGAGTGCTGTCACCTCGATTTTTTGTTCGTTCGCCAGACAGTCTTATCTATCAGAACTCTATAGATAGAACTCCCGTCGCATTCTCGTCAACAACATTTCCCCTATATATACGTCACTCCCGTCGTGTTCTCGTCATCACCGTCAACATGTTGCCGTCGTTTCTTCGCGTCGTCGTATCAGTCATCATCAGTACTATTCTTCTTACGTATCGGTACGTACAATGTTACATCGCTGATGTAAAGATCGTGCGGCGTGCAATCCAAGAGAGATTCAATATGGAGACCGCTCTTCGGTGAGTTTATTTCTAGTCTATAATGATATGTTGTTTTTTCTTTTTTTTCTTGTGTCAGTCAATATTCGGGTGACATCACTGTCAGTTTCACGTTGGCGCAGCGCCAATGTACGTGAGAACGAAGTTATAAGTAAAACAAAATTCGTAGGTGGTGTTCCATATTGTACGTTTTAACAGTATTGTGCGTTAAAAACATCGCTGGTGCGTCGCGCCAGTGCAAGATTCTGGCTTCTCTTTAGGGCGCGTGCATTCGTCGAGAATATTCACAGTTGTGTAGTAGTTGTCTTTGTCGCTCGACAGATCATCTATACAATGACAACATTTTTTTTATAGTAAGCTCCATATGTTTACAATATTCATTGACAATTATCATTATTACATTTTTTTTACTGTGAGTCTACCCTGCCCACACCGCCACATTCGAAGACTTCTTACAGTTAGTTATAATTTATAAATGATTTGCGCACCGCAAGACAAGGTACATCTTTAGAAATTAATTTGTGAATATCTGGCTGTATTTTTGATTACCCAGTACATTGATTTTGAGCATTATGCAAATTATTTTTGTTCGCTAAGAATACGAAAGTAGATCTTTGCACATCGTAATTTTAGGCGCCAAACTCGAAGGCCGTGAACTGTCTTGGACTTAGACTTAGCCTTAGGTGAAGTCCGAAGGTTCCGTACTCAGTACTGTCCCTATGTTTATTTGTTGCGAGTAATTATCCAGAATAGAAACACAAAATTATATAATATATCTATAAAATATATATATAATATATATATATATATATACATATATATATACATATATATATATATATATATATATATATATATATATATATATATATATATATATATATATATATATATATATATATATATATATATATATATATATATATATATATAAACTGAACTACTTCATGGGAATACTGTGTTTCATAAACACACTTCTAGTGTGAGCCAATGCACAGCTGAAGAAGGCAGTGTTAGTGGACATGATCAGGATGTGTCTGCTGAGGACTGTAACCCGTATGTCAGTGAAACTGATGATAACAATGAAGATGACAGTGGAAAAGATAATACTGATCATGAAGACTTAGATGAATATTTGTCTTGTGGACTAGGAGCATGGGCTTCTGATTTTAACATTCCATATTCTACTTTGTCTGTTGCGGACATTACATCCACATCTTCCCAAATATCCCATAACTCTGCTCGGAACTGCAAGGCAGTATCAGATAAAAAGCATTTCTGGAGGATCATACCATCATTTCGGGATTGCAACCTCTCTGAAAAATGCTATCTCCACATTTGACACATCAGGTTATGTGGATGCACAATCTGTCAACATACAGCTAAACATTGATGGGCTACCCTTGTTTAAAAGTTCACTCAGTCAGTTCTGGCCAATTCTGACAAGAGTTGTTACACCTTTCACCACTGACCCATTCATCAATGGCATTTACTGTGGAATAAAAAACTTAAAACATTGAGTTTGTAGCTGAGATGCAGTTGCTAGAAACAAACAGACTTTGTGTGGATGGTTTTAGCAACCCTTTACAGCTTTGCATCGCATGTTTCATTTGTGATACACCAGAAAGGGCATTTGTGATACACCAGCAAGAGCATTTGTGATACACCAGAAAGAGCATTTGTGATACACCAGCAAGGGCATTTGTGAAACAAGTGAAGAGACATTTAAGTTACCATGGCTGTGATAAGTGTTCACAGAGAGGTGTTTGGAGTGACAAAATGACATTTCCTTATCTTGATGTTCCCACCAGGACATATGCAGACTTCAATCATCACACTGATGCAAGACATCACATTGGATTCTCACCATTGCAAACTCTGTCTCTGGGAATGGCAACCCAGTTTCCATTAGATTTCATGCACTTGGTTTGCCTTGGAGTGGTTCGGCGCCTGCTCTGGCTATGGTCAAATAGTCCCATTCACAGGAATGTCAGGATAAGTGCACAATCTGTTCGTCGTATATCCCAAGGCTTAATTAGCTTGCAGAAGTTTATTCCTGTCGAATTTGCCAGGAAATGCAGGTCCCTAGAAGAAATGGACAGATGGAAGGCCACAGAGTTCAGACAGTTTCTCTTATACAGTGGACCTGTTGTTCTGAAAGGTGTTTTGTGTGAACAGTTGAACAAGCACTTCTAGTTACTGTTTGTTGACATTTATTGCCTTGTTAGCCCTGGTTTCTATGTGAGTCACTGTCAGTATGCAAATGAGCTTATCCGTTTGTTTGTTACTCAAGCTGGACAGTTGTATGGGAGAGACGTGTTGGTGTACAACGTTCATGGCCTCATCCATTTGGCTGCTGATGTCAGAAACGTCGGCCATTTGGACAGTTACTCTGCCTTCCCTTATAATAACTTCTTGGGGAAGTTAAAAAAACTAACCCGCAAACCAAATTTTCCTCTGCAGCAAGAAATTCGCAGATTGTCAGAGAAACAAGAAACCAAATCAATAAGTAAGCGACACAACAATGTTCCTCGAAAATGTCATGATCTAGGACCTGTTCCATGTCAATTTGCACAATATTCACAGTTCAAACAGGTATTTTCCAACAATCTTGTGTTCTCGTCAGAATGTGGCAACAATTGTGTCAAAGTGAAACATGCATATGCTCTTGTCAGGAACATTTTGTCCAGGGAGAACAGCTGTGACACTTTGATAGTCTATGAGAAATTCTCAAGGGTCTCTGATTTCTTCAGTTGTCCCTTGGAATCCTCACAGTTAGGCATTTTTCTGGTGGACAGATCTACTGGTTACATGAGGTTGCACCATTGGCAGAAGTGACGGGTACACTTGTTATTTTGCCCTACAAAAAGTTTGTGATATTTCCGTGTCTTCATCAGTCATAAGGACTTGGTAAATCGCAAGAGTCCATGTGTTACTTCACTGGTTACCTGAGGTTGCACCCTTGGCAGAAGTGACGGGTACACTTGTTATGTTGCCCTACAACAAGTTTGTGATTGTTCCGTGTCTTCATCAGTCATAAGGACTTGGTAAATGGCAAGAGTCCATGTGTTACTTTCAATTTGTAACATTAGATGAGCAATCAATGAATTTAGATAGAGTAGGGTATAAAGTTATTTTTGTATGCTAATAGAAATACTATTGAAACATTAAAGAATGTATCATCCTAAGATGTTTTGAACAGATGTACCTTGTTGTGGAATTCACTGACCATCATGAGACAGCATTAATTCCATCAACGTGGTTGGACGACACCAGTTGTGCAGTCTGGCCACCTTTTAAGAATACAACAAAAATCACAAATGCTGCTAAAGAAAAAGCTTTGCCAGGCAGAGACTGGAAAGCTTACCCAATAAAGGAGCTGTATAAGAATGGTGAGTACATTTTTTTATTTTATCCAATGCACTAAAATTCATGAACACACATTTAATATTTTTCAATGAAACCATCACAATATTAAAAATTATGCCCATATCTCCTTCTATTGCAATTTTTGTCTTGATTAAAAGCGCACTCTCCTTAATGTGATGACATCACAGTGAATATTTTACTTAGTGGAATTTTCGTAAACTCAAATATTTAGTGTTTATGCATAATTTATAATGGCCAAAGATTTACAGTTATTACCCAAGTTTTCTGTATATTCATCATATATATATATATATATATATATATATATATATATATATATATATATATATATATATATATATATATATATATATATATATATATATATATATATATATATATATATATATATATATATATATATATATATATATATATATATATATATATATATATATATATATATATATATATATATATATATATATATATATATATATATATATATATATATATATATATATATATATATATATATATATATATATATATATATATATATATATATATATATATATATATATGTGTGCGTTTGTGTGTGCATTTGTGTGTGGCTGTGTCATGCAAAATTATGTACTGTTCATGCAAGCAAGAATAATTTTTATTTTAGGTGTCCAAAGAACTTGTATTCCATTACAAGCTCTGATACGGATAGTGAGGATGGTCAGGGTGAGTTAACACTGCAAAAAAACAGTAAAAGTTTGAGAACTTGATATAATTTATCTTTATTCATTATTTGTTTTAAGTATGAAAGCCCCTTCGTTGGTTTTTGAAACTACTGTTAGATAAATAGCATATGATTGCTTAAAATATTGTATCCCCTTCAGCTCGATTTCCATGGTGGCCTTCTGTCTTAACATGGAGAAACGAGAACATTTCTTTCCTTTGAAAACCTAATATTTGATTATTTGAATTGTTGATTTATAAAAATAGTTATTTTTTATTTTTTTTATTTTATTTTTATCAACACTGCATGATGATTGCAGGTGTCCGGGGAAGCACAGTGCCTCCACATACAGCAGCACCACCATCACTGTATGCGGATTGTAAGTGAAACTCTTACAATTATTCAATATTATTTGCTGACACATGATAGTAGCTATATCACATGTCGTATATGGACAATTTCACATATATAGTTACTGAATAAACCTTACAGTCCACCCTCCTTTTATAAGTCTTGGACACTGGATATGGCTCATTGTACATAATGCACAGGCCTCTAGGGAAGTGTAGTCCAGCACCCTCTCCCAGAGTTGTACCCTCCCATGGTGATTAATCATGACAACATTAGTGGCTGGGCAGTGCCTGATATTGACTAGATTAAACATCATAAAACAACAACTAGGGCTAAATGACAACATTAGTGGCTGGGCAGTGCCTGATATTGACTAGATTAAACACCATAAAACAACAACTAGGGCTAAATGTAATTAAAACTATATTCTTTAGACTGTTGTTTCACCAGCTGGATGCAAGCATCCCAGAACTCATCAAGTCTACTGCTGTTTAGCAGCAGCTTATCTGGGTCATCTGGCATCTTCTCTAGGAGACACATTTAGGTAAATGCATCTACCAAGAAAAACACATCTAATCAAGTTATGTCAAACGGTGGACAGTCTTCCATGTCACAATAGTATGTATAATTATACATTGAAAGCATCACTTTTAAATGGTATCAAATATAATTTGAAACTTACCAAACCAGCAGTTCATATTTACTGTAGAATAATGCCTGGCCCACTGGCCAGGGCAGTGCCTCACCCACTGACCACACTTGATGTCTTGGGTAAAAATAGATTTAGACAACTGAGATATTTGTATTGAAATAGCAACAAACACAAACAAAGTAAATGCAATTATCACCGTGAGAAATATATATAACAATGACAATAAATAAACAAAACACGCTCTTTAAAATATGTTAAATTACATGAGGTGCTGCCACCATGTGATGTGTAATTGAAATAGTGCAGCTGATTGTAAGTTCCTGTGCATTGTCTCAAACTGCTAACTATATATATATAGCAAGAAACAGTTATTTCCTTTGGCTATACCTGGTCAGTGTTCATGGTTTATTTAAAATGTTTATGTATACATGCTTTTGAAGTGTATGTATTGACGGTGCTTATAATGCTTGCAGATTCTTTGGGAAGTCCACTGGCTTCTTCCCCACCAGCACCGCAGACGCTTTACCATGCACCGCCAAGTCAGGCAACACGTAAGTAACTCTATTTATACCTAGACTGGAAATGTAAGTGGGAAGAGGGCATTTAATTAACTGAAACTGAGAGAAATAATGTTCAGTAAGTGATCATTTCACTTATAGACACTGTTCATTACACCTGCATTCATATTTGTGGGAGCTTTAGTGGCTCGAGTGAATAAACCTATATACATTTGGGTGTGATGACGACACTCGCAAGAAGAAGATCACCAGATAAAAAGTGATTTCCTTTGGCTACCTGGTAAAGGATTAATTATTTCAACGTTTTATGCATACACGGTTTTGAAATGTAGGCTTATAATGCAGATGCCCATAGAAGTCCATTTCCTTCACCACCAGCGCCGTGGCCGCTTTACCATACACGACCATCTCCATCGAACGTGCATCAGACTCCTCCAGATGATGCAACTTGTAAGTGACTGTTTATATTTCTGATGAAGGTATACTGATAGTTGTATCCATGTAGTGCATTGCGAAATATCAGAAAAACTACTGATGGCTATCTCTCAATATGAGGGTAGCTACTGGTGGCTAATGGCTAACTGTCGGTCCAAGGATAGCAATGATAAACAGAAAAACACAATTGTTTTTTCTCACCTCAGATCAATTATTTATAAATCTTTCTCATATTGAAACATATTTTTTTCCAGGTACTGATGTGCTCTTTTTCTACTTTTTCGCTGTGTGCATTGTTTTATTTCTAGCTTGGCAAACGAAGATGTTCTACATCAACAAAAAACAAAATAGTGAGATGGCTGAGATGAAGAGGATGCTTTCAAGCCTGATGAAAAAGGTGGCCACTTCAAAGGAGGACCCATCCTCTCTGCATCCGAGGAGGCCATGCAGGCCCTGGAACAAGACCTGGCAGATAAAGAAACAGAAAAGGCCTTGGTGAGTTTGAGGCACTGTACTAGCATAAGTAATTTTTATTATGAAACTTTTGAGTAGGTCAAGAGGAGTAAAAAGATTAACTTTTTCAAAAAGACCAGTACAATGAGAACCACATAGCATGCTCTCCGTCCTTGCAACGAGAGGTTCTGACTACATCATTATCCCTGGCAGACTGACCTGTTGAAATGTGGAATTTTGACTTGCTGTGTTAACCAATAGCGGCCGTCAGACAGATCTACAGGGCTCACATACAGGATTTTTTCTTTGATCGAGGTGCGTGGTAATTTAGAGCGCGCGCACCCGTTGTTTTATGAATCTATTTCTGGCCTATTTATACCAGAAATTTCAGAAGAACCCCGCGAATGAGGAGAAAGTGGAAGGGTAAAAAATGGTTGTGAGTAAGGCAGGGTTGTGAGTAAGGCAGGGTTGTGATTAAGGCAAGGTTGGGAGTAAGGCAGGGTTGTGATTAAGGCAGGGTTGTGAGTAAGGCAGGGTTGTGAGTAAGGCAGGGTTGTGAGTAAGGCAGGTTTGTGAGTAAGGCAGGGTTGTGATTAAGGCAGGGTTGTGAGTAAGATGGGGTTGTGATGGGGAAGACATTCTACTTGCCCGACCACCCTGGTTCCTTACCTGAAGCCGTTGATGATAGAAGTTTCAAGGGAAAATAACAACGAATGCCTGGAATCATATATTACATATTGTACTGTACAATATATGGGAACATGGAGGACTGTTAACATTGAGGCATCGTGACCTGGGAGCTTTGAGACATCGTGACCTGGGAGCTTTGAGGCATCGTAACCTGGGAGCTTTGATACATCGTGACCTGGGAGCTTTGAGGCATCGTGACCTGGGAGTTTTGAGGCATCGTGACCTGGGAGCTTTGAGGCATCGTGACCTGGGAGCTTTGAGGCATCGTGACCTGGGAGCTTTGAGACATCGTGACCTGGGAGCTTTGAGGCATCGTGACCTGGGAGCTTTGAGGCATCGTGACCTGGGAGCTTTGAGGCATCGTGACCTGGGAGCTTTGAGACATCGTGACCTGGGAGCTTTGAGACATCGTGACCTGGGAGCTTTGAGGCATCGTGACCTGGGAGCTTTGAGGCATCGTGACCTGGGAGCTTTGAGGCATCGTGACCTGGGAGCTTTGAGACATCGTGACCTGGGAGCTTTGTGGCATCTTGACCTGGGAGCTTTGAGGCATCGTGACCTGGGAGCTTTGAGACATCGTGACCTGGGAGCTTTGAGGCATGGGGGTCTGGGGACCCGGGGTCTGCATCGAAGTATGGCGCTATACATACGCTACTAATCTAACTTGTTTAGTATTGTTAAAAAAGAAGGTTGTGCGTTTAATTTGTAGAGCTAAGATGTTAGACCACACTTCTTGTCTATTTTCCGAGATACGTATTCTGAAAGTACCAGATATTGTGGAACTATGAACTGCACTTAATATGTACAAGGCAAACAACAATGTGTTACCAGTGAATATACAAAAGTTGTTTACATTGTACAAATCTGTATCTGTAACCAAACAAAGCCCCACTTCAAAAAAATATGCTCGTACCAATTTAAAGATAATGCGTATTTCAGTTAAAGGTGTAATATTATGGAACTCACTTGACATATCTTTACTATGTTGTATAAATGTTCATCATTGAAGAAAATACACTGCTAACATTTTGATTAGCTATGTAGTATAAGCATAACATTGTGGTTAGTTATGTAGTATAAACATAACATTGTGGTTAGTTATGTAGTATAAACATAACATTGTGGTTAGTTATGTAGTATAAGCATAACATTGTGGTTAGCTACGTAGTATAAGCATGACAGCTTTGTTGTATAAATATTGATTTAGTGTCACTACAAAAATAATTGTTTAGTATATGCTGATCTTTACAAGTTGTTATTCTTGAACTATGCTACATTTACTATATATTATAAACACGAATATTTAATCATTCATATTGAAATATAATTAGTTAAGTTGTAATCATGCATGTAGCATACTATAATTATTTGCTTCTTGTTATATTCATGGTAATTTGGCAAGTGACACACTTCTTCTTGCCCATTAGTTGTCGTTGTTGTTGTTGAAATAAAGACCTATACTTTAACCATTTGCAATTTCGTGCATTTTGAGATCACGATAAACCTAAAAAAAAATGATCTTGAAGAAAAACATGTCCCACCTACTAGACACCCATCCCGGTTTAAAACACGACTCACCTACTAGACACACATCCCGGGTAAAAACACGACTCACCTACTAGACACCCATCCCGGGTAAAAACACGACTCACCTACTAGACACTCATCCCGGGTAAAACTACGGCTCACCTACTAGACACCCATCCCGGGTAAAAACATGACTCATCTTCTAGACACCCATCCCGGGTAAAAACGTGCCCCACCTACTAGACACCCATCCCGGGTAAAAACACAACTCACTTACTAGACACCCATCCGGGGTCAAACATGACTCACCTACTAGACACCCATCCCGGGTAAAAACATGGCTCACCTACTAGACACCCATCCAGGGTAAAAACATGCCCCACCTACTAGACACCCATCCCGGGTAAAAAAAACAACTCACCTACTAGACACCTATCCCGGGTAAAACACGACCCACCTAATAGACACCCATCACTTGCAAAAACACGAATCACCTTTTAGACACCCATCCCGGGTAAAACACGACTCACCTACTGAACACCCATCCTTGGTAAAAAGCTGCATATAAACCTTCAGTATATTATACATGTTTAACAAAGATACAGTTAATTTTAATGTGCTAGAAATGTTTAGTTTACTAAGATTGTTTACGTGCTTCATTGATCCGTTTTCTGTGTAATAGCACAATTAATTATAACAGCTGGTGAAGCGTTATCGGAACACATGTTCATGTACTACAATATCATTCAAAATCATTGGAACACTTTTGCTAAGATGATCATATGTACTAAGAATAAATCCTGATAATTATATTAACAGAGAAACGCAAACCCGTTGCAGTAATAACATTCATTGAATAATAAACCAAGAAGACATATGTAGGCAAAGATAATGATTCGGTAACACATGTTTACGAGTGTAGCATGTCTACATAAAGGGATCAGTTACAAACCTCTCCTTCATTAGGCGGAGTGTTAGCGCTAAGCGACTGAACTGGTTCATGATGCTTTCTGCATCCAACGTCTTGACCTTGTGTACCTGGGTCTGGACACATTCCGACAAGTGCTCAGTTGTCACTGTGGTGTCGCATGGCATTAAATGATCATGCGTTGTAGCAGTCAAGGCAAACATCCCCAGCAGTATACGACGGTTGTGTACATATTATGGCAGAGGAAAGGATTTATTTTCTGTATTATATCAGACCATCTCCCATATTATATTCCATTTTGTAGCTGACGCAGATCACATGGCATGTCGTCTTGGAACACCTCGAAAAAGACGGATGGAAAGTAATTATCTTTCGCACTGTCGTGGTGTAAGGCACTGGGCCACGTAGCGATGTTGAGCAATTAATGCATGCATGTAAATTTCCTGCAGCAAGCGATTCACAAACGGCAGGTACACTGCCATCATCCAATATTGGCTGATCAGTTATATAAGTGGACACGTTCTCACGGACGGTGCTTCTGTCTAACATCATTGCGCAGCTCGTCTCATTCTCAAATCATTCCACTACCTCTAAACACTGTCCAATAATACATTCAACATTTCTGGGCAGAGGTTACTCTGTTTGGTCTGTATGAATGTGGTGAGATATGAAGTCGACCTTTTGGAGGACAAATAGTAGCGCCTGACTGTGTCGTCCCATATTCTTCCCAATATTCCAGGGCAGTAACTGCAGCAATGAATGCAGACATTAATGTATACCGTGCGACATAGAGATTGCATATTATTTATGTTGTAACAGCGTGCATTCTCGTATAACTCAAGCTCAGCCTGAAAGAAACCGATAAGTTGCAGGAGAAGGCGTACTACTGGACTGTGTCCATCGTAATTCTAACTAGGGACTATTTGCTGGCTGCACGATAGTTAAGTTAACATTGTGTCCTTTGCAGTGACTGTAGATGGCGCTGGTTAAGCCATATTAGTTGTATCATCCGTTCTTGCACTCCACGGTTAATGCCAGTCATATCGACCATTCAGTTATTGGGGACGGGATGGAAATTTAAAACTATTTGTTTGCCATGTAAATGGGAAAGCACGTGCGTACGTGAGTACGGATAAGTACGCGACTGCTGACCGATCACAGGTAGCAGTGACAGGTGTGCGTGGTGGTTTCTCAGAAAAAATAGCATTCACCGACGGCACAAACAAGGTGTCTCGGCCTTTACAAAGCGCGACGCTCATGGGTGAACTATATTTAGCATAACGGAGTGGCAGTTACTTGGAACATATTAGTACGATGAGTATTATTATTTTTAGCGATGCCGAGACAAAAAAACATGTCTTGCCATGCATGTATGATTCACGTTGTGCTCAATTGTTTATTCAAATGTCGTTACTATCGATAGTTCAATTTAATATCGAATGTACTGACTCATCACATCGACTACTGCGATGCAACGAAATTCCATATATTTGTTATTTGTTACAACCCTAATTAATGGGTCAACTGTTTGGATTCAGTGTCAGTTCGTCGATGAAAGCAGTAAACAACTTTAGTCCGGGATGGGATGACATAAAACTAAACATCATTAAATATTTTTTTTCCGGAATGGAATGGCATATAACGTAATATCATAAACAACTTTAGGCCGGGATGAGATGGCATAAAATGGAACATCAGTAAATAACTATAGTCCGGGATGAGATGACAAAAAACGGAACATCATTAAGCAAATTTAGTCTGGGATGGGATGGCATACAACGAAACATCATTAAACCACTTTAGTCTGGGATGAGATGGCATATAATAGAACATCATTAAATCATTTTAGTCCGGGAAAAGATGGATTAAAACCGAACATCATAAAACGAATTTAGTACGTATGGCATGGCATCAAACCGAATATCATTAAATTGTTTTGCCAAATATCGTTACTATCGATAGTTCAATTTACTATCGATAATACTGACTCGTCACATCGACGATTGCGATGCATCGATAATTATATATATTGTTATACCCCTAATTAATCTGTCAACTATTTGGTTTCAGTGTCAGTTCGTCGATGAAGCCACCCCCTCTTCCACCCCACCCCGCCACCCTTTTATCCCCCACCCTCTCCTCTTCACAAAAAGGGGGTTGGTGTGAACCCCTACCTCGAAAGGCAGTTAAGTGGCGATACAGTTCAAACGCATATCAACCACGTCTCCGGGAAAGGCACGCTACGTAACCAATTGGCTCTGGCGCTATGGAGGATAAGCAAGTTTAAATAAGTGGGATTTTAGCTTGATTGGTTAATTTACTCCCAAAATGTCTTCAATGTGTTAGTAATCGTTAAGGCCAATCAGCGTAATTTATGGGTTTACTGCTACGTCCTCACTAATGGTGGCATAGGTAGGTAGGAATGACAACTATTCTTATTTTAATAGTTTTATTGTCAAATATACCTTAGATTAGCTACGCATTGTATTGGTTATTGGTTATATGTTTCCCATCGCGTGAGTTTACTCAGCCATTATGTGCCCAGGCGATTATTATTTAGGCAAAATTTTGGAACATAGATTTCCTGTATTTTGACAGCCAAACATTGGGTCGGGCGGCACGTATTTGTCTTTCCTGGTACTTGGGTGAATACTGAGATACAAATCAATGTATTTTCCTTGTCATGACATATGACGTTCTAAGGTCCATTTCCAACATTTAAGGTCGACAACCTTTAACAGGTTCGGCCGAATTGACGTAAACATAAATATGATTCTGGTAGGCCTAAAGGGAAGGCCGTTGTACTGGCGCAAACAGGTACATATCCGAGCAAAATTACGTCTGCTGCCGATATAATAACGTATCTATAGACGTAAACTCACGGCATTTAACATATATAGTTGGCCGCGTTCTGCAAACCACACACCCCAAAATCGAGCTGGTTCTTTCACTTTCCGGCAGTTAGTGGCAGAAACTACGAAATCGCAATTGAAAGGACAATTACGAACTGATTCATCTCATCATAATATTGAATGGTGTGTATTTAGCCAATTAGTCGATATTAGAAACGCACTGTCATGTTTTGTTTGCAAATGTTCCCTGCATTACGTCATTACTTTTATATTACACCAATAATAGTTAGACTTGTGAATATATGTATGTATACATATATATATATATATATATATATATATATATATATATATATATATATATATATATATATATATATATATATATATATATATATATATATATATATATATATATATATATATATATATATTAATATAGATGTAGTATTTCTATTGGGACAGTCTGGTTTGATATAGCATTTTCTAGGAGGCTGAACTTTGGGTCCTCGCTCACTTACTTGGTTATTTCCTCATCAATCTGTTTACACAAAAACTTATCTCCCTGCTATAACTATAGGGGTACATTACTTTACAACGGGTATGTTGCCCGGGAAGCAGAAAAGACGACTGGGGTGTGGTCCTCTTAATGTGATAAACTGGCGCAGCGGTAGTACGGGACAGATGACATGTGCAACTTGACTTTTCCAGGAGTAACAAAACCAATGGGTGAACATTATAGCTTCCCACAATTTCAACACTGCCACAATTTACATGTGATGTACAATTGAAATTGAGATAAATATTTAACTGAATTAGGAGTTGACCAAATGAAATGACGGTATGAAGATTGATTGCTGTAAGCTGTGACAGTGGCTGTCACAGCTTACAGCAGAAGTTGGTAACAATACATGCGGCAGATTTCGCTACTTGTTTGTCCTATCGGACCAGCTATGTCGTTGTCAGAACGCCCGAATCAAGTCGTCAAGGTCTCTCGTCTCTTTTGAATGCTTAAATTTGGAAGAGTTGGTTATTAAACGGTATATTAGTAATTGGATGGACACAGTTACAATTTATAAAAAGAAGACTACTTGACGAAATTGGCGCGTTTCAGAGCTATTCAACGCATACAGGCCGATGCACCAACCCTCTCCAGACACAATGTCAACGCGACAGAGCAGACATTGTAAAGAATACCCGACAACTTGTTTGCTGCCCGTGTTGTGGCATATATACATGGTTATCATTCACATTCTGATATTATTGTGTAAGGCCGACATTGGGGTGGGCGTTAATGCGAGCAGGTGGGCGGTTAACCCCAAAGTTCCGTGAAATTTTGGGTGGGCGATAATGCAGATATGCGCGATAACGCAATGAAATACGTAAGTATCTCGTGCAGCGTTCGCTGGTGTTCTTCCTCCACGGCAAAGTCGTATTTCTATTAGCACAGTTGCTAATTCAAGCACCGTTAGGCTGTCTCTCTAGGTGATGTTGGCGACCACAGATACAACCGAACAATATACACTGTTGATTCCGGAACTGCCGTCTGAAGAGGCTGTATATGAAGAGGTTGACTGATGAGTACATCGTGACCAGCATGTAGCACACATGGGACAATAGTGTACAAATAGTGTACGTGTTGTTAGTGGATAATCAAGAATGGTCAATTTCTATGCGATACCTGGCTTACAACGTACACAATAATGAAATCGACCATGACGATCGCTATGTTGTTTTCATCACTGTTTGAATGTAGCGTCATTGCCGCTCGTCTGCACTACGTCTACAATTAATGTCAACTCGACCGGCACGACAATGCGCGATACCGCTAAGGAAGTCCTAGGAAAACCAAAGGTCGATATACAGCCATAGGTGCTTGATGATGTATTGAAGCTTTGCGACCAGAGACGAACAGAAAATAACCGCCAACGAAGAAGCGCACAAACATTACCGAGGACTACATAAAGACATTTGGTAAAAACATAAAAAGACAAAAAACGATTGGATAAACGAATTGTGCTCTGAAATGGTGACTGGGATGAAGGGAAACAACACCATACAGGTTTATTCCATCTTAGAAGCTCTCACCAAAGAAAGGTAAATCTAATCGTCAAACATCGAATACTTCCTTACAGAAAAAAACAATACTTGGTGTAGAAAAGAGGAATATCAACAGCAAAATAGCGTCACGAACTACTTTAATAATGAATGGAGAACGCCTCGAACAAATAACATCATTTGAAGTACCTCGGGTCGATTTCCTCTGAGGGTGACTTTACCTAGGAAATACACACACCGGTAAACCTGGCAACGTCAGCGATAGCAGGACTCAAGAAGATATGGAGCAACAATAACATTAAAACAGCAAGAAAGATACGACTCTATGGAAGCCTGGCTGTGTTAGTGCTGACATGCGGATGCGATAGCTGGATCCTAAAAGCCGAGACCGAAAGAAGAATAACCGCATTTTAGATTATACGTTTCAGAAAGATCGTGAACATTTCTTACACAGACCACATAAAATATATCAGTATTCGACATATATATATATATATATATATATATATATATATATATATATATATATATATATATATATATATATATATATATATATATATATGTGGTCCTAAAGCTTATGTGATGGCTCGGAATACTGATATATTTTATGTGGTCTGTGTAAGAAATGTTCACGATCTTTCTGAAACGTATAATCTAAAATGCGGTTATTCTTCTTTCGGTCTCGGCTTTTAGGATCCAGCTTTCGCATCCGCATGTCAGCACTAACACTAACACTAACAATATATATATATATATATATATATATATATATATATATATATATATATATATATATATATATATATATATATATATATATATATATATATATATATATATATATATATATATATATCCAAACCTGGACATGTTTGAGTTTTCACTAAAGCATCATATCAAGTTCACAAGTCAGAATATATATGGCAATTTGCAAACAAAACATGATAGTGCCTTAATAATACGTGATAATTAGATGAATGCATTCCATTCAACCATTAACAATATATTACGATCATATGAGGCAAATCATATTTCTCCTTCAATTGTACTTTCGTAGATTATGCCACTAACATCACACGACGATTGTATTCATTTGGGAACAGCGACAGTTTTCGTCAGATGATTGCCAGTAATACAGCACGATGCGGAAACTAGCAAAACAACTGGACTGTATTTTGCAGAACGCGGCCAATTATTAATGTTATCTGCCACGAGTTGTTGTTGTGCAATAAATAACTTATTACACATTCCATAATTATTGTGAGCACGTAGCAGTAAACCCATGTTTATTCTGGTAGTCCTTGGCAATGATTGACAACTTTAAGCCAGTTTTTGGATGAATCATTATAGCATCCGCACAAACGATGTTGCCTCAAGAACCTGGACATCCCTAAATATACAAAATAGACTCGGCCCCTGCCGATCGGGCCGTCGCCGTGCGCACCCCATTCAGTATATACTTGGTAGTGCAAGGATATGCGTTGTTTTATTCAAACACAAACGTAGAGTGCGAATCAAACTCGCGCTCGTATGTACCTTTCGCCTGCATTTGTGTTCGCCTGAGTGCTCGCCATTCCCAGAAACTAACCGAGCTCGGCTGCAGGTCGAGACAAAGTTGGCGTCGCCAGTTACCATTCAGGTAAGTCATTATTTCGTATGCGCTCAAGAAATGTATTGTGTCGACTGTTTCTCAGCTTCTATTTATGCCGCTAATGAGATAAACAGATAACATCGTTAATTACTCTGAACACTTGCGAAAAGTCACTATTATGGAAAGTCCATCAATATGAAGATATGACATAAAGTACGGCATTCCTACCGAATAAGAAATGTTGTTATGATGGCGAACGTCATTAAGGGTAATTGAAATGTTGGATATGTTAAAAAGAACTATAATACAATGCCTATCTTTTAGTTTCTAAGTATTGTTTTAATTGATGTCCATTTTGCTGAATATAACTCACTGCTGCTGCAATATTCTGACTTTTTGGAAACTCATTTTAAATAAGTGTTTAGTGTTTTCTTCCTTAAAACTACTCCATTTTTTCATTACAAGGTAAAATTTGGTGTCAGACGTATACTAAGTAGGAATTTTACTTCCTTTGGAATTTCGGAGAAATCCCTCAGCACCAGGTGTTTCATTATCATAAATGTTAATGTGTTAGTATCCACCAGTTTACTGGCTACAACTAACTAACATAAATCCTGTGAATTTGCCAATTCAAATATGTCAACATTAGACAACTAATGTCATGTTATCCCTGTCTTGTTCTTCAATATATGATTTCAATATAAGTGCGCTAACGATTCCCCATAGCATTATATTTGTATTTGCGTTTGTGTAGCAAATTATATTTACTACCAACAGTACCAAAAAATGTGTATTTATGTGAGAAAAAAAATGGCAGCTCTAGATGATCGTTTTGATGGTTAAGTAAAAAATTCGATATGATGTGCCAGAGGGCACTACATGCACACACACGGAAGTGGACGGTTTGCGTAATTTGGAACAATCGCTGAAAACACGCATGATTTTACCAACAATTGAACGTATTAACATAACTTGGAACAATCGTAGAAACGATGCATAGCGTTGCGATCAATTGTATGTAATAACTACGAAGGGCAATTGCTTTGCTCGTAGAAGGGTAAAAGTGGGGTAAATTTAGAAAACAAACATAAGTGTTACGTAACCGTCTTGTTTCGTAACCGTCTTGGGGTCTTAAATAACCATTCAAACTTTGGGGCCCGATATGCAAAGCATATAGGAGGAGTAGCAAAACATACATAATCTAGTTCGATTACAATAGGACTACGTCATTATGATTAGGAAAAGACTTACGTAACTTGGAACAATCGCAGAAAAAGCGCGTCACGTTGCGAACAATTGTAATTATAAACTACGAAGGAAAATTATGTTGTTCGAAGAAAGGGTAACACTGGGGAGAATTTCTAAATACTAGTGTTACGGACCCTTCCAGGGGTCGGAGATAAACCATTGATAATTTGGCAATAGATATACAAAACATATAAGAGGATTAGCAGTACATGTAAATTAACTCTTGCTCGATTACAGTTAAATTACGTGATTACGATGATGCTTTAACGCTGAAATATATCACACTGAAATATTATTAATGCTTTGTTCGTCATCCTTCTACAATGCTGTTACTCCTGGCTCGTATTATCAGACTGGTAGCCACGTGGGGTTAACGTTGTTCATGTGAACCCCCTTTTTGTGAACACCCTTTTTCCAATAATATAAATAAACAATTTCAAAACTGTGAAGCTACTTTTCAAATGCGTTAACGCACTCCTTGTAAATTATAATATGATACCCAGTCAATAATAATATAAATAAACATCCAAAGTAACTTTAACAATTCTTCAGTGTCCAACTGGTGGTTGCCTGGATTTCTGCATAACATTAGTACCTACGTGTATAATAATCCCTTCCTCGAACATGACTTCACATTCACTTTGTATTCAAGCCCCAACAACACAGACGTGTTGATAGTGTATTATTGACTTGCGTGTGTGTGTCTTTTACAGGTAGTTAAATGCAAGCTCCAAACGCAACCAGTGATTTAATAACAATTTAAAATATTTGTGACGAGCGTGAATCACGAATGATTGCTGACGTCTGGATACGAAGCCATTTAAACAAAACATCTGTCGGCTTAGCAAGGGATCTTTACAAGGAAGCACTCATATGCTGCTAAATGGCACCGCAACTGGCGATGGATGATGTGTGTGATCTACAGCAACGGTTGTAGTGGAGTAGAACAGTGACGATAGAGAGGAACAATTGTGAAATAGAAGAACACTTTGCAACACAAATTATGCCATAAACAATTTGTTTATGTTGTGTAAAATGCCAAAACGGTATAATAATAATAATATTGTGAATGTACAACACGTGTACAATAACAATAACACACAAAGACAAAGAGTATACACGACAACAAGTGACAACGACACGATCATCACTGCAGCGTTTAACCGTATGACCTTGGCTTGTGCTCACGACATAAATGCGACGTGACAGATATTTCACGACATGTCATCGATTATGTCATGCGATATTGTTTTCTATAGCATAAGCTTGATTATATGTGCAATTGGTCTCACGGGAAATACGCTCTCATTTGCTGTACTACACAAGTTCAATGGCGGTAATATGGGCACGTTCATTCTTAAGGCTCTTGCGCTTATGGACAATGTGTTTCTTGTAACATATGTATACATGACTTTAAACTTTATCATTTCAAATTACTACAACATGTCTGTACAATATTGTGCAGCATTTCAGACATACGTATTTCCACTAGCATACATCACCGAGATGTGGGGTGTCTGGATGATCGTTATTGTCGCAGGCAATCGATACATCGCAGTGTGTCGCCCCCTGGATGCCCCCCGGCTCTGCACGAAGTGCAACGTTCAACTTGAAATCCTGATCATGGTAGGCGCAGTGTGCCTTTGGAATATCCCGCGTTTTTTGGAGACCCGCTTTGTTGAGCATAATGTGGCAATAGTTGATAATAATATGACCTTATGGAACGAGACGTGGGAGGATATGGGGATCGCAAATGTGCACATGTACAGCATTCTCTACAAATCCGTCTCTTATCATCTGTTTATTTTCGTCTTGCCGCTGGTCATCATTATCTACTTCAATGTCCAGATTATGCGCGGTCTGAAGGTAGCTCAACGCGGCAGAAGCACAATGGCGTCTCAGTCAAACAATGATGAAAACAACATCACGCTTGTCATGATTATCATAATCATTGCTTTCATTGTATGCCAAACCCCGGCGATCATCAACCATATATTGTACAAAATCATTGATCAGGAGCCGCTGTCAAAATGTACACCATACACAATGTTTTTCCAATTGAGCAACCTATTTATCTTGATAAAATCTTCGCTCAACTTTGTCATCTACTTCCTAATTAGAAAACAATTCCAGCAGCAACTACGCATGTTGTTTGGTCGAACATGTGGTAGTCCCAGCCAGTGAGAAACTACAGCAGCCAGACAAGGAACTAATGGTACGTGCCTCGGCAAGAATTGATAATGCAATGCTTCCAGGATAATCTCAAGCGACTGTTGCAGACTTTTGAAGGAGTGATCAGATTGTCTTTATGATATCAACATTGCGAAATGCTCGTTGTAACCATGAATACCGCGGGACGCCAATGCTTTGAGTGCATGGCCAATTAACTCAGATGGTTCCATTTAATGCCAAAGTTAACGTGGGTTTATGCCATCACATATATCACCATATTATTTATTTTAGCCAGTTGTTGGAAAGTTGTGCAATACAGATGTATTGATGACATGCAGTAGTTATCACAGTAGCACAGTCATTGTCATTATGCAAAATCACATATGATATATGCTCTTATAATGCATTTTTCCCATTCATGAAAGTTGATGTATATATTTTAACTACATCGATTAATGTAATAATGATTAATACAACCTAATATGTATTTCCTTCAGTGTTCCTTCTTTCAATATTTTAATGTCAAAGCTGAGTTTGTCTAAGTTGTGTTACTAACTGATTTGTTTGAATAAATGTGTTCGTTTGATTGATTTATTAATGTATTGACCGATTGATTGACTGACTGGTTTGTGTATGAACATGTGTATGTATGAACACACACACACACACACATATATATATATATATATATATATATATATATATATATATATATATATATATATATATATATATATATATATATATATATATATATATACACACAACTATATCTACTACAGCTGTAGATGTCCTTGACACTGTTCCGTTTAGCTTATATGCTACGTACTTCAGCCAAGTCATTACTAACCATAATCTCAGTTAACTCCTCTATATATCACTTATACCTTATTATTATTGGCACTAAGCAACAACGAAATAGGGTCATCAGCCGTTTTCCAGTTAAACTGCTTGGCAGTGATACATTCCCATCAGATTATGTTCCTAATCTAGGTGTTGTCTTTGATAGTGACTTCAACTTCCGCCACCATTTTTCTCAAGTATATAAATCATGTTTCTATCATATACGTGATCTCCGTCGAATTCGGCGTCACGTATATGTATCTACTGCTAAAACAATACCAAAGGCATTAATTAGTAGCCGCCTTGACTAGTGTAATTCAATACTAAATGATATCGCTAAAATATACTTGGCTAAACTCCAACGAGTACAAATTTGTATATCACGTGTGATACCCAGAACGCCTCAGTTCTCACCATCACTACATGTACTTCAACAGTTACACTGCCTTCCTGTTACTTATCGAATTACTTTTAAGCTTTCAACTATTACATATCGTGCTCTATCTACACAAAAACCACCCTACTTGGCTATTCTCCTGCATCTTTCAAATTTATGATCTGAGTTGCCCTAGGCAACTCAAATCACCTATTCAAGCACAAACTAATAAGAACCAACACAGAGGAACACAGAAATTAATACTTCCCCGCACCTTATTTGTCTGGACCATCCTGGAGGTGCAATTGGTTGAGGCTCAAGATGTCTGTTAAAAAAGTAATGTAATAATGGACCAGTAATGTAATAAATCGACCGATAATGTAATAATGGACTGGTAATGTAATAAATCGACAGTAATGTAATAAAAATGATGATGATAATCATTACGATGAAGATGATGATGATGATGATGCTATTATTGATGATGCAGAAGGCGAATATGAGTGTGACAAACGATTATGATGATGATGCCAATTAAGGGGTCATCTTAGTGACAATGATAATGATGATAATGATGATGACGATGATGATAATTATAATGATGATAACGACGGTGATGATGAGTGTGATAATCGGTTATGATGATGATAAGGAAGAAGATGAAGACAATTAAGCGGTCTTTGTGATGATGATGATGATAACAATGACGACAAAGATGATAACAATGAGGGCGATCGTTATTGCGGTTATGAGGACGAAGACAATGACATCCTCAACCTCATCATCCTGCTCCTCCTCCTCATCGTCGTCATCATCCTCATGTTCACCCGTATAATGGCTAGCCATGTTGACACCAACTCGACGTTCACAAACGTATGAGTAAAATAGGAATCTCAGTACGAGTGAGCCGCTTGTTTTCTGGGAGGACATATGGAATGCCGTTCATATAACCTCCAAGGTAACGCACGGCAGTAACTACATGTTGGCCAACAATAGGACCGAGTCAGACAGAGTTGTAAGGAAGAAGTGGGGGTCATTAAAAAGGGTCACTTCAATACATGAAAGAGGTAATCTACACTCAATTTATGGATCATCTCAAACAATTATTTAAGGGATCTTTAAAAATGCTTAAAAAGAAATACATGATCAGCATTTGATCAAATTAAGGGTAATATCAAATAACTTAGGGAAAATTTCAATAAGCAATGTGATATTATTATAGAAATTTAAGTTTAATCGTAAAATAATAAAGGAAAATTTAAAAAAGAATAATTAAGGGGTCATTTAATAATAAACTAGCTGATCATCTAAAAAAAGTATGGGGTCATCTCATAAAATATAGTGGTCTTCTCAAAAAAAGTTAAAGATTCGTTCTAAAATATGTAAGAAAAAGTTAACTAGCTTACTTGATCGTCTCAACAAATCAAAGGATCATCTCAAACAATAAGGGTGTATTTTCAAAATTGTTAAGGATCTTATTAAAAAGTGTAACTAGTCATTACTAATGAACCAGCTGATCGTCTCAATAAATTAAGCGATCATTTCATAAAATAATGGGCCTTCCCAAGCGGACATTTCATATAATTAAGGGAAATCTAAACATTATAGGATTCATAACAAAACACAAACTTAAGGGGTCATAAAAATCATGGGATCACATCGAAAATATAAGGGGTTATCTCAAATAAATTAAACGGCTAAAAAAATATGGAACCATTTTGAACAATGTAAGGGTCATTTAACAAAGTAACTAGCTATTCATATGAAAAAGAAAAGATAATCAGCAACATTAGTTTTTAAATGATATATTACACTTTGTGACTCATTATATTTGTATTTTTATATGACCCTTTATTCTATGATATGATCTCTTAATTTGTTGAGATGATCAGCTAGTTGATTTTTGAAATGATCCTTTACCTTATTTTAATGTTCCTTTCATATTTTGGAAGACCTCTTAATTTTACTATG
Organism: Lamellibrachia satsuma; assembly: GCA_033239005.1. Lineage (NCBI taxonomy): Eukaryota > Metazoa > Annelida > Polychaeta > Sabellida > Siboglinidae > Lamellibrachia > Lamellibrachia satsuma. Next base: position 1,163,595 of record BSQZ01000059.1, read on the forward strand.
TGACACTTTAATTTGCTTGAAGCGATCAGCTAGTTATTTTATTTAAATTATACTTTACATTTGAGATGAACGTTTATTTTTTTAATTACCCCTTCCTTTTCGTCTTCCCTGCTACCCTGTTTGATTCGAACCCATAGTTTGATCACATCAATTATTAGTATTGCAGTATGCGATCTAGGAGGATATATAAACGCCTTTACATATGTCCTCCCAGAAAACTAGTCGCTGAATCGTTCTGCTAATCTTATTTTAAGTATACTTTAGTAATCGTCGAGAGTATGTCAGCCTGGCTAGCCATGATAACGGTGAACAAAAAGAAGTTGAGGAGAAGAAGCAGGACGATGAGGCTGAAGAGGATGACGTAGTTATCTTCTTTATCGAAATACTTATCATCCTCATAATCATCATCACAAAGATAAAACCTATCCTCATCTTTATCCGCCTATTCATCATCATCATTACCGTTTATCATCTTCATCATCATCGTCGTCATAATCATCTTCATCGATTGTATTACATTACCAGTCGATTATCACATTACTGCTTGTAACAGACGCCTCCAAATTCAAATAACTGCTAGGTCCTGCCCAGTGCTTATATAATAGATACCAACCATTGGCGCGATACACAGTTGGGGTTTGCCAATTAATAAACAGAAGCAGAAACAGTGACTGTCATCTTGGAGTGTAGTGCAGAAGTGATCACATCAGAAAATGCAGCGCTGCCATTGGCCCGTTGCTGCGATTAATTTGTGTTGACTTGCTGACCAGCCTACATTAACCGATTCTGCGAGACGTATTGTAATAGACGGGCTCACATTACACAACATTAGTTGTCGCGATTAAATTATCGAATTGGTTCAACAACTGTTGCGACGGTGAAATCAACACTCGAATCATTTTTTTTTAGTTGAGGACCAAATTGCGTTGCACGACTGATCAGTGTTAAGTCTACTAAGCACACGACTCGATACAAAACTTTAGCAATGTAGCATAACTGGTTGACGAAATACTGACGACATGTTACTGCGGCAGTGTATGAGAGTGTTGCTAGGCGATATCGCTGTCTCGCTTCCACGATGGGTGGCGTTGCAGAAAGGCGGCTTGACATTCCCGGGAACATAACTGACAGCTCGAACACGGGACAAAGAGGCCATTTATTCTTGAAGGTGATGATTTTTAGTGTGTGGCACCCGTGAACAAACCACACTGAAAGTGCACATTTTCATTAAACAAGCAATCAAATGTGCTATGAAATGTAAATATTATGAATGTGTAAACTGTGAACATTTAATTAATGTATTGCTTAAATGTAATTTAATTAATGTATTGTTTAAGTGTAACGAAATATGTAGTAAGCTGTTGGCAAAATAACCTCGATTATCCACGCTCCGTTATGTTTTTGCATCAAGTCTCAAATGGTTTACTACAACCCCTTGTGGGTTCTTAGGCGTGAGAAAGTTTCCCAGGAACTAGCACCATGGAAAGTAATCAGTGAGAAGGGTGCGGACTGACATTGAAATGTTTAGTAGCACGGGAAGTTTTAGGTTTTTTGTCAATATTCCCTAAAGTTCGCTTCATGATTTGAAAATAATTGTACCGCAGCAATGTTAACAGCCTATTTAATTGACATATTCAACGGTGATCTACGGGCGATATAAAGCACAATTCACAATTAGTGACAATCTTCAGGTAAACCAGTTGCTCGTTTGAAACGTCGCACTGCCGCATGAACTGAACTGACAAAAACACTGATCATGACAACACCGCACTGAAGGCTCGTGCAGTAACTGCTTTTTCTGGCGACACAAAGGCTTGAAAGATGCCAGAGCCGCTTCGCTGTCCCTGGACGACGTGCATTTGAACGACAAAGGAAAGCGCAAGAATGATGTTTACTGTTTGCGCGGCGCCTCGCTGCAAGCTGTCAAAAGGTCCTCGTGGTGGTTTATAGGTGTGCACCGGGTACTCTATGCAAGAGTATTAACTTCAGCACGGGAGTTGATGGCATATTTATTGGTGAGTACTATGTGAAACTAGTATCAACAAGTTTCACATACAACTAATCTGCTCTGCTAGTCATACGTGACAGCCATTGCCTGTCTGAACAAAACATTTAAAATAATTATTATATTGCATCACAATTTTAAGCCACATATATTTGAATATATTATCAATGTCAGATGCACCAGGCAGTTATTGTATAGTTGAGCAGCAGCAGCACGACGTAATCATAACAAATAGTGTATGATGTATATGTCGTTATAGGCAAAATGTCATGCCAGTTGTACCAGTCAGCTGTTGTCCGGCTGAGCGACATCATGATGTAATGTACTTGATGACATGCCCGTTGTACCGAGTGCATGTACTGCTGAGCGACAACATGAGTTCACATGCATTTCATGTAACAAAACGGTTGGCTAATAGACCATGAGAGTTGTACCGAGTGCAACTATTGCCCTGCTGAGGGACAGCATTATGTCTTCATATTGCATTTTATGTTAATATGGTGGGTGTGTAGACCATTCTAGTTGAATCGGGTGTTTTGATGCCTGGCTGAGCAAATGGAACTGCCGGGTCTCGTAATGCCGGTTGTTGTATCATGTGATAAAATGTGAAAATACACGTGAAATTAAAGCTGGCCGAATTAATGAGCCATTTTTTTCGTCTCACCACTAAGTATGAAACACAAAAGGGAAGTTGGAAAGCATAGTGGCATCCACCACTTTCCCGAGGGCACATCCAGGAACGATGAAGTTTTAGCGGAAGAGGTGTCAGTTCACTATCAATGTTTGAATGACGCTATTCGGTTAATTCAATCCGTGGGCTCATGGCGAGGTCTTATATCGATAAGACATTCAGACTCTTACCCGTTCACCCAACCGATTATGAACTATTGGGTATGAAAATGTAATGTAAGTTCTATTACGATCGTTCGTTACCCGTGGGGTGTTCGATATCGTGTAAACTGTTTGAAACACTCAGTACAACCATACTTTGAATATTGTTAAAACATTGCAATCAAACATTGCAAAACGGTTCATCTGGCTACGTTTTTTTTTTAGGAATTGAGCTTTACACAATGAAGATGGAAGGTGGAAGGTGGAAGCTAGGCTATCATTGGGCTAAGTTAGCAAAATCAGGGAACTTCTCATCCAATTTTAGCCCCTCAGAAAGTTACACTAAAAGAGCACCAATGCTGGCTGATGGTGCACAATGTTGAACAAATTCCATCCCTTGTACACCTCACGCTTACTTCTCTGCTAACTATTGCTTAAAGAAGAATCTCCAGAAAATTAAGGAGAATCTTGATGATCTTAAACTATCGTTTGACATAATAATCATTTCGGTGACTTGGGCTGAACCGAGCAAAATTGAAGACATTTTATTAAACGGATATGAAGTTTTTTACGTCGCTAGGGCAAACAGAAAAGTAGGATGTGTCGCACTATTCGTAAATCACATATTTAATTGCACATTCAGCAGCATAATCTTTTGAAACTGAGAATATCCTTGAATGTGTCATTATCGAATTAGACATGCAAAAACACAAAGATATAATTGTGAGCTGTGTCTATAGAGCTCCGGGTTCAGACATACGCAGATTATGTGAGTATATGGACAATTTACTTACATATACCAACCCGGGTAAAACCAAATTTGTTTGTGGTGACTTTAATATTGATTTACTTCAACTGGAAACACACACCAGAACAAAGCGATTTCTACAATGTATGTATGGTGAAGGAAGGATTATATCCTTTAATAGTAAGACCGATCCGAATTACCATCAACTCAAGCACCCTAGTAGTTAATATATTTACCAACCAAAACAATTACTCTGCTAATAGCGGGTTACTAATTACTGGCATTAGTGACAAATTACCAATATTTGTATTATATAAATATGAATATGAAGTATTCTAAGACGTTAATACATGTAAGAAGCCTGAAAGAGGACAATATACTTATGTTTATGGAAAGTTTGAAGCAAGAACAGTGGGAAAGTTGCGATCGGATGATGTTAACATCGCGTATGCTAATTTTATCAATACATTCAATACATTGTACAACCTTTATTGCCCAGTTAAGGAAGTAAAGATTGATGACACTTGTACAAAAAAGCTTGGTTATCCAACGGCTTAAAATTATTATTTATTAATTAAAATTATTATTTATTGATTATTTAGGATGATGCTTTAAGGCTGAAATATATCACTTTTTTTACTGATGCTTTGTTCGTATTTTTTTTACAATGCTGTTACCCTTGCCTCGTATTATCATACCGGTAGCCAGGTTGGGTTTATGGTGTTCATGTGAACCCCCTTTTTATGAATACCTTTTTAGCAGAATGTCAACCCCCTTTAGAAACCCCTTTTCAAAAGCGTGAACCCACCCCTTTTCAAAACTATGTTACCAAGTCGATAATAGTTGATAATAATATGACCTTAAGGAACGAGATGTGGGATGATATGGGGATCGCAAATGTGCCCATGTACAACATTCTCTACAAATCCGTCTCTTATCATCTGTTTATTTTCGTCTTGCCGCTGGTCATCATTATCTACTTCAATGTCCACATTATGCGTGGTCCGAAGGTGGCTCAACGCGGCAGAAGCACAATGTCGTCTCAGTCAAACAATGATGAAAACAACATCACGCTCGTCATGATTATCATAATCATTGCTTTCATTGTATGCCAAATTGAGCAACCTATTTATCTTGATAAATTCTTCACCCAACTTTGTTATCTACTTCCTACTCAGAAAACAATTATAGCACCAACTACGCATGTTGTTTGTTCGAACATGTGGTAGTCCCAGCCAGTGAGAAACTACAAGGACAATACAATGAATCTAATGATACTTGCCTCGGCAAGAATCGATAATACAATACTTCATGGATAATCTAATGGTATGTGCCTCGGCAAGAATCGATAATACAAGCGACTGTTGCACACTATTGGAGGAGTGATCAGATTGTCTTTATGATATCAACATTGCGAAATGCTCGTTGTGACCACGAATACCGCGGGACGCCAATGCTTTGAGTGCATGGCCAATTAATTCAGATGTTCCATTTAATGTTAAAGTTAACGTGGGTTTATGCCATCACATATATCACCATGTTATTTATTTTAGCCAGTTGTTGGAAAGTTATGCAATGTAGATGACATGCAATAGTTATCAGATTAGCACAGTAATTGCCATTATGCAAAATAAGAAATGATGTAATGTTCTTATAATGCATTTTGACAATTTATGAAAGTTTACTTATATATTTAATTACATCGATTAATGTAATAAGGGTTTATACAAACTAATATGTATTTCCTTCAGTGTTCCTTATTTCAATATTTCAATTTCAAAGCTGAGTTTGTCTAAGTTGTGTTACTAACTTATTTGTTTGAATAAAGGTTATCGATTGCTTGATTGATTTATTGATGTATTGTCCGATTGATTGACTGACCGGTTTGTGTATGAATATATGTATGTATGAACATAAATATATACAACTATAGCTACTACAGATGTATATGTCATTGGCCCTGTTCCGTTTAGCTTATATCCTACGTAAACAGCCAAATCATTACTAACCATAATCTGAGTCATCACCTCTATGCTCATGACACACAGGTTTGTATTTCACTTTCACAATCAAATGCACAAGATTATGTTTCGACTTCAAGTAATTGTCTTACTGATATCATGTTTTCCATGGAATCAAGTAAGCTAACGCTTAATCCATATAAAACATACCTTATTATTATTGGTTGTAAGCAACAACTAAATAGGGTCATCATATGTTTTCCAGTTAAACTGCTTGGCAGTGATACATTCCCATCAGCTGCTGTTCGTAATCAAGGTGTTGTGTTTGATAGTGATTTCAACTTTCGCCAGCATTTTTGTCAAGTATGTAAATCCTGTGTCTATCATACACGTGATCACCGTCGAATTCGGCGTCTCGTATATGTATCTACTGCTAAAACAATATCAACAGCATTAATTAGTAGCCGCCTTGACTATTGTAATTCACTACTTAATAACATTGCTAAAATATACTCCAACGAGTACAAATTTGTCCACCATTAGTGATAATCAGGACGCCTCAGTTTTCACCATCACTACCAATACTTCAACAGTTACACTGGCTTCTTCGTACTTATCGAATTAATTTTAAGTTTTCACTCTTACATATCGTGCTCTATCTACACAACATGTAACAGTGGCAGTTTATATTGACATGTAATGACATGTAATAGAAGTAATATTGACGGGTAACAGTGACAGGTAGCAGTGACAGGTAACAGTGACAGGTAACATTGGCATGCAACAGTGACAGGTAACAGTGACATGTAACAGTGACAGGTAACATTGACATGCAACAGTGACAGGTAACAGTGACATGTAACAGTGACAGGTAACATTGACATGCAACAGCGACAGGTAACAGTGAGAGGTAATATTGACGGGTAATAGTGACAGGTAGCAGTGACAGGTAACAGTGACAATTAACAGTGACATATAACTGTGACATGTAACAGTGACAGGTAACATTGGCATGCAACAGTGACAGGTAACAGTGACAGGTAATATTGACGGGTAACAGTGACTGGTAGCATTGACATGTAACAGTGACAGGTAGCAGTGACATGTAACAGTGACAGGGCACATTGACTGGTATCAATTACATGTAACAGTGACAGGTAACAGTGACGTGTGACAGTGTCATGTAACAGCGTCAGGTAACAGTGACATATACCAGTGACATATAACATTGACACGTAACAGTGATGTATTGCACTGAGAGGTAACAGTGACAGCTAACATATAACAGTGACATGTAACATAGAAGGGTAATATAAACAGATAGCAGTGACAGGTAACAGTGGTAGGTAACAGTGACACGCAGTCTTCGATCATTACAACGTCATACTATCAAAACAACTTATATGATGTTTTGTATTCTTAACATTCATATCATATAATATATAATATATTACACCAACAACTAAAATAGTATATTCAGTTGAATGACTAAATTAAACTACAACATGTTGTTTCTATATTTAAAATGTCCATGCGTTGCCCTTCATCAGTGGACATTCTACCCAGAAATGTGCTCAATTAAATGAAGTACAGAGCAATGACAGTGATAACCGATTATTGTATTGTGAGTACTACGGATGCACTTTGATATATACAGTGTTTTTCGTCAGATCATTTTGAATGTGAAGCAACATGGCCGTTTATTCGTACGTTCTGAATGTACGAAAACAGACAAAACATTGTATTTCAACTTGGCATCCCTTTGATGAGAAGTGAAGGAACAATACATCATTGAAGAGAAGGCAAACACCCAGCAACTAATCGAGCTCAGCTGCGGGTCGAGACAAAGTTGACGTCGCCAGTTGTAATCGCCATTCAAGTAAGTCATTATTTCGTATGAAATGAATTGTGTCGAGTTTCCCACAGCTTCGAAGCATGCCGCTTATGATATGAAACAGATAATGTTGTTATTTACTCTGCATACTTGTGAAAAGTCACTCGTTATGGAGAGTTCATCAATCTGACCATACAGCAATTAAGCGCTCCAAAAATGTCTTGTGTCGACTGTTTCTCAACTACCAGTCATGCAGCTAATGAGATGAAACACACCATTCTTTCTTCAAACTACTCCCTCTTTTTATTACAAGTTAAAATGTGGAGTCATAGTCTTACTAAGTTGGCATTTTACTTCCTTCGGTATTTTGGGGAATTCCCTCTACACCAAGTATGTCATTGTCCTAAATGTTTATGTTTTATAATCCATCAATTGCAACGCTACAACTAATGAGCATAATTCCTCTGATGATCTTGCCACTTCAAAATTGTTACCATTATAAACTATCACCATCCCTGTCTTGTTGTTCAACATATCATTTCAATATAAGTGTGCTAGTGATTCCTCATATAATTGTATTTGTATTTGTGTTTTTCTAGCATTGCTTGTTATATTTACCACCAAAAGTGAAAAATTCTCCGGACGGGACAACTTGTTCGTGAAGAATAATAATGGAAATGTAGTTTTATTGTATATGAGAAAAGAGTATATATATATATATTTTTTTTTCACACACACACACACATATATATATATATATATATATATATATATATATATATATATATATATATATATATATATATATATATATATATATATATATATATATATATATATATATGTATGTGTGTGTGTGTGTGGAAAAAAGTTGAGGGTGATCGTTTTTATCGTTAAATAAGAAATGAAACTGTACGATCGCCTACATCTTCCTTTGGGCATCCGTCCAGTTATCATGTTGCCAAGCAACCAAGTTCGATATTATGTGACATAGGGCGCTACACACACAGACGGAAGTGGACGGTTTGCGTAATTTGGAACAATCGTTGAAAGCACGTATAACTTAACCAGCAACTTAACGTAGTAATTTCGATGGGTCATAGTTATTATGTACAAATGTTCACAACGCTATACGTGATGTCTACGATATACCCACCTTTTTCAATTTTGTTTAACCAGATTTTCAAAATTATCATAGCTTTCAGTGTCAAACTGATAGTTGTCAGTGTTTCTGCACAATGTTAGTACCTAAGTGCATAATAATCCCTTCCCAGAACATGAAATTACATTTACTTCCCGACTGCATGTATCGAAGCACCAACAACACTGAATCGTTGATTGTCTTATTGGTATGTCTGTGTCTATTTCTTTTACAGGTAGTTAAATGGAAGCTCCAAACACAACCAGTGATTAAATGACAATTTACAATGTTCATGGCGTGTGTGAATCCCGAATGACTGCTGAAGACTGGATACGAAGCCATTTAAACAAAACAGATGTCTTCATAGCAAGGGATCGCTATAAGGA
>BSQZ01000059.1:1182500-1310000 GCA_033239005.1 Lamellibrachia satsuma
CTGTACAACTGTTATGGTTTAGTCCATCATTGTTTTACATAACCAGTACAACTGTTATGGTTTAGTCCATCATTGTGTTACATAACCAGTACAACTGTTATGGTTTGGTTCATCATTGTGTTACATAACCAGTACAAATGTTATGGTTTATTCCATAATTGTGTTACATAACCTGTACAACTGTTATGGTTTAGTCCATCATTGTGTTACATAACCAGTACAACTGTTATGGTTTAATCCATCATTGTGTTACATAATCAGTACAACTGTTATGGTTAATCCATCGATATTTTACATAACCAGTACAACTGTTGTGGTTTAGTCCATCATTGTGTTACATAACCAGTAATACTGTTATGGTTTGGTCCATCATTGTGTTACATAACCTGTACAAATGTTATGGTATTGTCCATCATTGTGTTACATAACCTGTACAACTGTTATGATTTAGTCCATCATTGTGTTACATAACCAGTACAACTGTTATGGTTTAGTTCATCGATATATTTTACATAACCAGTACAACTGTTATGGTTTAGTCAATCATTTTGTTATATAACCTGTACAACTGTTATGGTTTGGTCCATCATTGTGTTACATAATCAGTACAACTGTTATGGTATAGTCCATCATTGTGTTACATAACCTGTACAAATGTTATGGTTAAGGTCATCATTGTGTTACATAACCAGAACAACTGTTATGGTTTAGTCCATCATTGTGTTACATAACAAGTACAAATGTTACGGTTTAGTCCATCATTGTGTTACATAGCCAATACAACTGTTATGGTTTACTCCATCGTTGTGTTCCATGACCAGTATAACTGTTATGGTTTGGTCCATCATTGTGTTACATAACCAGTACAACTGTTATGGTTTGGTCCATCATTGTGTTACATAACCAGTACAAATGTTATGGTATAGTCCATCATTGTGTTACATAACCTGTACAACTGTTATGGTTTAGTCCATCATTGTGTTACATAACCAGAACAACTGTTATGATTTAGTCCATCGTTGTGTTACATAACCAGTACAACTGTTATGGTTTAGTCCATCATTGTGTTACATAACCAGTACAACTATTATGGTTTAGTCCATCGATATTTTACATAAACAGTACAACTGTTATGGTTTAGTCAATCATTGTGTTACATAACCTGTACAACTGTTATGGTTTAGTCCATCATTGTGTTACATAAACAGTGCAACTGTTATGGTTTAGTCCATCATTGTGTTACATAACCAGTTCAACTGTTATGGTTTGGTCCATCATTGTGTTACATAACCAGTACAACTGTTATGGTTTAGTCCATCGTTGTGTTACATAACCGGTACAACTCTTATGATTTGGTCCATCATTGTGTTACATAAACAGTACAACTGTTATGGTTTGGTCCATCATTATGTTACATAACCAGTACAATTGTTATGGTTTAGTCCATCATTGTGTTACATAACCAGTACAACTGTTATGGTTTACTCCATCGTTGTGTTCCATAACCAGTATAACTGTTATGGTTTAGTCCATCATTGTGTTACATAACCAGAACAACTGTTATCATTGTGTTACATAACCAGTACAACTGTTATGGTTTACTCCATCGTTGTGTTCCATAACCAGTATAACTGTTATGGTTTGGTCCATCATTGTGTTACATAACAAGTACAATTGTTATGGTTTGGTCCATCATTGTGTTACATAACCAGTACAACTGTTATGGTATAGTCCATCATTGTGTTACATAAACTGTACAACTGTTATGGTGTAGTCCATCATTATGTTACATAACCAGAACAACTGTTATGGTTTAGTCCATCGTTGTGTTACATAACCAGTACAAGTGTTATGGTTTGGTCCATCATTGTGTTACATAACCAGTACAACTGTTATGGTTTAGTCCATCGATATTTTACATAACCAGGAAAACTGTTATGGTTTAGTCAATCATTGTGTTACATAACCAGTACAACTGTTATGGTTTAGTCCATCATTGTGTTACATAACCAGTACAACTGTTATGGTTTAGTCCATCATTGTGTTACATAACAAGTACAACTGTTATGGTTAATCCATCGATATTTTACATAACCAGTACAACTGTTGTGGTTTAGTCCATCATAGTGTTACATAACCTGTACAACTGTTATGGTATAGTCCATCATTGTGTTACATAACCTGTACAAATGTTATGGTTTAGTCCTTCATTGTGTTACATAACCTGTACAACAGTTATGGTTTAGTCCATAATTGTGTTACATAATCAGTACAACTGTTATGGTTTAGTCCATCATTGTTTTACATAACCAGTACAACTGTTATGGTTTAGTCCATCATTGTGTTACATAACCAGTACAACTGTTATGGTTTGGTTCATCATTGTGTTACATAACCAGTACAACTGTTATGGTTTACTCCATCGGTGTGTTCCATAACAAGTACAATTGTTATGGTTTGGTCCATCATTGTGTTACATAACCAGTACAACTGTTATGGTATAGTCCATCATTGTGTTACATAAACTGTACAACTGTTATGGTGTAGTCCATCATTATGTTACATAACCAGAACAACTGTTATGGTTTAGTCCATCGTTGTGTTACATAACCAGTACAAGTGTTATGGTTTGGTCCATCATTGTGTTACATAACCAGTACAACTGTTATGGTTTAGTCCATCGATATTTTACATAACCAGGAAAACTGTTATGGTTTAGTCAATCATTGTGTTACATAACCAGTACAACTGTTATGGTTTAGTCCATCATTGTGTTACATAACCAGTACAACTGTTATGGTTTAGTCCATCATTGTGTTACATAACAAGTACAACTGTTATGGTTAATCCATCGATATTTTACATAACCAGTACAACTGTTGTGGTTTAGTCCATCATAGTGTTACATAACCTGTACAACTGTTATGGTATAGTCCATCATTGTGTTACATAACCTGTACAAATGTTATGGTTTAGTCCTTCATTGTGTTACATAACCTGTACAACAGTTATGGTTTAGTCCATAATTGTGTTACATAATCAGTACAACTGTTATGGTTTAGTCCATCATTGTTTTACATAACCAGTACAACTGTTATGGTTTAGTCCATCATTGTGTTACATAACCAGTACAACTGTTATGGTTTGGTTCATCATTGTGTTACATAACCAGTACAACTGTTATGGTTTACTCCATCGGTGTGTTCCATAACCAGTATAACTGTTATGGTTTGGTCCATCATTGTGTTACATAGCAAGTATAACTGTTATGGTTTGGTCCATCATTGTGTTGCATAACCAGTACAACTGTTATGGTATAGTCCATCATTGTGTTACATAAACTGTACAACTGTTATGATGTAGTCCATCATTGTGTTACATAACCAGAAAAACTGTTATGGTTTAGTCCATCGTTGTTTTACATAATCAGTACAAGTGTTATGGTTTGGTCCATCATTGTGTTACATAACCAGTACAACTGTTATGGTTTAGTCCATCGATATTTTACATAACCAGGAAAACTGTTATGGTTTAGTCAATCATTGTGTTACATAACCTGTACAACTGTTATGGTTTAGTCCATCATTGTGTTACATAACCAGTACAACTGTTATGGTTTGGTTCATCATTGTGTTACATAACCAGTACAACTGTTATGGTTAATCCATCGATATTTTACATAACCAGTACAACTGTTGTGGTTTAGTCCATCATAGTGTTACATAACCTGTACAACTGTTATGGTATAGTCCATCATTGTGTTACATAACCTGTACAAATGTTATGGTTTAGTCCTTCATTGTGTTACATAACCTGTACAACTGTTATGGTTTAGTCCATCATTGTGTTACATAACCAGTACAACTGTTATGGTTTAGTCCATCATTGTGTTACATAACCAGTACAACTGTTATGGTTTAGTCCATCATTGTGTTACATAACCAGTACAACTGTTATGGTTTGGTTCATCATTGTGTTACATAACCAGTACAACTGTTATGGTTTACTCCATCGGTGTGTTCCATAACAAGTACAATTGTTATGGTTTGGTCCATCATTGTGTTACATAACCAGTACAACTGTTATGGTATAGTCCATCATTGTGTTACATAAACTGTACAACTGTTATGGTGTAGTCCATCATTATGTTACATAACCAGAACAACTGTTATGGTTTAGTCCATCGTTGTGTTACATAACCAGTACAAGTGTTATGGTTTGGTCCATCATTGTGTTACATAACCAGTACAACTGTTATGGTTTAGTCCATCGATATTTTACATAACCAGGAAAACTGTTATGGTTTAGTCAATCATTGTGTTACATAACCAGTACAACTGTTATGGTTTAGTCCATCATTGTGTTACATAACCAGTACAACTGTTATGGTTTAGTCCATCATTGTGTTACATAACAAGTACAACTGTTATGGTTAATCCATCGATATTTTACATAACCAGTACAACTGTTGTGGTTTAGTCCATCATAGTGTTACATAACCTGTACAACTGTTATGGTATAGTCCATCATTGTGTTACATAACCTGTACAAATGTTATGGTTTAGTCCTTCATTGTGTTACATAACCTGTACAACAGTTATGGTTTAGTCCATAATTGTGTTACATAATCAGTACAACTGTTATGGTTTAGTCCATCATTGTTTTACATAACCAGTACAACTGTTATGGTTTAGTCCATCATTGTGTTACATAACCAGTACAACTGTTATGGTTTGGTACATCATTGTGTTACATAACCAGTACAACTGTTATGGTTTACTCCATCGGTGTGTTCCATAACCAGTATAACTGTTATGGTTTGGTCCATCATTGTGTTACATAGCAAGTATAACTGTTATGGTTTGGTCCATCATTGTGTTACATAACCAGTACAACTGTTATGGTATAGTCCATCATTGTGTTACATAAACATGTACAACTGTTATGATGTAGTCCATCATTGTGTTACATAACCAGAAAAACTGTTATGGTTTAGTCCATCGTTGTTTTACATAATCAGTACAAGTGTTATGGTTTGGTCCATCATTGTGTTACATAACCAGTACAACTGTTATGGTTTAGTCCATCGATATTTTACATAACCAGGAAAACTGTTATGGTTTAGTCAATCATTGTGTTACATAACCTGTACAACTGTTATGGTTTAGTCCATCATTGTGTTACATAACCAGTACAACTGTTATGGTTTATTCCATAATTGTGTTACATAACATGTACAACTGTTATGGTTTAGTCCATCATTGTGTTACATAACCAGTTCAACTGTTATGGTTTAATCCACCATTGTGTTACATAATCAGTACAACTGTTATGGTTAATCCATCGATATTTTACATAACCAATACAACTGTTGTGGTTTAGTCCATCATTGTGTTACATAACCAGTACAACTTTTATGGTTTGGTCCATCATTGTGTTACATAACCTGTACAAATGTTATGGTATTGTCCATCATTGTGTTACATAACCTGTACAACTGTTATGATTTAATCCATCATTGTGTTACATAACCAGTACAACTGTTATGGTTTAGTTCATCGATATATTTTACATAACCAGTACAACTGTTATGGTTTAGTCAATCATTTTGTTATATAACCTGTACAACTGTTATGGTTTGGTCCATCATTGTGTTACATAACCAGTACAACTGTTATGGTATAGTCCATCATTGTGTTACATAACCTGTACAAATGTTATGGTTTAGGTCATCATTGTGTTACATAACCAGAACAACTGTTATGGTTTAGTCCATCATTGTGTTACATAACAAGTACAAATGTTATGGTATAGTCCATCATTGTGTTATATAGCCAATACAACTGTTATGGTTTACTCCATCGTTGTGTTCCATAACCAGTATAACTGTTATGGTTTGGTCCATCATTGTGTTACATAACCAGTACAACTGTTATGGTTTATTTCATCGATATATTTTACATAACCAGTACAACTGTTATGGTTTAGTCAATCATTTTGTTATATAACCTGTACAACTGTTATGGTTTGGTCCATCATTGTGTTACATAACCAGTACAACTGTTATGGTATAGTCCATCATTGTGTTACATAACCTGTACAAATGTTATGGTTTAGGTCATCATTGTGTTACATAACCAGAACAACTGTTATGGTTTAGTCCATCATTGTGTTACATAACAAGTACAAATGTTATGGTTTAGTCCATCATTGTGTTACATAGCCAATACAACTGTTATGGTTTACTCCATCGTTGTGTTCCATAACCAGTATAACTGTTATGGTTTGGTCCATCATTGTGTTACATAACCAGTACAACTGTTATGGTTTGGTCCATCATTGTGTTACATAACCAGTACAAATGTTATGGTATAGTTCATCATTGTGTTACATAACCTGTACAACTGTTATGGTTTAGTCCATCATTGTGTTACATAACCAGAACAACTGTTATGATTTAGTCCATCGTTGTGTTACATAACCAGTACAACTGTTATGGTTTAGTCCATCATTGTGTTACATAACCAGTACAACTGTTATGGTTTAGTCCATCGATATTTTACATAAACAATACAACTGTTATGGTTTAGTCAATCATTGTGTTACATAACCTGTACAACTGTTATGGTTTAGTCCATCATTGTGTTACATAAACAGTGCAACTGTTATGGTTTAGTCCATCATTGTGTTACATAACCAGTTCAACTGTTATGGTTTGGTCCATCATTGTGTTACATAACCAGTACAACTGTTATGGTTTAGTCCATCGTTGTGTTACATAACCGGTACAACTCTTATGATTTGGTCCATCATTGTGTTACATAAACAGTACAACTGTTATGGTTTGGTCCATCATTATGTTACATAACCAGTACAACTGTTATGGTTTAGTCCATCGTTGTGTTACATAACCAGTACAACTGTTATGGTTTATTCCATCATTGTGTTACATAACCTGTACAACTGTTATGGTTTAGTCCATAATTTTGTTACATAACCAGTACAACTGTTATGGTTTAGTCCATCATTGTATTACATAACCAGTACAACTGTTATGGTTTAGTCCATCGATATTTTACATAACATGCATATGACCTCATGCTGTTTTTTCAGTCAGGAACTACATTCACTCGGTGCAACTGGCATGGATTATCAGCTCACACAAATAGAGTCGTCAAATACACTATTACATCACACTGTCGCTCAGTTTGTCAATAATTGCATGGCACAACTGGCATGTCCTGTTAACTTTAACGACAGAGGCAACATGCGATATGTTTATTCTGATTACTTAATGTTGCTGGTCAGCTATGCAGTAACTGCGTGGTACAACTGGCACGGAGAATATATTCAAACCTATGTGGCTTAACATTGTGATACAATATATTAATGTTTTTGTTCAGACATGCAATAACTGTCAGGTATGGCTAGCAAAGTAGATTAGTTGTAAGTCGAGCTTGTTCACGCTGATTTCCCATAGTATTCACCAATCAATACTTTTTGTGATGTTGATACATTTGCAAGCAGTGCACGACGCACACCTATTACTTCAGCCGAGCACCGTTTGACAGCTTGCAGCGTAAAATATACTTGCACATTCCTTCGTCGTTCAAATGCACGCCGTCCCGGGACAGTGAAACGGCCACTGCATGTTTTAAACCTTTGTGTCGCCAGAAAAAAACTAATTACTGTTCAAAACACAAAGTGTTGTAAGTTCGGTGTTGACATGATCAGTGTTTTTTGAGGTTCAGTTCATACGTGCAGTGCAACGGTTCAAATGGGAAAATTGTTTACCTTAAGACGGCCCCCTGTTGTGCTTTATATCGCGCTTAGATCACAACAACCGCTGAATTTGTAAAAGAAATAGGCTGTCAAATTGCTGTAGTACAATTATTTGATTTTCAAATCATCAAGGGAATTTTAGGGGTACTAACAAATTCGTACAATGCCCAAGCTATACAAAATCCAATGTCAATACCATCAATCATGGTGTGTTGTCATAATATATCATATTATTGGATCTAGTTATGCATTGCCACTGAATAGTCCCCAGGGATAACGAGTAAATGTAAAATTATGCATATTATCAACAGGCAGGATGCCTCCCACTGTCTAAAGGAATGTGAAACTGTGACGCTTATCTGCAGTTAATGCGTAATCCAATTTCCCGCCCAATCGCAGTTGTCATTTATCAGCCAGACAAAACGCCTACATATAGTCCGCATTCGCACCAGCCAGGCTCAATTTTCAATTTGCGATGATCAAAATGTAAAATGAAAACCCGTTTCATTTCCGTTTCCCCATTTTTGACACAATATTTAAGAATATTTTCTAATTTACGATAGGTACCGGGATTCGAGCGGGCTATAAATAGTTGGATGGCTGCATTGAAAAGCAATAATCGGCCGGCTGGCTGGCTGGCTGCTTTGCACAATTACGGGTTCGGAAATTGTATAGCGAATTATGATCAGTATTAATCTACATATCAAGTTGTTATTTTCTTAGTTTGCATGTAATATTATATATTAAAATTGAAGTTTCAAACCAAACCTCATAGGACAGAGTAAGTCTTTTATACAGGCATTTTGATGCATTAGAGGATTTAAAAAACAATGGATCACATGATCAACGCCTTCGACCGGGATATGGCATGCACTGAGCTGAGGCTATAGTTGCATGATGCCAACTTGGCTGGCTGAGAATCCGACGACCAGCCATTGGGCGAAAGAAAAACTTGTCAGTGTTTTGAGGTCGATACACGCGCTGTCTAATTCGTTCTTTCCAATTTTGATTATAATTGCCTGCGGTTGTACCAGGCGAATTTGATTGATAACTTGGCGCATGCACTAGTTATTTATGACTGCACCGCCTCGAGCAGCAACGTTTTTTTAAGCGGCCGGATATAGGCCAAAAATTAAACCAGGATCAAGTTAATTTATCGTTAAGCCGCCCCTTGAAGCTATTTCCAACGATAACGACATCTGACATATCTAGTGACACCAGTAATACTAAATCTAATCAAAACAAATTTTATGACGCGTTTTCAGTGATTTATGCATGACAAAACTCTTTCAGCATTGTTAATGTAAAGTATGCTGTGTCCAAAAGCAGCTACACGTGTGTTTTCTGCATCTACTAACACAATTAATCAAGCAGTATTTTAACATTTACTGACAGCTCATAAATATTCAAACATATCAAAATAACTAGAAAGATTCATGAAAAACAATTAGCGAAATCCTAACATATCTAAACAGTTTAAGCCCATATTGTATTTGTAGAGGTCTTACTCGTGTAGTGAAAGTACCAATAATAAATGTTAACCTTAACAATAAATGTTAACTTTACTAGTGGAAGTCTTACTCGTGTAGAGATAGTAACAATAATAAATGTTAACCTTAACAATAAATGTTAACCTTACTAGTGGAAGTCTTACTCGTGTAGAGAAAGTACCAATAATAAATGTTAACCTTAACAATAAATGTTAACCTTACTAGTGGAAGTCTTACTCGTGTCGAGAAAGTACCAATAATAAATGTTAACCTTAACAATAAATGTTAACCTTACTAGTGGAAGTCTTACTCGTGTAGAGAAAGTACCAATAATAAATGTTAACCTTAACAATAAATGTTAACCTTACTAGTGGAAGTCTTACTGGTGTAGAGAAAGTATCAATAATAAATGTTAACTTTAACAATAAATGTTAACCTTAATAGTGGAAGTCTTACTCGTGTAGAGAAAGTACCAATAATAAATGTTAACCTTAACAATAAATGTTAACCTTACTAGTGGAAGTCTTACTCGTGTAGTGAAAGTACCAACAATAAATGTTAACCTTAACAATAAATGTTAACCTTACTAGTGGAAGTCTTACTCGTGTAGAGAAAGTACCAATAATAAATGTTAACCTTAACAATAAATGTTATCCTTACTAGTGGAAGTCTTACTCGTGTAGAGAAAGTACCAATAATACATGTTAACCTTAACAAT
Organism: Lamellibrachia satsuma; assembly: GCA_033239005.1. NCBI lineage: Eukaryota > Metazoa > Annelida > Polychaeta > Sabellida > Siboglinidae > Lamellibrachia > Lamellibrachia satsuma. The sequence continues at coordinate 1,192,491 of BSQZ01000059.1, forward strand.
AAATGATAACCTTACTAATGAAAGTCTTACTCGTGTAGTGAAAATACCAATAATAAATGTTAACCTTAACAATAAATGTTAACCTTACTAGTGGAAGTCTTTCTCGTGTAGAGAAAGTGCCAATAATAAATGTTAAACTTAACAATAAATGTTATCCTTACTAGTGGAAGTCTCTCTCGTGTAGAGAAAGTACCAATAATAAATGTTAACCTTAACAATAAATGTTAACCTTACTAATGAAAGTCTTACTCGTGTAGTGAAAATACCAATAATAAATGTTAACCTTAACAATAAATGTTAACCTTACTAGTGGAAGTCTTACTCGTGTAGTGAAAGTACCAATAATAAATGTTAACCTTAACAATAAATGTTAACCTTACTAGTGGAAGTCTTACTCGTGTAGAGAAAGTGCCAATAATAAATGTTAACCTTAACAATAAATGTTAACCTTACTAGTGGAAGTCTTTCTCGTGTAGAGAAAGTGCCAATAATAAATGTTAAACTTAACAATAAATGTTATCCTTACTAGTGGAAGTCTCTCTCGTGTAGAGAAAGTACCAATAATAAATGTTAACCTTAACAATAAATGTTAACCTTACTAGTGGAAGTCTTACTCGTGTAGAGAAAGTACCAATAATAAATGTTAACCTTAACAATAAATGTTAACCTTATTAGTGGAAGTCTTACTCGTGAAGTGAAAACACCAATAATAAATGTTAACCTTAACAATAAATGTTAACCTTACTAGTGGATGTCTTACTCGTGTAGAGAAAGTACCAATAATAAATGTTAACCTTAACAATAAATGTTAACTTTACTAGTGGAAGTCTTACTCGTGTAGAGATAGTAACAATAATAAATGTTAACCTTAACAATAAATGTTAACCTTACTAGTGGAAGTCTTACTCGTGTAGAGAAAGTACCAATAATAAATGTTAACCTTAACAATAAATGTTAACCTTACTAGTGGAAGTCTTACTGGTGTAGAGAAAGTATCAATAATAAATGTTAACTTTAACAATAAATGTTAACCTTAATAGTGGAAGTCTTACTCGTGTAGAGAAAGTACCAATAATAAATGTTAACCTTAACAATAAATGTTAACCTTACTAGTGGAAGTCTTACTCGTGTAGTGAAAGTACCAATAATAAATGTTAACCTTAACAATAAATGTTAACCTTACTAGTGGAAGTCTTACTCGTGTAGAGAAAGTACCAATAATAAATGTTAACCTTAACAATAAATGTTATCCTTACTAGTGGAAGTCTTACTCGTGTAGAGAAAGTACCAATAATACATGTTAACCTTAACAATAAATGATAACCTTACTAATGAAAGTCTTACTCGTGTAGTGAAAATACCAATAATAAATGTTAACCTTAACAATAAATGTTAACCTTACTAGTGGAAGTCTTTCTCGTGTAGAGAAAGTGCCAATAATAAATGTTAAACTTAACAATAAATGTTATCCTTACTAGTGGAAGTCTCTCTCGTGTAGAGAAAGTACCAATAATAAATGTTAACCTTAACAATAAATGTTAACCTTACTAATGAAAGTCTTACTCGTGTAGTGAAAATACCAATAATAAATGTTAACCTTAACAATAAATGTTAACCTTACTAGTGGAAGTCTTACTCGTGTAGAGAAAGTACCAATAATAAATGTTAACCTTAACAATAAATGTTAACCTTACTAGTGGAAGTCTTTCTCGTGTAGAGAAAGTGCCAATAATAAATGTTAAACTTAACAATAAATGTTATCCTTACTAGTGGAAGTCTCTCTCGTGTAGAGAAAGTACCAATAATAAATGTTAACCTTAACAATAAATGTTAACCTTACTAGTGGAAGTCTCTCTCGTGTAGAGAAAGTACCAATAATAAATGTTAACCTTAACAATAAATGTTAACCTTACTAGTGGAAGTCTTACTCGTGTAGAGAAAGTACCAATAATAAATGTTAACCTTAACAATAAATGTTAACCTTATTAGTGGAAGTCTTACTCGTGAAGTGAAAACACCAATAATAAATGTTAACCTTAACAATAAATGTTAACCTTACTAGTGGATGTCTTACTCGTGTAGAGAAAGTACCAATAATAAATGTTAACCTTAACAATAAATGTTAACCTTACTAGTGGAAGTATTTATCGTGTAGAGAAAGTACCAATAATAAATGTTAACCTTAACAATAAATGTTAACCTTACCAGTGGAAGTCTTACTCGTGTAGAGAAAGTATCAATAATAAATGTTAACCTTAACAATAAACGTTAACCTTACTAGTGGAAGTCTTACTCGTGTAGTGAAAGTACCAATAATAAATGTTCACCTTATTAGTGGAGGTCTTACTCGTGTAGTGAAAGTATCAATAATAAATTTTAACCTTACAACGTTTATTAAGCATATATTTTCTCTCCAAACAATTCAGCTGAATCAGTATTAGCAACTATGGACATATCAACATATAATTCATCATACGGATTCGACAATATTGATACATGTATAGTCAAACAATCACAATCATATAATTTATTGTAAACCCTGAAGCACTCATCTACAACAAACCATTTGATACAGATCCTGGGTCAGATACATTAAAAATGGCAATTGTGATCACCACAGCGCTTGCCATGAACAAGTTGAACTTTGTTCATTGTGCAGAGCCTGGGCGCCATCATGGGGCGACACACTGCCATGTATCGATTGCCCGCGACAAGCACTATCATCCCGACACTCCACGTCACAGCGATGTGATATTGCGGCCATGAGTAAGTATGCATTTGTTTACGAACAATTAGCTTTATCTTTCGCCACATATCATAACTAACAGCCTCGGCAACGTACATCTGTCCACCTATAACATTTCCAAGATATAAATTGTCCGTAATAGCAAGAGCCTTGAGAAGGTACGTGCCGACATTCCCATATCTGTATTTGTGTAGTACAGCAAGCAAGAGTGAATTTCCTATCAGACCGAACGCGCGCGCAGTGCCAGTCAGAGGGCCGTAGATGATAAAGTGAAACATTCCGCATGGCACAGCCGATGCCATATCTTCATGTGAGATATTTGTCGCATTGCTGGACATAGGTTTGTCATAAGCATGCGCCATAATTATCCTTGTTTTATTTTCAAATTAGTGTAATTGTGTTTCACTCATAGAAAACAACATTTATCTTGTTTGTTGTTTTTCCGCTCGTCTGTGATCGTAGATAACACATCAAAACATATATCTTGTTTATTGTTTTTCCGCTCGTCTGTGATCGTAGATAACACATTAAAACGACATTTATCTTGTTTATTGTTTTTCCGCTAGTCTCTGATCGTAGATAACACATCAAAACAACATTTATCTTGTTTATTGTTTTTCCGCTCGTCTGTGATCGTAGATAACACATCAAAACAACATTTATCTTGTTTATTGTCTTTCCGCTCGCCTATGATCGTAGGTAACACATTTGAAGACGAGTATGTGTTTCTGTGTTGACACAATGACTCGGTTACTTCCACCGCCAGGGGCCAGTACAGTTAGTAGCCCGGCTGAGTATCACATTACATTCAGAATAAACTCACTGCCACACACCATCCACAGCCAGGGGCCAGTGTGATTTAGCAGCAGATAAGTGCTCCCATATACCAATTCATTCCTATACCGAAAATTAACTTGGTTAAATGGCTTCGTTTCCAGTATGTCGCAGTTCTCGCTGAGATCGCTGTGGATGTGTTCGCTGTCATTTAATCACTGTTTGTATGTGTAGCCTTTAACTTCCTGAAAGAGACGCATACAAGCAAGTTGTCAGAAAGGGAATATACATTCACGCTTGGGCGAGGGAAAGCGTTCATTGTTATTTTGACTGAGGCAATAACGCTGCAGACGCGGAATTGTTTGCTGTGCAGAAATACAAGCAGCCAGTAGGAAAAAATTAAGCATATTGGCAAGTTGTTTTTGATGTTTACCAATAATAGTTTCAAATAGCACCAATATTCTACAGCATTTATTATTATCTTAGTATTACACACACACACACACACACACACACACACACACACACACACACACACACACACACACACACACACACACACACACACACACACACACACAACACACACACACAAACACACAAACACACAACACACAAACACACACACACACACAACACACACACACACATATATATATATATATATATATATATATATATATATATATATATATATATATATATATATATATATATATATATATATATATATATATATATATATATATATATATATATATATATATATATATATATATATATATATATATATATATATATATATATATATATATATATATATATATATACATATATACACACACTTAGTTTTTATAATATATTATCTAAGGACTATGTCCTAGAATATTTATTATTGGTATTGTTTATAACATAATAAATATATACGTTATCACTGTGATTCTTTATATATTTTTTTAGTAATAATAGCAATTTTGATTGATCGGACACTATATAAATTATGTATTATTATAACGTTGCAGACGGATGTCGAACAAAGCATTACAAAAACGTGCGCAAGATTTCAAAGTATGATAATACCAGAGCTAGATAATACGTAATCTAACTATATTCGAATAAGAGTGTCGTATTTGTGTATGCAGCGCCCTCTGTCTCCCACACCATTGAACTAAGGACTTACGTAAACTGTCCCTTATCATTTGTGTGTATTTGAAATGACAAAAACAGAATGTTCGCTAGTTTTACACAATACTGATATATTATAACATATAAATATGTGGGATGATGAAACACCTGGTACTGAGGGAATTCCCCCGTAATACCAAATAAAGTAAAATACCAATATAATATAAATGGAGATACCTATGACTCCACGTAATTTAAAGAGGGAGTATGTTGAAAAACACGCTACAGCAGCAGCATAAGCAGCAGCAGCAGCAGAAGCAGCGAGTGATTGGAGGAACATTAATAAAACAATTCTGAGAAACGAAATGTTAGGTAGTGCTTTTTAACATACCCTAACAATTTAGTGATCTGTAATGACTTTCCCCATCTCTTTAAGATGGCTTCTTCGGTAAGGTAGTTTCTGCGCATAGCCAGATTTATGGACTTCCCATAATGGGTGACTTTTCGCAAGTCTGCAGAGTAATTCACGACATTATATGACCCACCTCATTGGAAGCATTATTGCTGAGCAAGCATCGCCACATTTCTGGAGCACACACGAAATAGTGACTTACCGGAATGATGATTACAACTGGCGCCGTCAAATGTGTCTAGCCTTGCAGCCGAGCTCAATGAGGTGTTGTGAATGACGTAAGTAGTAGACGATAGGATCTGAAGGATTAATTCCGGTGCCCATGTACCTGAACGAATTCCGGTTGCGCGCGCATCCAATCAGAACGCTCCCTGGCGGCTGTAGGAACACAAAAAACCGTGCGCAGCGCCCCCTAGCGGTTGTAGGATTACCGAAAGATAACCAGTAGCCATCGATAGTGGACATAGGAACACACAATATACACCTTAATAATAATACATTGCCCACCTCACCCCCACCCCCACCCCCACCACAACACCTGACCCTGACCGTGACGGAGTGACCAATACCCCGAGTCCGAGTGGCGAGCTAATACTAACTGGACGCAGTAACGACTGGAGTTAACTGTAAGCCCAAGCGTTTATTCAGCTGTGAGCCATAGTGCGAGATCAAAGGATGCCAATCGGAACAATGTAGCAATGTAGCCGAACGTATCAGTGAAAAAAAACAGCAACAGTGTTGCAAGTACAGTATTGATGTGGGACTGAGACATAGCCAGTATATAGTAGACGGTAGATATAAGACATGCATGGCTATATTTTAAACGCTGGATGATGGAAATCTGTCCGTTCATTAAAGAAATTGTAACAGGGTGAAAATTTAATATATTATGAAAAACGATATATATATATATATATATGTGTGTGTGTGTGTGTGTGTGTGTGGATGTGTGTGTGTGTGTGTGTGTGTGACGCCACACGCCAAAAAACCAGGCTCATTTTTATTACAGATTCAAATAGAGGAGATATATATGTGTGTGTGTGTGTTTGTGTGTGTGTGTGTGTGTGTGTGTGTGACGCCACACGCCAAAACCAGGCTCATTTTTATTACAGATTCAAATAGAGGAGATACACAGCTTTAAAATGACACCAACATGAACAGTGTGTCTTACTCCTGGGCCACGATATTACACTTTTAGTGTTCACGTTCTTGGAATAACAGTTTTGAGAAAATCAGCTTTAAAAAACGGCATTGAAAAATTGCTTCTTCCATAGCAACCATGCACTTATAATGCTCCAAATGGAACGAAATTTTGTATATTCCTCCCGTAGATGTGTATAAAGAAGATACAGAAGTATAAAGTGGAAAAACGTAATATTTATTGAATGCCACTTTATCTACTACCAGGTATGGTATTCCCAGAGACTACCGCGCGCGAGCACTGGGAGCCGAACCCCTAAAGTAAATCCCTGAAATATCTGAAAATAAAACATTATTTACACATTACATATATAACACTACACAATGTCAGTTTTCCCAATTTGGAAAGTCCGCTCCCGCTGGCGCTGAGCCAACCAGGGCAGGCTCAATGACAATGTGGTCTTCCCCTGGCCCTGCCGAGGCGACTTCCACGGACTCGACACGGCCTTCGAAGTAATCTTCAATAACGGCAGCTAAACTGCTGTCCTCGAGATTGCTCCCCCTCGCACGATCCAAATCGGTAGCTAAATAAGCTTCTTTCGATGCCATAGTGCAATTTTTTAACGAATGGAAGATGAAAACAGCGGGCGAAACTGGCGAACAAACACGAAAGGAATGTGTAAACAAGCCGATTGCGCATGCGCGCTTACGTTTTCGACCAATCAGCGAGCGTTTCGCAACGTCAATAGCAACAACAGTGCTTTGTTGCTAAATAAATTATGTATAAAAGCAGCTGTTCCATTGGTCTAAAGTAAGAGATTCCCAATCACACGTGTAGCCGACGTCATAAGCTTTCCAGCCATGCATAACATGTGGGGTTTCCCGCTTGTAAGCGAGCGAAAAAAGTCGATCAAAAACGCGTAAATATGGCTTTATTTCCGACTTCTCAACCGCGACGCTAATCAGGGGCTTCAATAAAGTGCTAAATATTACTAGTTTGAACAATCTTTCTGCATACATAAATGGATTTATGGAAAGATGGATAATTTCGCTGATCGATTCCGTCGTTAACTCTGTTTAGACAATTCGAAGGTACGGCATGCGTTTTAGGCTCCTGCGCCGAACTAAATCTAGCGACAAGCGCCTGGTTTTGGCGTGGCGCGTCACACACACACACACACACACACACACACGCACAGTATATATATATATATATATATATATATATATATATATATATATATATATATATATATATATATATATATATATATATATATATATATATATATATATATATATCTGTGTGTGTGTGTGTGCGGGTGTGGGTAAGTACATCTTCATGCAGCATTATTGAATGCCGACAACAGATTTCGCCAAACATGACGTGGCGTCATATTGCGTCGAATGTTGCAGCTTAGTCGGAGAGGCGCCAGTACGCGTCGGCGTTGACGTTGTAATGAGGACACGTGATCGTGTGATGGTGTGACGGGGCGACGCTGCAGCTCTGTCATGACACCCAACCAGACCCTCCGATTACCGAGGAAAGCTGCTCCTAGTGACGGTGTGAGACGCAGCACCAGCTCTGTCATGTCACCAACCAGACACTACGATGTTCGAGGAAAACTGCTCCTATGGTGCACTCGTCATCCCAGGATTCCGGTTGGGTGTCATTGCGTCGGTACCCGAAGGTGTAGTGTTGCAGTTCGGCGAGAACGTGGCGCCATCGATTAGCATGATCCATGAAGTATGGTAATCAATTATTAGCATACAGTTCATCACGAAACTCGACGGTGGCCCGTCTGGCCCGGCGCTCTATCGTCATGTCATGTCATGTATATGAATACTGCAAGGAAACGACAAACCAGAGTGAGATGTATAGTATAGACATATATATATATATATATATATATATATATATATATATATATATATATATATATATATATATATATATATATGAGACGTAACCAAGCAACGAGAGATATGGAATGCGAAACTGATCGACTGTTAGTTTGTATCGCTAGGCAAGCCGCTGCATATGGAACTTGGACCCGACGAACACTCAGTGAGACATGTATACACGGGAACGATAGAACAGCAGTGAACATTCATTAAAAATGTAGAGCTATGTAGAGCTATGTAGAGCTATGTAAAGTATATATATATATATATATATATATATATATATATATATATATATATATATATATATATATATATATATATATATATATATATATATATATATATATATATATATATATATATATATATAATCACGCACCCTCCATCAGTTCAAACATCGCGTTCCCGACTACTTGGAGAACGGCCAACACATCTGTAGAGACGGCTATCAGTTCTGCTGGCATCGCGATCGAATTGAATTGCTGGGAAATTGCTACGAACTCAATAATGGCGGTTGTGCTGACGACACGACGATGTCAGCCGTCTTATATACCATGATAGAAATAAGCCAGACAGCTGATGTAACCCTCGAAACAATACTACAATAATCAGAAAAACCGATTAGGGTCAGGCAACTGTCACCTAACCGACGTCGGACATTCATCACGGAAGGAAAAAGTGAGGTTATGAGTACTCAGACAGCGCTAGAACGGCGTGTATTTAATACAGTAAATGCACATTTTGACGTCATAAAATCAGTTTGAATCGTCCTATATACTTCAGAGGTGGTAACAGTTATCTGTCCAATTTCTACGTGTGCAGGATACATGTGTGGAATAGAGAATTTAACACTGTTGAAAGCGCGTACCAGTGGCGTAAATGCATGCATCATGGTGATGTGAAGACAGCAAAAAAATACTGACCTCACGCACTGGTCTACAGGCGAAATACATTAGCAAGAGCATTCGAGAGAAGGTGCATTTATGCGAATAATTGAACAAACAGATATATTCTGTAATGTATATGTTAGTCGCTGTTAAATTTCGCGATCCAACCTTACGTAAGCGACTGTTAGACACATTGGACGCTGAATTGAAGGAATGGGTAAAGAGTCGGGAAGGATACTGGAGTGCACTGACGTACAATGGTCAAGCAGGTCAGAACATACTTGGACAGATACTTATGCGAGTTCGCGAGTTCATTCGAACGCACCAGACTCCCCCACTGCGAAACGATGGCCGGAGGTAACGCAAGTCGATCACAAGACCGGTGGACAAAGTACAATGCACCGCCAGACACCCGGCGCACAATAGAGGCATCAAGCGCGCGGCCAACGGTGGAGATAATATTGCGCACCACAGACAGTAGGAGGCCTACATTAACCGAGCGCACAGTTAACGACTCACACAACCGATCTCCGTTCGCAAAGCATCAGTTCACACGCAGCAACAGTATAATCAGAAGGAATGGCCTCGAAGCAGTTTGCCGACAAGGAGATGACTGGTATGCGTCTAGAGAATAAACAAAATAACGGAAATTATAGATTTACACGTCCGTTAAATACAGTACAATGTGCCGTGCTAGAGAAATATATTGTCTATCCATCGTTTCAGCATTGTAACAAACGTTTGATTCCGGAAAACAATGGTTATGTGTGTCCGATTCATCGATGACAACGTGGTCCATTGAACAAGTTCGCTCTGTGTATCCTCCTACAGGATTGGATTGGATCAGAATGTTGGGCAACGTTGTTTAACGAAAAGGCAGTACAGGTGTTGGGATTTACTGGTAACGCATACATGAGCATAACATCAGACACCGAGCGGTATAGGGCACTGGATATGGTGCGGGGGGCCCGTGTCATGGTGACCATTAGGAAATACGTAGCGGAAGAGTATATCAATTACACCGTGTCAGAACTGGAAGTAATGACCGTGTAATTCTATTGACGGGATGACACCGCCGCTGCCGTCGCCGTTGCTACAAGCAGTGACGTCGGGGATGGAAAAGAGAAGGTAATGGAATGGTTACCTAATAATAGTTGTGAAATACTATTTTCCTCCTCGGTGGAAAGTTGTTCATCGCCACCATTCATTATAATAACAGATGACGAGGGGAGGATAGTACGTCACAGCCCGATGTTATATATATAAGTAGTAACGACGAGATGGAGGCTACGGTGAGTGGTCTAGATAGGATACGTGATCTATCCGAAGCCATGACTATCGAAAATAACTTTTATAAACGCTAGAGGTCGCCAGTGTCCAGCATGCCTGTGACGAGGTGACCCGCATAATGAATTTAACGGAAGACAAGGAGCGTTACGTACTATCGTCCAGCTTGGTCATGCACATCTTGCGGTGGCTATCGATAGAGGTCACCTCAACGCGTCACCTCCACTGACACAGACGACGAAGCGGGAGGAGGAGGAGGAGACGACACCACCGACGTTGTACGTCTTCCCATAATCAACCGTCCTACTGACGGCGGACGGCGGTGCAGTCCGTATACCAGACCGGTCTGCATACCAACCGGAGTCCTCTACAAGGGAGGATAGTCCGGAGCCCTCCACAAAAGACACCGACACAGAGGTGTGTAAAATAATGATCGAGGAGGCGGTGCCGAATATCATCACAAACACGTGGCGAACATCATTAAACACATTAGATGAGGTGACGACGATCATATGTGAAGGACTCACGGCGACTATAATGTCGCCGAAATTACACGAACTGATGAAATCATATGCACGCATCAACATCCGCCGTCTGCAGTAGTTGAACATTCAGTAGTTGAACATTAGTAGTTAGTAGTTGAACATTAAGTAATTGAACATTAGTAGTTAGTAGTTGTAGTAGTAGTAGTAGTAATAGTAGTAGTAGTAGTAGTAGTAGTAGTAGTAGTAGTAGTAGTAGTAGTAGTAGTAGTAGTAGTAGTAGTAGTAGTAGAAGTAGAAGTAGAAGTAGTAGTAGTATGAAGTGAACTACTACGATGCGCCTGTATTATTAGTATTAGTAGTTGAACATGAGTATTATTGTTGTTATGTAGAATGAAGTGTACTAAGACGAGGCGCCTGTATTATTAGTATTAGTAGTTGAACATGAGTATTATTGCTGTTATGTAGAATGAAGTGAACTACTACGAGGCGCCAGTACTCCCAACCAACGTTCGGGATCGTGCCGAAGTATTGTCGGTTATCACCACCTATATGACGTCGTCAACAGAATATTATTATTAGTCAAACATAACCATTAATTTTTATATGTATATATATATATACACGTAACGACTTATATATTACATCACCATCATCAATTTATGTAACCTCTGTCGCGGTGTAACAGCCACAAGTTAATAACCATGATACTAGCCACTGGCGTGTCGATAACCAATCTTAAGCTAGTGGTCACTGCCGAGGATGTAACAATCCCACAAACCATCATGTCGTCATCGTATTTATATAAGTATATCCGTGTATATGTGTATATATATATATATATATATATATATATACACATATATGACATACCACATTATATTTAATAAAACAGTCATACAATGATTGATACGTGTTGTCAGTGGTGTTCCCTAATCCTTCGTAGTTGAAAGAGAACCCGTAGCCATCGGTAGTGGACACAGTAGCCATTACCATAGGAACACACCTTAGTTAATACACCATTCACCACCACCACCACCACCACCACCACTACCACCACCACCACCACACGCACTATATAGATGTATTAAGCGCCGCGGTCTGTCAGTTGTAGACGCGTGCAGCACCATGAAACGTCGTCTATGTCGTCACTGTGGACTGGCACTCGACACGTATTCAGAGCTACGACGTCACGTAGAGAGTCATTCGACACCGTCGGTGAATAAGCACTCGTATTCGGTGGCGCACCCAGCAGCGGTGCCACCTAACGACCACGCAAAGAGAACGAAATATGCGTGTAAATGCGATGCAACGTTTGGGAGATGGGACGATCTGCAGCATCACGTAAGGTCCGTATGTCGTCTTAGTAGTAGCAGTAGTAGGAAAAAGACCACAGTCTACACTTTTACGAAATGTGGAATGAATTCCGATCGTCGTCACACCCTGACCAGACACGCACGAACAACGTGTACCGACGTCAAGGAGCCACCATCACCGAAGAGATCAAACAGGGAAGACACCACACGCCACCACCCACTCGCTACCGATGAAGACCCATCGATCCACCTGCTCGACTTCCCTTCACCGACAACCTGTCGACGGAACTGCTAGATGTCGTTCTAGCGCACTGGTCGACCGTACGGACACGTATATCGAGAGGACCCCTCCAGTGCAGGTACGATTAAAGATTAACTACGCTAGGCACGACCGTTCTAGAGACGCCTTTGAAGATTATGTTCCAGGAACAGACCAACGCCTTCAAGATTAATCTCAGTTACGGGTTCATTCTAAGGAACAAGAACACTGGTCCATACAAGTACTACCATTCATCGTGCAACTGCTGTGGACGCTACCTGGACAAGCCCAGTCTCATCACCAACAGCAATGATGACTTTCTCGAAAGCATCCGAGTAACCGATGTCTTGCAATGGGCCATCAATCAAAGACCGGATTCTGCGTGGGTGTGCGAACTCGTGACGAATGTCACATTTTTCGTCAACCGCGTCATCGATCATCCGATAGGATGTGTAGGCATGATCCCTCTTCCAGTCTACAACAAGAATTACAAAGCCGTCATTGGATTGGAAAAGGAACCCAACAATTCCAAGAGGTAAAATGATAACCTGTGTCTCTTCCGGTGTCTGGCCCTGCATCAAATATGTGATCGATATCGATTCGAACCAGCGGTGAAGATGCTGTACGAGGCTTACGTCCAAGACGGCGTATCCATGGAATAATTTGCCGGGGTCAAGATGGATTACCAGTATCGTGTAGAGACCATGTTCCAAAACGAACGCGTGCGTGTACAGGCTCTTAAACCGGATGCAGAGGATGGAAAGACAACTGCCGAACTCGTCCGTCGATCGGTATGTAAGTACCCTGACACACTCTACCTCAATCTTCAAGAGACAGGATGTACGCATGTACAGTCACTCGTACAGATGTCGGCAGTGCGGTGACTCGTTGTGGAAAGACGCATGGAAGCTACGCAAACACGAGAGCAAGTGTACGGGGGGTGTGCGTGGAGTCTAACCTGGTGGCGTGTACCATTCGACTCCATCGGTGTTCGAACGGCTGGACGACAAGAACTTCCGAGTGGCCTAATCGTTGCGGTACTATCCGTACCGAGCCACCTTTGACTTTGAGTGTTGGTTCGACACCGAACAACTTCCGTCGGACAGTGACCAGGTTCACTGGGTTGCGCGTCACGTCCCGCTGAGCGTCAGCGTGTCATCCAACTTGCCCGGACACGAGCAATTGAAATATCTCGTCACGGATGGAGACACCAACAAGTTGGTGAGCGCCATGATGGATATCCTGCGATCGATGAGTGATGCCGCGTACGACAAGATCAAATACTCATACGAGTACACGTTGGAACATCTCGCAGAAGCGCTGACGAACTGGGACGAACAGGAGGAGACTGCACGGTCAGCCACCGACAAGGAATCTCGACCGGCAACCAATCCATACAAAAAGCTGATGGGACAACTGTATGGATGGATGCATGAGTTACCTCTCATCGGGTTCAGTTGGGTAAGTATGATATCAATGCCATCAAACAGTTCCTCATACCGTACTTCCTGATGACTGCAAAGACAGAGGAACAAGAAGAGGAAGAATAAGAAGAAGAAGAGAGGGAACAAGAGGACAAAGAGAAAGAAGAAGAGAACGATGGCATCGGGTCATTTTTCGTCATCAAACGCAACAACACTTTCATGTGTCTTTCGACGGATCAGCTGAAATTCCTAGACATGACAAACTACATAGCCCCTGGTTTCAGCTACGACAAGTATCTGAAAGCGTACGGATGCGAGGTGACGAGAGGTCATTTCCCGTACGAGTATATGGACCGTCTGGAGAGGCTCGACGACTCCGCTTTTCCACCGAAAGAGGCCTTCTTCGGTCGACTGAAGAACGAAGGTATTTCAGACGAGGATTACGCCAGTTGTGAGGAGGCCTGGTGCGACAATGGCATGACGACGTTGCGCGACTTTCTCGTCTGGTACAACAACAGGGATGTGGTTCTCTTTCTTCAGGCAATCGATAGACAGTTTGCCTTCTATCAACAACGTGGAAAAGACATGTTCAAGCAAGGCATCAGCGTACCTGGTCTGACCCTGCTGTACCTGTTCAACGACCTTCCAGAGAAGAACTACTTTACCATCTTCAACGAGAAGAATAAAGATTTGCATGACCTCGTCAAAGATAACATTGTCGGCGGTCCTTCGATCATTTTTCACCGCTTTCAAGAGACAGGGGTCACCCCGCTACGTCAGAACGAGTACGGAGAGACTATTCGTCCATGTCGGTCGATCGCCGGATACGATGCGAACGCACTGTACCTGTGGTCGCTCATGCAAGACATGCCTATGGGATGGTACACGCGACGACGACTTCCACCTCTAATCGGCGCAGCTGTACGGACATATGGCTGCAGAATGGTTGACGTGGGAATCCGAACGCACGGGACGTCCCATACGACATCAGATCAACTGACGTGAGAAGAGAATAGGCAAACATCGGGTGGATGTATGGTGCAGTGAGACGAAGACGGCTTATCAATTCTAAGGTTGTTTTCTCCGTGGTTGCCCGTGCACTCGAGAAGAGGTGAACGCCGTCAACGGGAAACCCATGGCGCAAGTGCTCGCCGAGACCCGAAAGAGCACCGCCTACTTACGTCACTTTGTCAAGGTCGTCGAGCTGTGGGAATGCGAGTGGAAAGAGATGAGACGAGACCCGACTGTACGAAAGTGTATAGATGCTGCATTTCTCCGACGTCGACACGTGAGGTGGACGATGACGTCGCAACAGATCCTGCACGGCGTGTGTGCAGGAACAGTGTTCGGCATGATCGAGTGGGACATTTGCGTACCGGAAGAATTGCGCGAGCACTTTGCTGAGATGCAACCCGTGTTCAACGCCGAAGAGCACAACATCATGTCGACTCCAAGGCGCATGCTTGTGGATAGTTATCGTGGCGATAAGATACTGCTCGCGACGCCCCTGCTGCGATGGTATCTGGACCACGGTCTCGAGGTGCTGCATGTTTACCAGATTATCGAATACGATCCTATTCCGTGTTTCCGGCGGTTCGGCGATGCATTGTCCACGGCCCGACGCGAGGGAGACGTCCACCGAGACAAGACCATCATCGCGGACACCACGAAGTTGCTCGGGCGAGATAGAGATGAACAAGAAAATGGTCAAGTACACCCTACCCGTACACGTGGGATTCTTCGTTCTGCAGTACGCCAAGATGTGCATGTTGCAGTTCTATTACGACTTCATCAACAGTTGCGTGGAGCGCCCTCTGTTCCAGTACTGCGAGATGGATACAGACAGTCTTGGCCATGGCTGGTGAGGCCGTCGACGCCCTCGTGACCCCAGCACTACGAGATCATTATTTCGGACATTGTTCCGAATGGCTCCCGTCCGAATGTGGCGACGAACATCGGAACGGGTACGTGCGCTGTCGACTCGCCGATCGACCTTGGGTCGGAGATGTAAGGCGCGCAGAGCGATCGACAAGAGGACACCGGGTCTTTTCAAGGTCGAGTGGTCCGGTGACGGGTTCGTGGGGTTGTGTAGCAAGACGTACTATTGTTTCGGAGCCACCGACAAGTACACCACCAAAGGACTGAGCAAACGTCACAACACCATCGACAAGGATGCGTTCCTGGAGGTGCTTACCAACCGTCGGAGCGGAAGTGGAAAGAACCATAAATTCCTGGTGCATAACTCGACCGTGTTGACGTACGTGCAGGAACGGGCGACCCTCACCTACTTTTACGCCAAACGCGTGGTGCACGAGGACGGGGTGACCATGGGTCCGGTGGACGTGTAGATAAGGCGATGCACGCTGCACTTGTTTCATACACGATAATGGATGGACGATGGAAACATCCCTTCACGTGCATCGTCGCCGGACCGACGGGGTGCTGCAAGAGTACTTTCGTGACGCGTATGTTGCTTCACGCTGCTGCGATGATCGATCCACCTCCCGAAAAAATCACGTGGTGTTACGGAGAATGGCAAGAGGCTTACGCGACGACGGACTTGGTCCACGTGCGGTTCGAGGAAGGGTTATCGACGGCGGCCATGTTCGAAGCGACAACGAGGAACCTCATCGTCATAGACGATCTCATGGCAGAAACGGACGAACGGGTCACGACCTTGTTCACTAAAAAAAGTCATCACAGGAACACGTCCGTGCTGTATCTCGTACATAACTTGTTCCCTAAAAACAAAGAGAGTCGTACCATCAGTCTGAATTATCACTACATGGTGGTGTTCAAGAATCATCGTGACGCATCGCAGATGTCGCACTTGGCTCGGCAGATGTATCCGGGACGCGTGAAATTCGTGCAAGAGGCTTTTAAAGACGCCACGGCGGTACCGTGCGGTTATCTATTGGTCGATCTCAAACAGGACACGCCCGAGGACATGCGTCTGCGCACGGGCATCTTTCCAGACGACGGTGTACTTGCCGAAGGTATAAAAAGACCGAGTGCGTGGATAGTCTCTTCATTCGCATCATGTATGACCTAGTGAAGAGACACTTAGTGTGCATACAGACTCTGAACAGAATCAAGAGCAACAAACTGAAAAGGGCCATCATCGCCAACGCCGACGCCGATCTGCTGTGTGCACGAGCCGAGTGTGCCTAAAACATAAAAAACCATTCCATTGACCACATTACAGAGGCGACGTTTGAGTAAATACAGGACGAAGTTACGCGAGTTGGCTCAGAGACGAACGCCAGCTGCCAGGCGAAGACGCATCTTGTTGCAACCGCAGGTCGGCGAGGGACAGAGCGGAGGTTTCCTATCGGCCTTCCTAGCACCGTTGGCAAGTTCGGTCTTTCTACCCTTGCTCCGAGAGGTGTTGCTCAAGAGGTAGATACATGGAACACGCACGCAACATGGCCTTAGTGGACCCGCGACTGTTGGACACGCTTCGTTCACCTCAACCACCCGCAACCGACACCTTAGGTAAGAAGGTGCAATCCCTCGATGATGATATGAAGACCATCCTCGATAGAAAGGACCTAGACGACGGGACCAAGGTGACACTGTATAATCAGGTGTTGCTGCGGTACAACGTCTTAGCCGATAAACACGTCAAGGAACCGATACTCGTGGTCACGGTGAACGAGTCGATGTCGGGGCCGGGGTCGGGGGTGGAGCCAGGGCCGGGGTCGGAGGGTGCAGTACGAGCTCCTAGTAGCTGACTAGAGGCCACAGTCTTGGACACCGTTCCCAAGACCATGCAGGCCAAAGCCAGACGTTTGATGGAGCATCTCAAGAGAGATGTCGCGTGGACCGCTCGCGGTGAACTTATACACGAGGGCGTGCCGGTTGTCGGAAGTAACGTGGTGGATCTCGTTATTGATATGTTGCGTAAGAGAAACACCGATCCGACGGGTTGGCAGCCATTCGCACGACAACTCCGTGCCATCATGGCGTTGGTCGGTAACGTCGTCAGGAGAGCCTACATACGACAGGCGACGATGGCCACTCCTTCTCGGCGGTCAGCTACTATTACTACTACTACTACTACTCCACGTGCTGCTGGCAGGACACGAAGATCGCTAAGTTGGACACCCCTCGCTCGTCAGCGCCGTCGAATGGAACATTCCATGCCCACCCCACCCCCCGAATCACGCAAGGCTTTGTCGTCATTGGCTGGCTGGAACGACTTATAAGGTGGCACGATGCGTGTCCGTAGCAGTGTTCGTCATGCCAACCGATACACAGGACGCGTACCGTTCCGTCGTCGCTGAGATATTTTGCAGTGGACTTTACTTGATTGGTCACGGTATAGCCCAAATTCTTATGCAACAGACGTTATTCAGACTATGGTATCGCTACTAGACTGTTGTTGTTCCATCGCTAGCGTTGTGGGTGCGATAGCGTGTGTCGTACTATACGTCGGCATGCTCCTCGTCATTCGTCAGCATTCGCACTCCGGAGTCAACGTCACCGCCACCGTCAACGCGTTGGATCTCCTCTTTTAATGGCGCGGAGGAGAGAACAACCAATGAGGGAGGTCTACTTCGATCCACAGAGGGTAGGCAGTTATGGCGGAGTCGGTGCCCTGCGACGCGTCACGCGCGTACCGCGGAATATCGTCGCAGAATGGTTGTCGGAACAGGACGCCTACACATTACACAAACCATCGAGACGTCATTTCAAGAGACGACGTGTCATCGTGGGTGGTATGGATCAGCAGTGGCAGGCCGATCTCGTAGACTTGACGAAGTTAAAAAACGACAACGACGGTATGACCTTTCTCCTCACGGTGATCGACGTCTTCTCGAAAGTGGCCTGGTGTGTTCCCATGAAGAACAAGTCCGCAGCGTCATTGACTGCGGAGCTGCAAACCACGTTCGTCAACGAGTGGCCACAGACGTTGCAGACAGATCAAGGAGTGGAATTTCTGAATAAATCCGTTCAGACTCTAATGCAGACTTACGGCATCCATTACTTCTCCACGCATAACGCGGAGACGAAGGCGAGCGTCGTGGAACGATTCAACAGAACGTTGAAGACGCGCATGTGGCGATACTTCACGAAACACCAGACGTGGCGTTACATCGACGTCCTTCAGAACTTGGTGCGATCGTATAACAACATCCCCCACCGCAGCATCGGCATGGCTCCGTCACGGGTAAATGCAAAGAATCAAGAAAAGGTGTGGCAACGTCTGTACGGCCACGACGGTAAGGGCGTGTCCAAGTTGTGCGTGTCGGATCGCGTGCGCGTCAGCAAGTACAAAGGAACGTTCGAAAAGGGCTACGAGACGAACTGGAGCGAAGAGATGTTCACGATACACGAGGTTCATCCCTCCGATCCACCCGTGTACCGCTTGCGGGACGATCTCGGCGAAGTGCTGGACGGCACCTTCTACGAACTGGAGCTGCAGAAGGTGTCGGTACCCGTCGATAGAGTGTACCGCGTGGAGTCGGTACTGCAACGCCGTAAGGTTTGTAGACGAAAGGAGGCTTTGGTGAAATGGTTCGGCTATCCCTCCAAATTCAACAGCTGGATCGATGCCAGGGCATTCGTCCACTCCACTATAAAGACTAGCTGCGCGTATGGCGACACTTCATTCGAGAAATGACACAAGACACGACACCACAGACCTGCACCACCAGCACCACCATCATAGACGAGGAGGTGGAGCAGGAAGAACAAGAGAATTGTACTGACGGTGCGTCGAGCGAGAAAGACAACACTCCCTGGCACCTGTTCGGTACCGTGTGTCCCAAAGATGAGATTGTGTTTCTGTGTCAGGTCGTCGTCTTGTACACGGTCATCCTGATAAGCAGTTACAACCTGACGACAGGTCACGAGAATTCTAATCTATGGACGGCTCTGTTGAGCAGTTCGTTGGGTTACCTGCTACCAAATCCCACGTTGAGACGCAATGGCGACTGATTTCTATCTGACGCTACCTAGCAACGCTTCCACGAAGGTGCACCCCGATAACACCTTGGCCCATTACATCACGGACTTGCCTCAACGCGTATCGGTGTCTGGCGAATGGGAATGCGGACTGGCAGAGATTCAGTACACGCATACTTGGTACAACGTTCGAGAGGTTGGACCACGTCAACAAGGCGCTGAAACGCATGTGGACGGATAAGTCGCGGGCTAAAATGAACTACAGTACCATCACTCAGAAAATGACGTTGAGCATGTCACCGGGCACCGACTTAACCATGCCGTACCAGAGTGCGATGGGTACCATTTTGGGATTCTACCCGTCGCTTGTCACCAGTCCAGCGAGCAATAGGGATACACGCGTGTACACCCACCCGAGAGTAGGAGAGGACACAAATCGAGCCTATCCACCGGAGCTCGGTCTCACGCCATCGGCCACCGTTACTTTGCCACCCGAAAAACCAAAGACTGCCGATAGCCCGTACTCTTTCCGTCAAGAGGCCAATACCGTGGTGAACATGAATCAAGGGTTCGACATCATCTACGTCTACACGGACGTCGTGGAGTCTCGCATCGTCGGCGACTGTCTCGTGCCGTTGTTGCGATGCCTCCCGGTTCGCGAAGGTCACGGCGCCACGATGTCCGATCGTTTCACTAACCTTCACTACGTGCCTCTGTTGCGCAAGGAGTTCGGGACCATAGAGGTGGATATAAGAGACGACACCGGACGGCGCGTGCCATTCGAGTACGGTAGAGTGACTGTGACGCTTCATTATCGAAGGCGTAGGACCGGACTGTTCTGACGATAAATTACAATGACTATTACGCGCGTCAAGCGGGTGGTGCGCTGCCCTACTTCGCCGGTGCACAATACCAGCGAGGTCACGGACTGGGCAGTCTGTTCGGCGGTCTGCTGCGTAGCGCCGTGCCACTAATCAAGAGAGGTGCCGTGGCGATGGGTAAGGGAGCGTTGAAGACCGGCATTCGTATAGCTGACGACGTCTTATTTGGTCAGAACATAAAAACGGCAGCCAAATGACGCATCACGGACTTTGGTAGGACCATGCTGCGTAACCTTGAGATCCCTGGCGTTCGACCTCGTAAACGTATAAAACGAGCACCCGCGAAGACAGGAGTCACTACAGCGAAGAGACGGCGCACGAGACAAACGCCCAAGAAACGTGAGGCCGACATATTCGACGACAACGATGGCGTTCGTACATAAACAGTCGTGCGAAGGGGTCAAGTCCGAGCTGGATCTCTTTACCGTACCCCCCACTCAGAACAGCATCGTCGACAGTCACTTGGTGGAACATCAACCCATGGCCTCTCTGGATTCGGGTGGACCGATAGAATTCCTGATCCCTGGATCGGGAGACGATTACCTGGATCTCGCCAACACGACGCTACACGTGCAGGTGAAGGTGATGCGAGCCAAAGGGGACGATCTCGACTTGGCCGACCCCGTGGGACCAGTGAATAACTGGCTGCATTCGCTGTTCGGTCAGGTCGACGTCTACCTGAACGGCACGCTCGTGACCCATTCGTCCAACACGTACGCGTATCGTGCCTACATCGAGACGCTGCTGAGTTACGGTACCGATGCCAAGGTCACGCAGCTGTCGGGTCAGCTGTGGCACAAGGACACGGCCGCTCACATGGATGCCGTCGAGATAGTCGACGGAGCCACGGCTAACGCAGGGTTCGTGGCTCGACGAGAGAACATCGTACGGAGTCGAGTGGTCGACTTGATGGGTCGTCTACACGTGGATCTGTTTCTGCAAGATAAATTCCTGATCAACTGCGTCGATGTCAAGATCCGACTGGTGCGCAGTAAGGCTGCGTTTGCGCTCATGGCTGGTGGACCCCACCCCGATTACAGGATCAACATCGTCAATGCCACTTTGTTTGTCAAGAAGACCACCCTCAACCCCACCAAGCAGATGGCACACATCAAGGCTCTCGAGAAGAGCACGGTCAAGTATCCGATGCGGTCCGTCGACTGCAAGGTGTACTCCATTCCCGCGGGCGCTCGGTCGCACATGCACGAGAACCTGTTCCTCGGCACTCTGCCGAAACGTCTGGTGCTGTGCTGCATTAATAACGACGCCTACAACGGTGCGTACGACAAGAATCCGTTTCACGCCAAGAACAACACCATAAACTTCCACGCGGTGTACGTGGACGGACGACAGATACCCTCCAACCTTTTCAGCCCAATTTCCAAGACGACCTCTTCGTCAGGAGCTACATGAGCCTGTTCACCTCGACCGGTAAGATTTGGCATGACGAGGGGAACGGTCTGACAGCGACTACCGAGACGGTTACACCTTCTTCGGTTTTGACCTGATCCCCAACCAGTGCGACGGTCCCTGCTTCCATGTGGTACAAAATGGCAACCTGCGCATAGAACTTCATTTCCGCACCGCGCTGCAGACCACCTTGAACGTCATAGCCTATGCCGAATTTGAGTCCGTGCTGGAAATCGACAAGAGCCGCAACGTCATCTGCGACTTCTGAGATGGACACCCTGCAGATCGCCCGACTACTGGAGACGGACCCGTGCACCAGATCGATATTTCGCGGTGTCGTACCCAAAGACGGACTGCCTGCGACGATAGACGGCGTCCTTCGTGTGCAACACCGACGACGGCGACGAACCGGGCGAACATTGGATAGCGCTGTACCTGGCTGCCGACGGACGCGGCGATTACTTCTGTTCGTATAGCGCACCTTTATGAACAAACATTGTTCCGAGTGGACTCATAATAGCAAGGGACTTCAGAGTCCTCTGTCTAACGTTTGTGGACAATATTGCGTAGCTTTTGTATTGCTTCGTTGTAACGGCTTTCCAATGAGAACTTTTATCAACGTATTCGGCACCGATCTAATTGTTAACGATTGCCGCGTGTTTGATTAGCTTAAACAGATGAGACAAGGTAGACTGTACTATCACACTTCGTACAAGGCGTGATGGTCAACATCCGCAAGTCGCCTCATCGTCACCCTCGAGCCTCTGGTGAGGTGGAGACACCCCTAAGCTCGCGACCTCTGGCGTGATGGTCAACATCCGCAAGTCGCCTCATTTTCATCGTCATAGTTGTCGTGATATTACACGCTACCCATATTGTATCGCCATGCTTCTGCTTGTGTTGTTCAATAAAATACGTGTGCACTCGTACGATACCGTGTTTTGTTCGTTTCTCGTCTCCTCGTTAAGTCCTTTGATCTCAGTTATTAATGACCACTGTTAACTTACTCTTTCATCTCAGTTATTAATGATCCTATTAATGACCGCTGTTAAAAGACAGTCGTTCCCATGTCCACAATCGATGGCTACTGGTTATCTTTCGGTACTCCTACATTCGCTAGGGGACGCTGCGCACGGTTTTTGGTGTTCCTACAGCCGCCATGGAGCGCTCGGAAGTCGTTCAGGCACATGGGCACCGGAATTAATCCTTCAGATCCTATCGTCTACTACTGACGTACGCTCAGGCGCACACAAACGTCCGTACACTCAGGCGCACACAAAAGCACGCACATAGAAGCGCACACAAGTTCTGTGGGATCTTGAGTTGTGTTCGTACTCTACTTTCCCGTTAGAATAAAAGGTCGCATTGCCACACACTACGAGATGTTGTCCCGAACAGAGCGCGCGGCGACGACCTCATCGGCAGGGGACGAGACCATTTAGCGGTCGTGGGTTTCGTGCGACGACACGGCGGATGCGGTAGTACTGCCATATCCCGGACGGATTAACTCCGCGATTGGCATCAAGAGTTCAGACTACATATAATTTTAGGATTCCGCAAATCTTTCACGAATGTAATGTTTAAAACGAATTGTTGGCTGGTGATATAAAAAGCTTTTTTGTTAGGCTGATGTAGCGAGCACCTAACTGATTAGTTTGGGGAGTTTACAAAACAACCTGTTCCTCTCTCCATCCTGCACGGAATTTCGCTGAAGAGGTATGACCGCTGATGCGAATTTCAATGTATATGAACATCTGAATACCTTTAAAAGCCTTTAGTACCCCACGTTTCATATATGATCAGCATTTATCTACAATAATTATTCAGCATATAATATTATACAGTCCTAAATACCCAAAGTATATATAATGCCACTTGTAGTTAGATTGCAGAAATTATAGAAGCTACCCCAAGTGGATTTAGGTGAGCTGATTTATAAGTTACATTTTGTGAGTGCCGACACATTTGTCCCGGATCAATGCCACATTTTGCGAACTCATGGTGAGTAACTATTACAAATAATGGATAATGTCGTAATATGCCATTCGGTTTTTATAATGGATACGGCCTGACACTGCAGAGTGAAAACGTTTTGCTGCAGTTGATGCTTTCATATGTTGCAGCATATATGCTACAATGGCCAGCTACATCAGAAACCAGGATTTAGTTACACTGGCATTTTGATTGGTAGTGAACATTTATTGTTCATAGACTTCAGCGTAACTATAGTCAGGCTTATGCAATTTTAATACAGACAATCTACATCGCTTATATACATTATTAGTATTATTGGAATACCATTTTATAAAAAGCAAACTATATATTTTTTATTTTTATGGGTCGTCAGCAAGACGTTCACTTTTGTAACGTTATACGCTATTGAGCTTACCCATAGCCACAGGAACTAGATTATGTGTGATTAGTAATATTTTTATTCATTACAACTATTGGTTGTTTTATTAAAACATTCATTGTTTATTACTTTTCAGATGAGCAGAGTGTAAACAGCGCGATATGAGCAGAGTGTAAACAGCACAAAATGAGCAGGGTGTATACAGCGCAATATGAGCAGAGTGCGCACAGCACAAGATGAGCAGAGTGTACACAGCACAAGATGAGCAGAGTGTAAACAGCGCAAGATGAGCAGAGTGTGCACAGCGCAATATTAGCAGAGTGTGCACAGCGCAATGTGAGCAGAGTGTACACAATGCAAAATGAGCAGAGTGTACACAGCGCAATATGAGCAGAGTTTACACAGCGCAAGATGAGCATAGTGTACACAGCGCAATATGAGCAGAGTGTACACAACGCAAGATGAGCAGAGTTTACACAGCGCAATATAAGAAGAGTGTACACAGCGCAAGATGCTCTCGATATTATTCTCAGTGGAGATGAAAGTGACTTTGAAAGCAGTGATGACGAAGAAATAACGGAGTTGGTGAATTATTAAGTAAAAGTACCAGAAGATAACATTGATCATGACTTTAGTTCAGGTTGTAAGATATATGCCTCCCTCTTATTGTCTTCTTCGGGGCCGCACGCAATGGTCCAGGAGGCATTTCTCACAACGAAAGATATTTTGATTGTTCGTCGTTTTTGCGCTCGCCAGGTCGAGATTTATAACTGTATTTGTACTCACTCGACCAATGAGTACATAGAGTACTACAAAAGTGTAGTCAACGCATTGTTCTCCAGGTTCGAAACGATTTTAATCTTGTACATCCGACGGCTACGTACATAGTAGCAATATAATCACTTACGATGAAAAATTTAAATAACAGTGAAGACATCTATCACTGTAAACCGTAAAGAAAAGTAGTGAATGTAAACATCGCTTAAAATGTATACAGACTCTTAAAGTCTAGAAGATTTAACAAGAACATTCTGGCCGGAATTTTTTAATTATAATGCTAAAGCAGGTATTGAAAATTTGGATGCCTAAAATTCAGCATGACTACATACCTCAGTGTGAATTTAAAATGGTCTTGCCGCTCCCTTGTAAACGCTACTCCGGGGTATTTATACTCCCAGTTTTCCAAAATCAGACGCCGTCACTAGAGGCGCTGTGATTGCTTAAATACCCAATACGCTTTACTATTGGTCAACTTGTTAAATCCACCCACCCTCTCAACCACTGGAAAATGACGTCTGCCAGTCTTCCTTTCCCAATTTTGCAAGTTGAACTTTTTAACTCTTGGAGCTGCGCCAAATCCAGGGTTCCCAGGGCTCCTTCTCGGTTCCACAATTACGTTGACCCTTGGGTCAGAGCAATTTAGCAAATGTCAGGATTAAAGGGAAGGCTGAAGTGTCTAAACAGTATCTTCAAACAGTATCATCAATTTGTCCATATCCACTTGGGTGGTTTAACGATAAACTTTTATAAACCTGTTTTTCTGTTGTTAATCTAGGCTTAATACATCGAATAAACGTCCAAATGACTTACTAACATTAGCGCATAAAAAACTAATTAAATCAAACTGGCCTATACTTTACAAGGTGATGATGAATCATTATCAACATTTCGAACAGATTGTCGACCGTACTACTGTGAAGATTGCGCGTTTGTACCGCCTGATGCTGCATTCGTTTCCGATCCTATGGAACCCCCAGTTCACGAAATGACGACATATATGTACTACAAACTCTTCATTAGTGACGACATGATGGAGAAAGCTGCGTATCATACCAACCTGTATAGTGTGTAGAAAAATGGCATGCCAATCAAGACAACTAAATTGGAACTTGAACATATAACAGGCATCTATCTGCGAATGGGTTTGGTCCAGACGCACAGTGTGAAGTCCTACTAGAAGGAAGAATGTCAACACCCAGCAATGGCCGAGGTAATGTCGCGAACTCGGCTCTAATATGTGATGATAAGCATCCATTTCGTTGACAATACAACCATTACTGAAGCTGGTAAGAGGATGGACAGACACTGGAAACTACGTCCATGGACATAATATCTAAGAAAGAACTGTCTTAATGTGACACCTGAAGAGTATCAGTCTATTGACGAAATAATGGTAGTTTTCAAAGTTAAATATTCGCTACGAAAGTACCTAGCTGTAAAACTGCGTAAGTGGGGTTTCAAACTGTGCGGCAGCTGTGTGGTGTCCGGTTCCCTCGACGACTTTGAATCGTATCAGGGTAAAAACCCAACTGGACTGAACTTTAAGTTTTTGGAACAAGTGGGGACCTTGTCCTGACATTGGTGTCAACATTAGCACCAAACAGTAATTTCGAGATCAGCGCCGACAATTACATCACAAGCTGTGACTTGTACATATGGCTGCACACAATCATCACGGCCGTCTCCAATGCACGGTTACTCTATCGATGGCACGAGAAGGAGCTTCATGGTAGTTTTGACTATCAGCCTCTGTGGGAGTAGAAACGCCAGAGATGTACTATATGTCCAGGAAAAGCGACGTTTGCCTACGTGAAATGCAGCAAGGGCGACGTTTGGCATTGGCTCAGCAAAGACCGCAACTGCTTCGTTGCATTTAACTCATAGACCTAACGCACTGTCAATGATGGGAGGATGAACACATTTAACTGAAAGACCTAACGCACTGTCAATGATGGGAGGATGAACACATTTAACCATGTATAAATTAATGTGTAATATTTTAAACAATATTACTCATATGTGAACATGTGCAAGTTAGATGTAATAATTGTATGTCATTTATAGTGCATTCACATTTTATATTACTGTTCGGTCTTTTCATCTAATGTCCAATGTAGAATATATGAAGCATTAAAAAAGTAGGTCAGAATCTTTTGTGTGATGTTCTGATTGGCAATTTGAAGACTCTACAATGCGGCCTCATTGGTTGAATACGTTTCTCACTATTCCCCCTTCTTTCGTTTAGTTCCTTTCAGAGTTGATATAGTTTATCTCGCTCTCTTGTCGTCTCATAAGCACTGATGAACACATGTCCCCACTCATCCTTATCTCTCAGGTTATTTGTTACTCTTAGCACTTTCATTTTCATGTTACAGTTTCCCAGGGTTACAACCGTCAGTATGTTCCTATCCTCCATGTCCGGAACTATAGTTACTGAAACTTCTTCTACCTCTTTCTGTTCCAAGACATTGTGCACGAAATGTTCCACAAGTTCTCTATCATCTTTCCAACCACCATCCTCATCTCTGTTTATTTCTTCAAAATATCTGATGAGTACGTTTGCGCTCTTTGCTTCCTTTTCTCTGCCCTCACAAAGCTCCTCCATCACTACTCTGCATACCTTTTCTTTACGTGTTTCCTTAACTGCAGCTATTTCAACTACCTTAATGGTCAGTTCGTCTACATCAGCCTCTAATTTATCTTGTTGGTCCTTTAATCCCTCTACCAGATTAAGCACCTCAATAGCTTACGAGTCACAAGCTTTGCATAACTAGTGTAACTGTCCTCCATGATTATCTATGAAATCGTATGTATCACTCTATATGGAACAATACCCAACAGTATTCGCACTTCAGTCCCCTGTCAGTTGGTGTCACTTCAGTCCCCTGTCAGTTAGTGTCACTTGTTTCTTGCATACGCCACATTTATTTGACATTTTCTAATGTGACTGTCAACAACTGCTTCCTCCTGCTGATGACATTTCCGCACTAGATTATAAAAGAAATGTGTTATATTATAGTTTACTAGTTATTGCGTACCTATAAGCCATTCCAACTGGATTGGAGGGACGGTCAACAGTTACAAACAAATGTACAGTCGGTGTGTTTTTACACATATGTGTCTTCGGAAAATGTCTGTAATGTGTACACGTATGCATCACGTCAGGGTAACCACTTGTAGCTTCTGCAATTTACACATTGGAGTCACTATTATAGAGATGGAAGGACAAGACATGTTGTAAATTAGAACTTTTATTATCCACTGTTCTCTTATTGTAACAACACACCAACTGTACATTTGTTTGTAACTGTTGACAATCTGTACAAGATACCCGAACGTTTCAATTACGATTTGTAGAAACGTTGTCGGATATTCTATATTTGAATATTACATTTGAAAGAACACACACGGGTTACGTTTACCTGCTGGTTCATATAGAACAAAGTTGGATAGTTTTAGGGAAAAGTTAATTATCTGGTGACAGCGAAATATTGGAGAAATGTCAATACAGGGCGATAATACCGCAGTGAGCGATAGTGTTTATTATGGTAACATGGAGGATAGTCAATGCCAGGACTGCGATGTGCTGTTATTATCCCCACAGGGAGAGTAGGCAGTCCATTATCAGGTCAGGAGTGGACAGGTTTATTCAGAAGACAAATGTAGCCGAGAAGGAGCAGGCTCTAACGGACAGAAAGGCTAACTTGGGGGAGAGATTGTCAACAATAAAATGGCAAGAGTATCAGTTGACATTGGAAAAGGATAATTTTACATTAAAGAATGATCAGTTGATATGGGAAGAAGATATGTTGTTTACTTCACTTATTAGATATGAGCTCAAGAGTTCAGTGCTGGAACTGTTCTCAGAAGCACGTACGAGTGAGAACGCTGGAAACCAGGCGTAATCGCTGTTTGCGGATAGCAAAGAGACTGCTCAGGTTTTACAAGGACAATAGTCCGATAGCAAACGACAACATTGCTACAATGGGGCAGACCGTGGTAGCATTGGAACCGCACACGTGTGAGGCGTCAGATAATGCTATGTCTGAACAAAGGGATGCCGACATGGAATATGTACCGGCACCTTTGTTTACTGCATCCCGTGAGTGGACGACGGGGGAAGCTTTGTTTGCGGCATCCCGTGAGAGGACGAATGGGGATGCTTTGTTTGTTGCATCCCGTGAGAGGACGACTGGGGATGCTTTGTTTGTTGCATCCCGTGAGAGGACGACTGGGGATGCTTTGTTTGCGGCACCCCGTGAGAGGACGACTGGGGATGCTTTGTTTGAGGCATCCCGTGAGAGGACGACTGGGAATGCTTTGTTTGCTGCATCCCGTGCGAGGACGACTGGGGATGCTTTGTTTGTTGCATCCCGTGAGAGGACGACTGGGGATGCTTTGTTTGAGGCATCCCGTGAGAGGACGACTGGGGATGCTTTGTTTGAGGCATCCCGTGAGAGGACGACTGGGAATGCTTTGTTTGCTGCATCCCGTGAGAGGACGACTGGGGATGCTTTGTTTGTTGCATCCCGTGAGAGGACGACTAGGGATGCTTTGTTTGTTGCATCCCGTGAGAGGACGACTTGGGATGCTTTGTTTGCTGCATCCCGTGAGAGGACGACTTGGGATGTTTTGTTTGTTGCATCCCGTGAGAGGACGACTAGGGATGTTTTGTTTGTTGCATCCCGTGAGAGGACGACTAGGTATGTTTGTTTGTTGCATCCCGTGAGAGGACGACTGGGGATGCTTTGTTTGTTGCATCCCGTGAGAGGACGACTAGGGATACTTTGTTTGTTGCATCCCGGGAGAGGACGACTAGGGATGCTTTGTTTGTTGCATCCCGTGAGAGGACGACTAGGGATGCTTTGTTTGTTGCATCCCGTGAGAGGACGACTTGGGATGTTTTGTTTGTTGCATCCCGTGAGAGGACGACTAGGGATGTTTTGTTTGTTGCATCCCGTGAGAGGACGACTAGGTATGTTTGTTTGTTGCATCCCGTGAGAGGACGACTGGGGATGCTTTGTTTGAGGCATCCCGTGAGAGGACGACTGGGGATGCTTTGTTTGAGGCATCCCGTGAGAGGACGACTGGGAATGCTTTGTTTGCTGCATCGCGTGAAAGGACGACTGGGGATGCTTTGTTTGTTGCATCCCGTGAGAGGACGACTAGGGATGCTTTGTTTGTTGCATCCCGTGAGAGGACGACTGGGGATGCTTTGTTTGCTGCATCCCGTGAGAGGACGACTTGGGATGTTTTGTTTGTTGCATCCCGTGAGAGGACGACTAGGGATGCTTTGTTTGTTGCATCCCGTGAGAGGACGACTAGGGATACTTTGTTTGTTGCATCCCGGGAGAGGACGACTGGGGATGCTTTGTTTGTTGCATCCCGTTAGAGGACGACTAGGGATACTTTGTTTGTTGCATCCCGGGAGAGGACGACTAGGGATGCTTTGTTTGTTGCATCCCGTGAGAGGACGACTAGGGATGCTTTGTTTGTTGCATCCCGTGAGAGGACGACTGGGGATGCTTTGTGTGTTGCATCCCGTGAGAGGACGACTGGGGATGCTTTGTTTGAGGCATCCCGTGAGAGGACGACTGGGGATGCTTTGTTTGAGGCATCCCGTGAGAGGACGACTGGGAATGCTTTGTTTGCTGCATCGCGTGAGAGGACGACTGGGGATGCTTTGTTTGTTGCATCCCGTGAGAGGACGACTAGGAATGCTTTGTTTGTTGCATCCCGTGAGAGGACGACTGGGGATGCTTTGTTTGCTGCATCCCGTGAGAGGACGACTTGGGATGTTTTGTTTGTTGCATCCCGTGAGAGGACGACTAGGGATGCTTTGTTTGTTGCATCCCGTGAGAGGACGACTAGGGATACTTTGTTTGTTGCATCCCGGGAGAGGACGACTGGGGTTGCTTTGTTTGTTGCATCCCGTGAGAGGACGACTAGGGATACTTTGTTTGTTGCATCCCGGGAGAGGACGACTAGGGATGCTTTGTTTGTTGCATCCCGTGAGAGGACGACTAGGGATGCTTTGTTTGTTGCATCCCGTGAGAGAACGACTGGGGATGCTTTGTTTGTTGCATTCCGTGAGAGGACGACTGGGGTTACTTTGTTTGTTGCATCCCGTGAGAGGACGATTGGGGATGTTTTGGTTGCTGCATTAAAGTGTGTGTGGCTACGTCGGCGGCAACCTGGAGTTGGACATTATAGTTACTTGAGTTACCCGGAATAGGTCCACTCCAAATGTAATATGTTTTATAAGACACAATGTCCGTTAGTGGGAGTCTAACACGAACAATTAGCTAGTGTTCCGTTCGAGGCGACACTCGAATATTCTCGTAATACCAATTTACAGAGGATGAACTAAACCCGACACGTCTGTCTGCGGTTAAAATCCTTAATAATTCCTGTCTGCTTATTAACTCTTCGGTTAAAAATCCTAACTTAAGCTAGGCTCGTTGTCTATGAAACATATATTGTCTAAGCCACTTACTGCGTGCAGACTCCATAGCGCTTAAGTTACCAGCTCTATACTTAGCTATGCGTCAATAATCTGCAAAGGTTTGTCCTGTTGCTTCCTTAACTACTTCAATGACACGGATCTCAACCGACACCTTCTCTACATAGAGCTGTAAGCTTAGAATGTGCTTACGATTTTGGACTAGTTGGTATTACGTTTGATTGATAACAGAAAGCATTTGACTCACAGAATGTACGACCCGTTCAGTCATTCTGCCAACAAGGTGTACCTGTCGTTTGCACTCCAAAACATCGGCGTCGGTAGCTGTACCGAACAGTGTTTTTGAAATTACCCCGAACAAATTAACACTACTTCGTTTTTCTCTAGGCACTGGGGAATGGTAAGTGTACATTGTTCGCTCAATGTCGTCAATTTGCAAGTCCCACGCATTCGTCGTTTCGTTGGTCAGTTCATAAACCGCGCGTAATTCATTGATAACCGTCTTGAATCGTAATCATGGGATCTCAGTCGGGGTTGCTAATGGTTATTAAAACAACCCAAGTCGCAACGTGACTGCGAGTCTCGTCACCTCCCGTCACCAATAGTCCATCAGGCAAGAACCGTGGTTCGTTGAATCGTATATCTGTTCTGTCATAATCGGCAGACAGTACAACAGCCATTGATGCAGTCAAAATCATTAACGTGTAAAACACGCCACTAGATGAATAGCTTCCAATACGCATTTTTTTTACGAATTCCGTCGGAGCCAAATTTCGTCGCTTTCTGAAGTGGGAAATCACAGGGGCCGTCTCGAAGTCGCTGTCAGAGTCAGAAAGGTCAGCAGCCAGTTGTGCCAGTCGGGACAGCGTTCTGACCCGCAACGGTCAGTCGACGTTCCGCTGTGTCTGGACATTCAGTCGGTCGTCTGGGGGCGTGGCTAACAAGTCATCTGAGGTGGAGTTACCACCCTGGTGTGGAGCTCTCAGGTTCTGCCTACGCGGCTGTCGCCGTCGTCGGCCATACAGCTGTCGGGAACCGTCTCGGAACTGTCCAGTGTCGTCACCGTCATTCTGTTGATGGACGTCTGGCCTGTCATTTCGCAAGCGAATCAGTTGCCGTTGATATCTGCTAGATCTGTGTTGTTTACGCTTTGGCCGGGGGTGACAGTCATCCCAATTTTGCTCTGTTACTGGGTTAACAATGCGGACCTTCTCTTTGTTCAAAACTTTAGTCTTACCCTTCAATGATTATATCGTAGCCATATAACTGTAATTAATTTCCGAGAATTGGAGTTATATATATTTCTTAGTTTCATTAAACCAAACGCGTATTCATCCGATACATTTATAATTTGAGAAATCTTTTAACAATTTGAACCAACACAAGAATATTACAAACATATGTGAATCTGTATTTTCGTCATGTTCGTGCGTAACTGCGGAATTGGATTCGCCAAATTTCTGGGTATATGTGGTGACAGCTTGCTTCCTGTGCAGTGTACATATCCCGCTACGGTAACTACCACGATATTCTACAGCATCAGCATCGGTAATTTCTCATTTTTTTTTAGTTCAAAATTTCCTTTTTGGAAACATTAATTTGCCTAATTTGGCTACTTATTCTCCACTGGCGCTCACTGTAGTTATGAATATAACTTTTGCAAAAGTTTCAATGTTGTTAACATCCTTCTTAATTACAACGTCAAATATAAAATAGTTATGTCAAGACATTAAAATAAAATCAGCAACATACGTATAGGCCAACGTTCTCATGCAGTTGCTCCATAAACATAACACACAAATGTTTTTTTTTCTTAAAGACCTTTCATTTTTCGCCTCGCCTCGTCGCTGCGCATTGCCGTTGCGTTCGGGGATCGGTCCAAGCTGTTTTGATATGTTCCCTCATCGGCTGTCATCGACATCGCGGTTGCTGTCTTATGGGTCGCGGGCTCTGTTGTCTCGATTGCTGCTTGTCTTCGCACGCGCGTCGGACCGTAGGCTCTTTGTCGTACTGATATCGAACATCTTTTCCCGGTCACTGTCTCTGCTTGGAGGGCGGCTGTCTACACCGGCGTGCCCAATGGCCAATTCTTCCACAGTTGAAACATTCCACCTGTCGCTAGCGTGGTCTGTCATCTCGCTGCAGACTGTTTCCCGCGGTCTCGTGCGTCGGGGCCTGGTGGCGTCTGGCGTAGTCTCTCAGAGCGGTCGGAGTTCCCGGTTCTGGTTGACTGGTGATCTCATATATTTCTGGAATTGTTGGTTGTTCATGTTGAAATATTCGAAAGTCAACTTACTGTGTTGTTGAATAAATCCTGGCGCAGACTCGCCATTTGTAAAGTTCGACCCCCGTCTCGTTGGGCGCGTGCGCGAGAGGCGATTTTCACAAAGTTCTGAATATGCGGCTGTCGCCGTCGTCGCTTTCTGAGACATTTAATACCAAGGTATCGTCTCGATTAGAGATTTAAGTGACATGAAGTCACTTCACGTACATTTCACAATCACATAAAATCTCCATCATATTACATATAATTGGTAACATCTTTAGATGAAATTTGAAAAGTTCGTAATTTAAAAATCAAACGTAACGCTAGTGCAAGCCGGCTTGGCTTGTCTATGCGGAACATTTTGAAGGTCTGAAAGTTGGGAGCATTTGGTAGCTTCCCTCGTGGAGCGTACACGTCGTGTCTCGGTGAGATAGTCTGCCGAACTCCCCGAGTGCACAAATATGTCACCTTTTAAAGCAAGTCAATAGCTTTCCCAGAAGATTCCGGTACCAAAGTCCGCATGCGTGAACATCTCCAGATTCTACAAAAATCATCCAAAACTGTCTCACGCATGCGTAAACAGGCCGACGCCACACAACCTCCCTGAAGAAAACCCATTTGCATTTTCGCATAATTATTATATGTGTACGGTGTGGGCGGCTGTCCTACATCTTACCAAACTTTTCCCGGCCCGCTTACGGGTAAGGAGAGGGTGAGATGATGAGGAACCGGTTGACACCTCATTAATAAACTTCTAGGCAGGGGAAGACCGTCAACTTAACCCTAACCCTAACCCACACCTGTAGATTGGTTCGGATGAAATACCCTTTACTCACAATTGAACTTCTGACCCCAACGCTATGCTACATGTCTATACAAACATCCTGGATTTTCTGAATAACAAAATTAATATATCTGTATTAACAGCGTAACGAAGGCAATGACTTTACAATGTGTCTAGCCGAACTCCTGAGCCGGGGATATCTACGAAGCCACCTGCTGCTGGCCCACGGGACGGCGGAAGACCGCATCCATGGAGCCGTGGCACTGAAACTCCTTGGCAGAAGCCCAGCACAACAACCCGCTGTCAACACCGGTCCAACCACTGACCTCAGTGCTGATCTTCCGGTGACGCACCTAATCAGACCACAGCCTCAGCCGCAGCCGCAGCCGCAGCCGCAGCCGCAGCCGCAGCGACTCCGAGTCCGACGAAACACCGCCACAACTGACCCCTCGGCTGGAGCTATCCGAAATACCCCACCCCCCCAGGAACGAGAAGGACCCTCCAACGAGGACAGGACAAATCCCCCGGCCCTGATGCGTGCCTTCGAGCCGACAGCTATCGATTCAACAGACATCGATTACCGAGACGAGCTGCCGGACCCCCGATAACATGTCATAGGCGCGCCATCAGTGACGTCGCAAGCCGAGATCACAACCCACGTGCATGCGCATCGCTGACGTGCCAGACGATGCCACGTTGGTCTTAGCGTCAGCGGCGGCTTGGCCAGGATGTACACCGAGAGAGCCATCCTGCCAGACGGACCGTGTATGAGCTGACCCTAACGTGGATGCCACCGCCGACAGCCTGGCCAGGATGTACACCGAGAGAGCCATCCTGCCGGACGGACCGTGTATGAGCTGACCCTAACGTGGATGCCACAGCCGACAGCCTGGCCAGGATGTACACCGAGAGAGCCATTCTGCCGGACGCACCGTGTATGAGCTAACCCAAACGTGGATGCCATCGCCGACAGCCTATTCAAGACGCCCACACGCAGACCTGAACATTAGTTGTAGGAAAGTGAACATTTGACTAGGAACACTATTCATACATTCGATATTATGTCTTATATTTTCAGATGATGGAACAGTTTAACTTTCGATCACCTTTTATCTTCCCTGCATTTGATATGTTTTATTTTAGTATCATTATATGATGTGTTGCATATATGTTATGATGATGGAACAGTTTTTATGCAATAACCAACACAAGTCCGATGTAGGAGAGAATTGAAACAGGCCAAATAAATGACGTTTTTTTATTGCAAAGTGGACTGCTTATCACGCAGCCACTTTGGGAAGAACATTAACAGGAATGTGAGCTCCTCTAAGCAAACCCGACAGGAACTGAACACATGTACAGCCCCGTCCGGCAAGTTTCTCAGAGCCCACATTCCTACAAGCATGACGATAACATATATACATCAAGAAGTCGTCATGAACATGTAATGCAAAGAATACAGACATTCCACCACCAATACACAAATTTAATTACAAACAGGTGGGGCCATTTCGCTAACCTATATAAACATAAGCCAAGAATACCGATGAAGAAACAGGAAGCCTGTCTGCGCAGAAAACCCCATGAACACCAAATACTAGGGGACAAACCCCCGTGTTCATCTTATATTAGGCCAAAAGTGGGGAAAGCGGTTTCGACATCTTCCAACTTCCTATTTCATCAACGATGTACAATCGCATTTAAACTAAGCATTGAGAATAAGGAAGAAAGGTGGGGAGGAGGGCGGATTTCGAGAGACAAATTTTAGTCACAACTTCGCAATGCAGAGACTGAAGCAGGAGCGAAAGATTCAAGCTACTGGCTCCGGTTTGGACTGGTTTCCGCTAAGCCGTGATTGGCTGGCTAGCGCGACCCCACTGTTTCTGGAGGTGAGGGAAACTCCCCATCTAGATCGTTGCCCCCAAGGAGGCTAATGACAATGTCGGGGACGCGGGCAGAAATCCGGGTCATGGTCGCCGGTTCTCGGAAAGTTCTAATGGACGCTTCCCTTCGACCCATAAAACGAACTGTGCACGTAAGACCTAGTCTTTCGAAGTCGTCAAGTAGACCCGCGGATTCTATGAACGCGCCCAACCAATACGCATGGCTATGCCCAATCACAAGTACATCTAGATTCGACTTCGCCGCCGACATATTGAATGGCCGATTGCGGGAAGTTTAAACATAAAACGAAACAAGAACAAATTAACCACGAGGCAACCGACGAAGTAATAACGAATGAAACGATACTCAGCTTAAACGAGTGTTGAAGCGATCTTCCTCCTGCAAGTCAGTAGACGCAGATCGAAGTGTGGACTCTCAAAACGTATTTCAAAACGATTGGTAAAAAACAAAATATTTCGAGAGACAAATTTTAGTCACAACTTCGCAATGCAGAGACTGAAGCAGGAGCGAAAGATTCAAGCTACTGGCTCCGGTTTGGACTGGTTTCCGCTAAGCCGTGATTGGCTGGCTAGCGCGGAGTAATACAATTTATTTGGCCACATAGTTCTGGTGTAGTCTCGGACACCCAGGGCAAGTTTAACGACGACCTGTCTTGGTTATCTCATAAAATTTGTTATGCACCTGGTGAGTTGCATAAATTCATATCTTTCGATCACCTTTTATCTTCCCTGCATTTTATGTTTTATTTTAGCATCATTATATGATGCGTCGCATATATGTTAATGTTATATTTTACCATTTCGGGACGAAATTGACTGTTGCATATATTATGTTAATGTTATCTTTTAATATTTCGGGACGAAATTTTAATTGACTGGGGGTAGTGTAACAAATTTAGAAGGATACTGCACGTAGGATAGTCAATTTTACCAGCTGCATCAAGTCAATACATATGCAAATCGCTAGATAGAATGTTGTTTACAATTGGGGGCCATCTGTTTTTTAGGGGCATAACTTTACACAGGGAGGCGTTTGTTCAGAAGGTTAGCTGAAGTTCACAGGCACCCTGCCAATATTCCAAGGAACCATGGAGTCGTGAGAAAGTGACATGCTCAGTGTCCGCGTATAACACAAGGCTATAGATTGAACAATATAAATAAGGGGGATTTGGGATGATCAGGCGTGAATACTTTGCAAACAATGGGAGACGATGGTCGTTCCCGCCACCCACTGCCACAAAGCGCCCTGCGAGAACACATAATATCGCAGTACGCAGCGAAAGCCTTGAAGGTTAATACATTGGTTATTTGAATAAGCCGCCGCCGTCTGAGCATATCGCTGATATATTATATACCCGAATCTATGAGAGGTTTGATGTGTAATAAACCGTTAAAGCTTATATTTGTATTATCCTTTGTACGAATGAGTGAGTGGCCGCGTGCCAGTCCGCCTCCTTAACGACAGCTCGACCTAAACACTACAGGGATACAAGCGAATAACAAACTCACAATTGTCGAAGAATAAATATGTCATGCTGCATCACATATACATTTAATGCTAGGCAAATTGTAACAAAACGTAGCGGATTTTGTATATTGGGGAATGCCATTCTTACATCCCTACACGCAGCATTGTTTTTCAACCAGTCGCTAGGTGGCGTTATTGGTTTTGCATTATGAACATATTTTGTGTGTATGCATAACATTTATTCATTAAAAACAAGCCTCGAAAACGTGAAGCGAACGCCACCTAACGACTATTGAAAACACAAATGCGAGAATGGGATGAAAATTAATAGTAGACTCTCAAATGTGAAAGGCGAAAAGTACCGGATATTGCTTGACTCAGTTATATTTGGCAGCCTGCTAGAAGGCGACTCTCTAGTTGATGCACGCCAAATAGTTGATGCACGCCAAATAGTTGATGCACGCCAAATACTTGATGCACGCCAAATAGTTGATGCCCGCCAAATAGTTGATACACGCCAAATAGTTGATGCCCGCCAAATAGTTGATGCCCGCCAAATAGTTGATGCCCGCCAAATAGTTGATGCCCGCCAAATAGTTGATGCACGCCAAATAGTTGATGCACGCCAAATAGTTGATGCACGCCAAATAGTTGATGCCCGCCAAATAGTTTATGCACGCCAAATAGTTGATGCCCGCCAAATAGTTTATGCACGCCAAATAATTGATGCCCGCCAAATAGTTTATGCACATCAAATAGTTGGTGCACGCCAAATAGTTGATACACGCCAAATAGTTGATACACGCCAAATAGTTGGTGCACGCCAAATAGTTGATGCACGCCATGAATATACGTATTGTCTCTAATTCGTATAACGCCTGGAATAAACGTGTCGTGAAATGATAGTAAATCCACCTATACTGAGCCGGGTTTCTCAGAGAGGTCGCTGCTGTTGCCGCCACATTTCGGATCCATCCGTCAGATGGAGACACCGCTGTACATGCTGTTGATGTTTTTGCTGAGGAAAGCGGGCGTCTTCATGGCGCCCTACGTACATTGAAATATGCAGGATTCGCTATTTTGGACGCTGTTCTGAATTAAACACAGTATTTTTTTTATAAAGTATTTTATGTTTAGTTATCATGTCGACCACTTAAAACACATTTTAACGAATAACCACAAATGGACCAATTAAGTCCACAAACATTACGAATCCACTATGGACATGCGGATACATTTTATTAATAAAACCAATATAACAAACCACCGAATTATTATTGTACAAACACATTGTTTAAATAATATGCAAACACTAACAGCAGACATATTTAGCCGATAGACCACATGCTATATACCCAGTGCATGTACATTATGATTGGGTTATTTATCGCCACTTTGTCTTTGAAAAGTCATACATACATATATGTGTCAATTAGCTAGTACTGTACGGTGTAGCGGGTGGGATATTCTTCTCACATATTTCATGTTGGCCCTCACTGTCTCCGGGTCAGACTCCGAC
The DNA here is from genome assembly GCA_033239005.1 of Lamellibrachia satsuma. Lineage (NCBI taxonomy): Eukaryota > Metazoa > Annelida > Polychaeta > Sabellida > Siboglinidae > Lamellibrachia > Lamellibrachia satsuma. Next base: position 1,231,989 of record BSQZ01000059.1, read on the forward strand.
TGGTTCAACGGAGTCACAAAATACGCCGTGTTGCCGTTAGAGTTTATCTTGTGTAGTGTGATGTCCTACGAGATAACATGAACATTATGTTGACACCGTTGTTAATGTCAGCAATTAAGCAATAATAATATAAAAACAACGTAACAATCAATTGCTCAAATATGTCGGCAGATCCACCTTCCAAACAGGACATGCCCGTCTGGTTTCTTCAACAATAATAATACAGGTGCAGCCCTTTTACTATTTCCGTGAAGGATACCAAAAATACATTTTAAGGAACATTGTTGTTAACAACGCAATTGACGAATCATTATACTATTTTATAAATTCACTTGATCTGCACATAGATGTCGACGTTTCACTTCTGTATGAAATGCCAACAAACTGTACTTTATTTAAAAATTTATCGTACGATGAAGCGATCAATATAGTAATAATATTAATAAAAACATCGGGCTTCCAGAGCAGGAATTTGGTGGCTGCTTTGTCGTGGCGCATCACATGACCTGCCAAACGAAGACGCCGTTGTATCACGATGGTGGTGATCCGTGGGAGGGAGCCTTACAGTTCTTGGTTGGTCATGTGGTGGCGCCATTAATTTATTTATGCAGCATTCTTGTGTAGGTGCCATCCAGTGCATTTTTTACTGATTGTGTTTGTGATCACGAATCGCATCCATATATCAGGATCGGTTCAACCGTCGTCCTGAAATCTTCAGTTTGATTATTCTGCAGATGGGCGCTCTCCAAACTGTCATGGGCGTGAACTGCTACCCATGCATGTGCTTTTTTGCACTGGATTTCATGCTGATAGTTTGTGTAGGATCCGAGATATTTAAAATCCTTTACTTTCTCAATTTGACTCCCATCTGATGAGTGAACGCTCTCATTAGCAGAGGGGTTGATATAGATGTACTTCGTTTTGCTTGGATTGAAAAATAGTTCAGTAGATTTGGAAGCACTTTCCATGTTATGAAATAAAAGTTCTGCTTCTTGTATCGTGTCAGCGAACATAACGATGTCATCGGCATAATCCAGATCAGAGAGATGTGAGGCAGGATGTATGGAGCTTCTGCGTCTGGTTAGGGTTAGTCCTTCTCTATCATCAATCGCAGTTCTTAATGCGTGGTCGAAGACAATAATGAATAGGTATGGGGAAAGAGGGCCTCCTTTGATAACTCCTGTATTAGTAATTTCCCATTCAGGAGTCAATACAACTGCAGATATGTTTACATACAATATATATAATCTGGAATAGTGTGTTTATATCTACAGAGTCAAAGGCTTTCTTGAAGTCGATGAAAATAATGGCAGCTTCTTTCTGTTGGTTTCTCATTTCTTCGACGATGCGTCTAAGAGCAAGAATCTGCGAAGATGTAGATCTTATGGGTCTAAATCCGTTTGGGCGTAAGATCTTGTCTAGCTCAGGGCGAATTCAGGAGTCGATTGTAGCCCTTGGCAGCAGTCTGTGTTACACTTATTCCACGATAGTTTTCAGGAATAGTCAGGTCCCCTTTCTTGGGTATTGGTACGATACCCGAAATCCCCCATTCTGTTGGTCTATTCCCTAAGTAAGTTTTGTTGCAGAACTTTTATAGATCTTTCCTCAACTTGGGTAGTTGTCACACTTCAATTGGAATGCTATCTAGTCCTGTCGCTTTGCCAAGTTTCATTTGTTCATTGTGTCAATGTTGATGTTGGCTCATATATAGGATCAACTGGATGGTTGGATGTTCTCGTATTATCTGAAGAGAGTAGTTGTTTGAAGTAAGTTTTCCAAGCATCCAAACGATCTTCCCCTTGTATGAAGATGGTTTTTAATTTCTTTCCTTAAAGTTGTTTTAGTAACTTCCAGGCATTATGGGGAACATTAGTCGACTCGCAACTGTCAAATGCTCTGAGAATGTCATGGTAGTGTTTTCCTGCGTTTCATCATAAGTGATGCGCAGTGTAGTTTGCGCTGTGGATACTGTCTCGGGACATGCACTAATTACAGCCTTACGTGCTGTATTTACTTAATTCGTATGGCGAACACTAGTCACTAGGCTACTCGAGGTGGTAGGAACACCGAGCCTGCTTTGTGGCATATATCAACATAGTCCTGGTAAGAGTTGGTTTGGTTTCTTTCCAATGCTTTCCAGTCAGATGATATTTGGTTTTCAATACGAGAGGAAACATCTTGATTCGTTGTGATTGTATCCCAGTTAAGTTTGGGCTTGGATGAATGTTTCTTTGCTCTCACGCTGAGCCTTAACTTTGCACATACAATCCTGTGATCGGAACAAATAGGGTTGGAAGAGGAGTGTGCTTGTGAATCTATGACGATACTTCTCCATCTTTTCCGGCACATAATGAAATCTATTTGATATTTGAATTTATTCGATGCTCGGAAAGTCCAGAGTCTTGATTTTGGTTTACATAAAAGAGTGTTGGTCATCAGAAGGTTGAGCTCATGTATAAGACCAAGAAGAAGCTGACCGTTTCTGTTAGTGTTGCTGTGGTATGAACAACCATTTGAGACTTTAGCATTAAAATCACCTCCGATCACAAGACAGGCATGTGAAGGGATGTGTAATACTGTCTGGTTAGAGCTTTCGTAGAAGTCTACAACGTCTTTTTCATCACTGACATGATATAACATGAGTCTTAGGGTTCCTTTTAAACAGGGTGTGTATGATACGGTCTGTTATCTTGGTGACTGACACAAGGTTCTGGAGTAATGCATATTGCACTTCTCCACCAACGCCCCCAACTGCTGCACTTTGTCGATTACGTGTCGCGAAGGCTGTGAACATCGTGGATCTGTCTATCCGGGTAGCTTTGATCTGGGTCTTCTTGTATGTGTACTTTTCTGTGTTATTGAATACACGTCACTGATATGTCAAAATCGTTCGTGTATTTGTCGAGTTCTTCCTTGGCACTAGTGGAATATAAGGTCCGACTGTTTAGCTGCCCAAAGAGTGTGTTTTTTGTTAGGGCGGCTAAGTCATTTCGTTGTTCTCACATCAGATGGTATCTGTCCTTGCGGATGATATACCCTTGAGAAGTAAGAGGTGTTACTGCAGGGACTTGAACCCTGGTGTTGTTGCTTGAACTCATCATGTTTCCATCTAGCTGTTACTACAGTGCGTCGCTCGCCAACCAAGGCTGAGAGGACCCCCCTTGAGTGACTACAATTGTGCTGCCTAGTGCAACAACCCCCTAAGTCCATTGTTTTAATAATGGAGAAAAACGCAGTAAAAGTTTCATCAGTTATTTTCATAGTTACCATTCTTTGTAGCACAGTTCGTTTGTTATTTCAACTGACTAGCTGCTTAACTTGATCATCTCTGCAAATTCTCATGGCTAATTAACGCTAATTAGCTTAATTAACGACCGGGGTAATTAGTGAAAATTTTTATTTTTTACGCACCACGTTTTTTAAGACTTCGTTAAATGCCCCATGTAATTTTGCACTGCAAATAGTTGCTGTTTTTCTGCTAATTAATGTAATTAAGCAAAAATTCATTAGGGAATAATTTCCCCACTCTGCAGTTATCCATATTAAGCAACAGGTATTGTTAGCGAAGTGCTGGTTTTGCTTCTATCGAATTTTGGATCGAAGCGAACGGCCGCTTTCACTTTTCCAATTCGCCCGACATATTCCTGCCCAGTATTCCTCCATTTCTTACGTACTTCCCTAACCCATGTGTCGGGCTTCCTGACACGCTTTCTAGCTCGTTTATTATCCATCAAAATTTAATAAAAATCGCGCTCGTGAAGATGTAAACACTGGATACTGATCAAAACAACAATGGCGACCGAGGTGTGGCATCTAGAAACTGACAGGTCACGTGGGCTATTAGCTGTGTGTTCATTGGCTAAGAGCTCGCTGTGCCCTGCATATGACCCGCAGGGACTTGGGGGGTTGTTTACCTAGTAGCTATGGCATTATAGGGCACTCGGTGGAACGTGAATAACAGGACTTAGGCGCACAACTCCACATGTGTGATTATATATGCAGATAGTAGAGACACCTAGGGAGCAAATAAAAATGAAAACTAAAATTTCTCCAAATAAGGACTTAGTGGGTTGTTGCACTAGGCAGCACAATTCGCCTGACTCCTACCCATTGACCTGCCTGGCTTGATTGAACCTCTACCAGGGACTTACATCCCCGCCAGTATAGCTCTCCGGGTTACGGGAGTACACAATTCCCCCCTCACTGCGACAAATTAAGTGCACCAGAGTGTGTTGTTGTCCCATGCTATGTTTTTACATGATATCCGTTACCCCATGATAAATGAAATATTATAGCAGAACGTCCTATCCATCGTCAAACCCAGTAGTTTATGTTCAGTTGGGTGTGATTCTAAATGATTTATTGATATCAGCCTTCGTCTTGATAAACCTGAACCTAGGGACTGAATTAACCGAGTAGCATCATCCAAACATTGATAGTGAATTGTCACCTCTTCTGATAAAATGTGTATGTGTGGGTACGTGCGTGCGTGCGTTTGTGTGTGTGTGTCCGCGCGCGCGTGTGTGTGTATGTGTGTGTTGTATGTGTGTGTATGTGTGTGTGTGTGTGTGTGTGTTTGTGTTTGTGTTTGTGTTTGTGTGTGTTTTGCCGCTTTAAAGATATCTCAGCCAATCTAGATCTCGCAGGTTTCGAAGACGCTTGCCAACGTCATGCAGTATGTGTCGTGAGCAGTTGGGAGTGCTGTTCTTGGAATCCCTCGATTTTCAGCAACGTCAGCGGATGTGAAATATTGGTATATGGGACGGTCCTGTAGCTAGGCTGGGGCACGGGGCGGCGCTACATTATTTTGTCAATTGTGGTGGCCCTCCACACACAGCTTATGTCATTCCATAATTAACCTCCTGCCTACAGGCCTGATGTGACCAGCTGTGCCGAGGTTTCACGTTGCATGAGAAGCACATGTCCAAACAGACTCAACTGAGCTTTGATGGCAGACACGATCACTGGGTTGCACGCATGTTGTATGTACAATGCGTTGTTGGATAGCCGTTTGAGGATATCTGATGCCGATGACCTGTCCCAGCTGACGACGTTGATATACATCAAATGTGGCGTATTATTTGACGTTAACCCCCATGTACCCGTGTTATATGTCAGCTGAGGGACAATAAGCGCATTGTATAGTCGCAGCCGAAGATCTTCGGATACACGATGTTGTCTGATCCAAAGGTCTTGGGATACACGATGTTGTCTGATCCAAAGGTCTTGGGATACACGATGTTGTCTGATCCAAATAGACAACAACTCGTAACATAACTGCATTTGAGCAAACACATTGGAAAGTTTGCTGGTAGAACATGTTGGGATTGTTTCACTATAAGGCGGGTGTGCGTTGTGATTTATGCAGATATTGGTAAAACTTAACGGGCATGGCACGTTCAGGCATTTTAAAAGAGTTAGAATTAGAAATATGAGAGTTTGACTAAATTCGACCAGCATGTGAATGAGATGACAACGGCAGATCAGAATGTATATATATATATATTTGAATGTGTCACTTTCTGTTTTTTTAATGACCGATATATTGCTCATTTTAATATCTTATATATATATATATATATATATATATATATATATATATATATATATATATATATATATATATATATATATATATATATATATATATATATATATATATATATATATATATATATATATATATATATATATATATATATATATATATATATATATATATATATATATATATATAAGATATTAAAATGAGCAATATATCGGTCATTAAAAAAACAGAAAGTGACACATTCAAAAAGTGTATTTAAATATTTCGTAAAGAACTGAGAGTCTAGTCAATTTTGACCCGACAACATTTATTAAGTATGTTTTTTTTTGTTTTCCTAAAAATAAGTAATAAGTAATAGCACCAATGAATATATCAACGCATAATTCATCAAATGGCTTCGACAATATTGACTCGTGAATAGTCAAACAAATCATAATTGACATTGAAGCCAAACATTTCATTCAAATTATTTTCATCGTAAAGAGAATGTTACAACTGTGTTGACTATCCTACGAAAATGATTACACAAGCGTCTTTCCAAACACATCATTTCCAGTAAGATTCAGGATGCGCAGACTCGCATACTATGTAACTTGAAACTGTGGAATCACAATCCTCTCTCAATCTCATATATATCCACATGCATTAGGCCACGTTTGCCTTTGACGTCTTGTTTTGTGTAATTTACCTTAAAAAACATTCAAATGTAAATGTTTATTTCCTACATATTTACCATAACATTACAAAGCTTGTAACAGTAAACACATATTAGTTTAACATACCGCATCAATTGGCAATAGTCCATCCATATATATTTTGTAGATGGAGGCCTTATATAACATGTTGTTTTCAGGAGTGATTACACCATTTATCCCGTTTATGAACACGTTTTCTTATATGACACACTTATGTAATACACAGCTACCTACGCAATTACACACTCATTGAATACACAACTACTTACGCAATGACACACTTATGGAATGCACAACTACCTACGCAATGACACACTCATGGAATACACAACTACCTACGCAATGACACACTTATGGAATACACAATTACCTATGCAATGACGCACAATTCATTGGCATGGCGATCAAAATACACTGTAGCTTTGTCGCACATTTTCGTTTGTCACAAAGAACACACATCAGTCGCTGTGTCACCAACACTACACGACACATTTCTGAAAACATTTTCAAGTGGTGGTCTATGTTCCCAATTATTACAGCTGCACTGTTTGTCACAACAATTGCTGCTCCGGAAGTTTCTCACGAAGCCGTTGCTTCTCTCTCCCGTCTACATGAAGTTAACACATGTGATGTTCAATTCCTTCCGATACGTGCATCGTTACGTTCTCAGTCTGGATATATAATGTGTTACTTGTTGTTGGCTTGAATGATCCCATGGACTACCGATAGGACGACCAAGTAGAAGTTTTGCTTTGAAGACTTTGCTGGAAAGTCTACCAGTGATAGTTGTTTACAAATATTTGCAACTGTAGCAAGTCGTCACGTTATAGTTGCTGATCAAGTAACTCGTGCAGCGTTCGGTCGTGGTTGTATATCTGTGTGGCTGGGACGTCCACAAGTACATCCAAGCAACATACACAATTGGTTACGGAACTGCCGTCTGAAGAGGCAGTAGATTACGAAGTTGACTGATGAGTTCATCGTGAGAAGCAGGTTGCTCATAGTGAAGTACTGCGTAAATGGTGCACAATTAGATAAATGTGGTTCGGTATAGTACAATAATGCGTGGAATATCGCCATTGGTGCCTGGCATACAACGAACACAATAATTATGACGATCATGACAAGCGTAAGGTTATTTTCGTCATTGCTAGAAGGTGATACAATTGCCCTTCGGTTGCGCTGCGCCACCCTGAGGCTCTGTATTAGACGGATATTGAAAAATATAATGAAAACCAGCGGCACGAGGAAAATAAAGAAACGAAACGATAAATCTGATATCATGCTGTATATGTATGAAGACCTGAGTCCGACATTCGTGGTCTTCTCGTGCCTCGAGGTGACATTGTTTTCATCAAGTGTTGTCACATTATGCTGCACGAAGCGGAAATCAAAGAAACGCGGAAAATGTATAATAACCGCAGCGCCTGCCATGATCAGGATTTCAAGTTGAACTTTGTTCATTGTGCAGAGCCTGGGCGCCAGCATGGGGCGACACACTGCGATGTATCGATTTCCCGCGACAAGCACTATCATTCCAACACTCCACGTCACAGCGATGTGATCTAGCGACCATGCGTAAGTATACATTTGATTAAGACCTTTGGAAAGCTTTAGCTTTCCAAACATATTATAACTAACAGTCTCAGCAACGTACATCTGTCCACCTATAACATTTGCAAGATATAAATTGTCCATAATAGCAAGAGCCTTGAGAAGGTACGTGCCGACATTTCCACGTGTGTATTTGTGTAGTACAGCAAGCGAGAGTGAATTTCCTATCAGACCGAACGCGCACGCAGTGCCAGTCAGAGGGCCGTAGATGATAAAGTAAAACATTCCGCATGGCACAGCCGATGACATCTCTTCATGGGAGATATTTGTCGCATTGCTGGACATAGGTTTCCCATACGCATGCGCCATAATTATCCTTGTTTTATTTTCAAATTATTGTAATTATGTTTCACACATAGAAAACAACATTTATCTTGTTTAATGTCTTTCCGCTCGTCTGTGATCGTAGGTAACTCATTTGAACATGAGTATGTGTTTCTGTGTTGACACAATGACTCGATTACTTCCACCGCCAGGGGCCAGTACAGTTAGCAGCCCGACTGAGTATCACATTACATGCAGTATAAACTCACTGTCACACACCATCCACAGCCAGGGGGCCAGTGTGATTTAGCAGCAGATAAGTGCTCCCATGTACCGATTCATTCCTATATAGACAATTATCATGGTTAATTTGCTTCGTTTCCAGTATCTCCAGTTCTCGCTGTGATCGCTGTGCATGTTTTCGCTGTCATTTAATCACTGATTGTACGTGTAGCCTTTAACTTCCTGAAAGAGACGCATACAAGCAAGTTGTCAGAAAGGGAATATACATTCACGCTTGGGCGAGGGAAAGCGTTCATTATTATTTTGACTGAGGCAATAACGCTGCAGACGCGGAACTGTTTACTGTGCAGAAATACAAGCAGCCAGAAGGAAAAAATGAAGCATATTGGGAAGTTGTTTTTGATGTTTACCAATAATAGTTTCAAATAGCACCAATATTCTACAGCATATATTATTATCTTAGTATTACACACACACGCACGCACACACACGCACGCACGCACGCACGCACGCACGCACACACACACACACACATATATATATATATATATATATATATATATATATATATATATATATATATATATATATATATATATATATATATATATATATATATATATATATATATATATATATATATATATATATATATATATATACTTACTTTGTAATATATTTTCTATCGACTATGTCTTAGAATATTTATTATTGGTATTGTAACACTGTTATTCTTTATATATTTTTTTTATTAGTTATGAGTGCTTGCATTTAAAGCGTCTGAGAGCAATATTGATTGATCGGACACTATATAAATTATTTATTACTAATACAACGTTGTAGACGTGTGTCGAACAAAGCATGACAAAAACGTGCGCAAGATTTCAACGTATAATAATATCAGAGCTAGATAATACGTAATCTAACTAATCTAACGAACAAGAGTGACGTATTTGTGTTTGCAGCGCTCTCTGTCACACAACATTGAACTATGGACTTACGTAAACTGTCCCTTATCATTTGTGTGTACTTGAAATGGCAAAAACAGATGAATAATGTTCGCACGTTGTAGACAATACTGATATATTCTAATATATAAATATGTGGGATGATGAAACACCTGATGCTGAGAGAATTCCCCCGAAATACCAAAGTAAAATACAAATTTAATATAAATGGAGATACCTATGACTCCACATAATTTAAAGAGGGAGTGTGTTTAAAAACACGCTACTGTATACTTATTTAAATTGAGTTTGAAAGCAGTCTAAAGAAGTCAGCAGCAGCAGCAGAAGCAGCAGCAGCAGCAGCAGCAGCAGCAGCAGCATCGGCAGCAGCATCAGCAGCAGCAGCAGCAGCAGGAGCGAGTGATTGGAGGAAAATTAATAAAACAATTCTGAGAAACGAAACGTTAGGTAGTGCTTTTTAACATACCCTAACAATTTAATGATCTGTAATGACTTTCACCATATTTTAAGATGGCTTCTTCGGTACGGTAGTTTCTGCCGCATATTCGGATTTATGGACTTCCCATAATGGGTGACTTTTCGCAAGTCTGCAGAGTAATTCACGACATTATATGTCCCACCTCATTAGCAGCTTTACTGCTGAGCAAACGTCGACACATTTCTGGAGCACACACGAAATAGTGACTTACCGGAATGGTGATTACAACTGGCGCCGTCAAATGTGTTTAGCCTTACAGCCGAGCTCGATCAGGTGCTATGAATGACGTATGCGCAGGCGCACACAAACGTATGTACAATCTGGCGCAAACAAAGGCACGTACACAGAAGCACACAAAAGCTTTGTGGGATCTTGAGTTGTATTCGTACTCTACTTTCCCGTTAGAATAAAAGATCGCATTGCCACACACTAGGAGATGTTGCCCCGAACAGAGCGCGCGGCGACGACCTCATCGGCAGGGGACGAGACCATTTAGTGGTGGTGGGTTTCGTGCGACGACACGGCGGATGCGGTTGTACTGCCATATCCCAGACGGATTAACTCCGCGATTGGCATCAAGAGGTCAGACTACATACAGTTTTAGGATTCCGCAAATCTCTCACGAATGTAGTGTTTAAAACGAATTGTTGGCCGGTGGTAAAAAAAGCTTTTTTGTTACGCTGATGTAGCGAGCACCTAACTGATTAGTTTGGTGAGTAACTATTACAAATAACTGATAATGTCGTAACATGCCATTCAGTTTTTATAATGGTTACGGCCGGACAATGCAGAGTGAATACGTTTTGCTGCAGTTGATGCTTTCATATGTTGCAGCATATTTGCTACAGCGGGCAGCTACATCAGAAACCTAGATTTAGTTACATTGGCATTGGGATTGGCAGTAAATATTTATTGGTCGTAGACTGCAGCATAGCTATAGTCAGGCTTATGCAAGTTGAATAGAGACAATCTACATCGTTTCTATACATTACTAGTATTATTGGAATACAATTTTATAAAAAGCAAATTATATATTTTTAATGTTTATGGGTCATCCACAAAACGTTCACTTTTGTAACGTTATACGCTATTGAGCTTACCAATAGCCACAGGAACTAGGTTATTTGTGATTAGTAATATTTTATTCATTACAACTATTGGGTGTTTTATTAAATAAAATCATTGTTTATTACTTTTCAGATGAGCAGAGTGTACACAACGCAATATGAGCAGAGTGTACACAGCGCATGATGAGCAGAGTGTACACAGCGCAATATGAGCAGAGTGTACACAACGCATGATGAGCAGAGTGTACACAGCGCAATATCAGCAGAGTGTACACAGCGCAATATGAGCATAGTGTACACAGCGCAATATGAGCAGAGTGAGCACTGCGCAATATGAGCAGAGTGTACACAGCGCAATATGAGCAGAGTGTTCACAGCGCAAGATGAGCAGAGTTTACACAGCGCAAGATGAGCAGAGTATAGACATCGCAATTTGACCAGAGTGTACACTGCTCAACATGAGCAGAGTGTACACAGCGCAAGATGAGCAGAGTGTACACAGTGCAATATGAGCAGAGTGTACACAGCGCAAGATGAGCAGAGTGTACACAGCGCAATATGAACAGAGTGTACATAGCGCAAGATTAGCAGATTGTACACAGCGCAAGATGCTCTCGATATTATTCTCAGTGGAGATGAAAGTGACTTTGAAAGCAGTGATGACGAAGAAATAACGGAGTTGGCGAACAGTGAAGAAGAAGTACCACAAGATAACTTTGATCGTGTCTTTAGTTCAGGTGATGATGAATCATTATAAACATTTCGAACAGATTATCGACCGTACCTCTGCGAAGATTGCGCATTTGTACCGCCTGATGCTGCATTCGTTTCCGATCTAATGGTTCACGAAATGACGACATATATGTACTACAAACTCTTAATTAGTGACGACATTATGGAAAAAGCTGCGTAGCATACCAACCTGTATAGTGTGCAGAAAACTGGCATGCCAATCAAGACAACCAAATTGGAACTTGAACAGATAACAGGCATCTATCTGCGAATAGGTTTGACCAACCACCAAACAGTAATTTCGAGATCAGCGCCGACAATTACATCACAAGCAGTGACTTGTACATATGGCTGCACACAATCATCACGGCCATCTCCAATGCACGGTTACTCTATCGATGGCATGAGAAGGAGCTTCATGGTAGTTTTGACTATCAGCCTCAATGGGAGTAGAAACATCAGAGATGTACTATATGCCCAGGAAAAGCGACGTTTGCCTACGTGAAATGCAGCAAGTGCAACGTTTGGCATTGGTTCAGCAAAGACCGCAACTGCTTCGATGCATTTCACTCATAGACCTAACGCACTGTCAATGATGGGATTATGAACACATTTAACCATGTATAAATTAATGTGTAATACTTTTAAACAATATTACTCATCTGTGAACACGTGCAAGTTAGATGGAATAATTGTATGTCATTTATAGTGCATTCACATGTTATATTACTTTTAGGTTTTTCATCTAATGTCCAATGTAGAATATATGAAGCTTTAAAAAAGTAGGTCAAGATCTTTTGTGTTTTGTTTTGATTGGCAATTTGAAGACTCTACAAAGCGGCCTCATTAGTTGAATACGTTTTTCCTATTCCCCCTTCTTTCCTTTTGTTCATGTCAGAGTTGATATTGTTTATCTCGCTCTCTTGTCGTCTCATAAGCACTGATGAACACATGTCCCACCTTATCCTTATCTCTTATTTATTAACATGGAGGAGAGTCAATGCCAGAACTGCGATGTGCTGTTATTATCCCCACAGGGAGAGTAGGCAGTCCATTATCAGGTCAGGAGTCGACAAGTTTATTCAAAAGACAAATGTAACCGAGAAGGAGCAGGCAATAGTGACTGTAACGGACAGAAAGGCTAACTTGGGGGAGAGATTGTCAACAATAAAATGGCAAGAGTATCAGTTGACATTGGAAATGGATAATTTTACATTAAAGAATGATCAGTTGATATGGGAAGAAGATATGTTGTTTACTTCACTTATTAGATATGAGCTCAAGAGTTCAGTGCTGGAACTGTTCTCAGAAGCACGTACGAGTGTGAGCGATGGAAACAGGGCGTAATCGCTGTTTGCGAATAGCAAAGAGACTGCTCAGGTTTTACAAGGACAATAGACCGATAGCAAACGAAAACATTGCTACAATGGGGCAGACCGTGGTAGCATTGGAACCGCACACGTGTGAGGCGTCAGATAATGCTATGTTCAACAAAGGGATGCCGACATGGAATAAGTACCGGCACCTTTGTTTACTGCATCCCGTGAGTGAACGACGGGGGAAGCTTTGTTTGTTGCATCCCGTGAGAGGACGACGGGGGAAGCTTTGTTTGCGGCATCCCGTGAGAGGACGACTGGGGATGTTTTGCTTGTTGTATCCCGTGAGAGGACGACTAGGGATGCTTTGTTTGTTGCATTTCGTGAGAGGACGACTGGGGATGCTTTGTTTGCGGCCCCCCGTGAGAGGACGACTAGGGATGTTTTGTTTGTTGCATGCCGTGAGAGGAAGACTGGGGATGCTTTGTTTGTTGCATCCCGTGAGAGGACGACTAGGGATGCTTTGTTTGTTGCATCCCGTGAGAGGACGACTGGGGATGCTTTGTTTGTTGCATCCCGTGAGAGGACGACTGGGGATGTTTTGTTTGCTGCATCCCGTGAGTGGACGACTGGGGATGCTTTGTTTGTTGCATCCCGTGAGAGGACGACTAGGGATGCTTTGTTTGTTGCATCCCGTGAGAGGACGACTGGGGATGCTTTGTTTGTTGCATCCCGTGAGAGGACGACTGGGGATGTTTTGTTTGTTGTATCCCGTGAGAGGACGACTAGGGATGCTTTGTTTGTTGCATCCCGTGAGAGGACGACTGGGGATGTTTTGTTTGTTGCATCCCGTGAGAGGACGACTGGGGATGCTTTGTTTGTTGCATCCCGTGATAGGACGACTGGGGATGTTTTGTTTGTTGTATCCCGTGAGAGGACGACTAGGGATGCTTTGTTTGTTGCATTTCGTGAGAGGACGACTGGGGATGCTTTGTTTGTTGCATTTCGTGAGAGGACGACTCGGGATGTTTTGTTTGTTGCATCCCGTGAGATGACGACTGGGGATGCTTTGTTTGTTGCATCCCGTGATAGGACGACTGGGGATGTTTTGTTTGTTGTATCCCGTGAGAGGACGACTAGGGATGCTTTGTTTGTTGCATCCCGTGAGAGGACGACTGGGGATGCTTTGTTTGTTGCATCCCGTGATAGGACGACTGGGGATGTTTTGTTTGTTGCATCCCGTGAGAGGACGACTGGGGATGCTTTGTTTGTTGCATCCCGTGAGAGGACGACTGGGGATGCTTTGTTTGTTGCATCCCGTGATAGGACGACTGGGGATGTTTTGTTTGTTGCATCCCGTGAGAGGACGACTGGGGATGCTTTGTTTGTTGCATCCCGTGAGAGGACGACTGGGGATGTTTTGTTTGTTGTATCCCGTGAGAGGACGACTAGGGATGCTTTGTTTGTTGCATCCCGTGAGAGGACGATTGGGGATGTTTTGTTTGTTGCATCCCGTGAGAGGACGACTGGGGATGCTTTGTTTGTTGCATCCCGTGAGAGGACGACTGGGGATGTTTTGTTTGTTGTATCCCGTGAGAGGACGACTAGGGATGCTTTGTTTGTTGCATTTCGTGAGAGGACGACTGGGGATGCTTTGTTTGTTGCATTTCGTGAGAGGACGACTCGGGATGTTTTGTTTGTTGCATCCCGTGAGAGGACGACTGGGGATGCTTTGTTTGTTGCATCAAGTAAGAGGACGACTGGGGATGCTTTGTTTGCGGTACCCCGTGAGAGGACGACTAGGGATGCTTTGTTTGTTGCATCCCGTGAGAGGACGACTGGAGATGCTTTGTTTGCGGCACCCCGTGAGAGGACGACTAGGGATGTTTTGCTTGTTGCATCCCGTGAGATGACGACTAGGGATGTTTTGTTTGTTGCATCCCGTGAGAGGACGACTAGGGATGCTTTGTTTGTTGCATCAAGTAAGAGGACGACTGGGGATGCTTTGTTTGCGGTACCCCGTGAGAGGACGACTAGGGATGCTTTGTTTTTTGCATCCCGTGAGAGGACGACTGGGGATGCTTTGTTTGCGGCACCCCGTGAGAGGACGACTAGGGATGTTTTGTTTGTTGTATCCCGTGAGAGGACGACTAGGGATGCTTTGTTTGTTGCATTTCGTGAGAGGACGACTGGGGATGCTTTGTTTGTTGCATTTCGTGAGAGGACGACTCGGGATGTTTTGTTTGTTGCATCCCGTGAGATGACGACTGGGGATGCTTTGTTTGTTGCATCCCGTGATAGGACGACTGGGGATGTTTTGTTTGTTGGATCCCGTGAGAGGACGACTAGGGATGCTTTGTTTGTTGCATCCCGTGAGAGGACGACTGGGGATGCTTTGTTTGTTGCATCCCGTGATAGGACGACTGGGGATGTTTTGTTTGTTGCATCCCGTGAGAGGACGACTGGGGATGTTTTGTTTGTTGCATCCCGTGAGAGGACGACTGGGGATGCTTTGTTTGTTGCATCCCGTGAGAGGACGACTGGGGATGCTTTGTTTGTTGCATCCCGTGAGAGGACGACTGGGGATGCTTTGTTTGTTGCATCCCGTGAGAGGACGACTGGGGATGTTTTGTTTGTTGCATCCCGTGAGAGGACGACTGGGGATGCTTTGTTTGTTGCATCCCGTGAGAGGACGATTGGGGATGTTTTGTGTGTTGCATCCCGTGAGAGGACGACTGGGGATGCTTTGTTTGTTGCATCCCGTGAGAGGACGACTGGGGATGTTTTGTTTGTTGTATCCCGTGAGAGGACGACTAGGGATGCTTTGTTTGTTGCATTTCGTGAGAGGACGACTGGGGATGCTTTGTTTGTTGCATTTCGTGAGAGGACGACTCGGGATGTTTTGTTTGTTGCATCCCGTGAGAGGACGACTGGGGATGCTTTGTTTGTTGCATCAAGTAAGAGGACGACTGGGGATGCTTTGTTTGCGGTACCCGTGAGAGGACGACTAGGGATGCTTTGTTTGTTGCATCCCGTGAGAGGACGACTGGGGATGCTTTGTTTGTTGCATCCCGTGAGAGGACGACTAGGGATGTTTTGTTTGTTGCATCCCGTGAGAGGACGACTAGGGATGATTTGTTTGATGCAATCCCGTGAGATGACGACTTGGGTTGCTTTGTTTGTTGCATCTAGTTAGAGGACGACTGGGGATGCTTTGTTTGCGGTACCCCGTGAGAGGACGACTAGGGATGCTTTGTTTATTGCATCCCGTGAGAGGACGACTGGGGATGCTTTGTTTGCGGCACCCCGTGAGAGGACGACTAGGGATGTTTTGTTTGTTGTATCCCGTGAGAGGACGACTAGGGATGCTTTGTTTGTTGCATTTCGTGAGAGGACGACTGGGGATGCTTTGTTTGTTGCATTTCGTGAGAGGACGACTCAGGATGTTTTGTTTGTTGCATCCCGTGAGATGACGACTGGGGATGCTTTGTTTGTTGCATCCCGTGATAGGACGACTGGGGATGCTTTGTTTGTTGTATCCCGTGAGAGGACGACTAGGGATGCTTTGTTTGTTGCATCCCGTGAGAGGACGACTGGGGATGCTTTGTTTGTTGCATCCCGTGATAGGACGACTGGGGATGTTTTGTTTGTTGCATCCCGTGAGAGGACGACTGGGGATGCTTTGTTTGTTGCATCCCGTGAGAGGACGACTGGGGATGCTTTGTTTGTTGCATCCCGTGATAGGACGACTGGGGATGTTTTGTTTGTTGCATCCCGTGAGAGGACGACTGGGGATGCTTTGTTTGTTGCATCCCGTGAGAGGACGACTGGGGATGTTTTGTTTGTTGTATCCCGTGAGAGGACGACTAGGGATGCTTTGTTTGTTGCATCCCGTGAGAGGACGATTGGGGATGTTTTGTGTGTTGCATCCCGTGAGAGGACGACTGGGGATGCTTTGTTTGTTGCATCCCGTGAGAGGACGACTCGGGATGATTTGTTTGTTGCATCCCGTGAGAGGACGACTAGGGATGCTTTGTTTGTTGCATTTCGTGAGAGGACGACTGGGGATGCTTTGTTTGTTGCATTTCGTGAGAGGACGACTCGGGATGTTTTGTTTGTTGCATCCCGTGAGAGGACGACTAGGGATGCTTTGTTTGTTGCATCAAGTAAGAGGACGACTGGGGATGCTTTGTTTGCGGTACCCGTGAGAGGACGACTAGGGATGCTTTGTTTGTTGCATCCCGTGAGAGGACGACTGGAGATGCTTTGTTTGCGGCACCCCGTGAGAGGACGACTAGGGATGTTTTGCTTGTTGCATCCCGTGAGATGACGACTAGGGATGTTTTGTTTGTTGCATCCCGTGAGAGGACGACTAGGGATGCTTTGTTTGTTGCATCAAGTAAGAGGACGACTGGGGATGCTTTGTTTGCGGTACCCCGTGAGAGGACGACTAGGGATGCTTTGTTTATTGCATCCCGTGAGAGGACGACTGGGGATGCTTTGTTTGCGGCACCCCGTGAGAGGACGACTAGGGATGTTTTGCTTGTTGCATCCCGTGAGATGACGACTAGGGATGTTTTGTTTGTTGCATCCCGTGAGAGGACGACTGGGGATGCTTTGTTTGTTGCATCCCGTGAGAGGACGACTAGGGATGCTTTGTTTGTTGCATTTCGTGAGAGGACGACTGGGGATGCTTTGTTTGTTGCATTTCGTGAGAGGACGACTGGGGATGTTTTGTTTGTTGTATCCCGTGAGAGGACGACTAGGGATGCTTTGTTTGTTGCATTTCGTGAGAGGACGACTGGGGATGCTTTGTTTATTGCATCCCGTGAGAGGACGACTGGGGATGCTTTGTTTGCGGCCCCCCGTGAGAGGACGACTAGGGATGTTTTGTTTGTTGCTTCCCGTGAGATGACGACTAGGGATGCTTTGTTTGTTGCATCCCGTGAGAGGACGACTGGGGATGCTTTGTTTGTTGCATCCCGTGATAGGACGACTGGGGATGTTTTGTTTGTTGTATCCCGTGAGAGGACGACTAGGGATGCTTTGTTTGTTGCATTTCGTGAGAGGACGACTGGGGATGCTTTGTTTGTTGCATTTCGTGAGAGGACGACTCGGGATGCTTTGTTTGTTGCATCCCGTGAGAGGACGACTGGGGATGTTTTGTTTGTTGTATCCCGTGAGAGGACGACTAGGGATGCTTTGTTTGTTGCATTTCGTGAGAGGACGACTGGGGATGCTTTGTTTGTTGCATTTCGTGAGAGGACGACTCGGGATGCTTTGTTTGTTGCATCCCGTGAGAGGACGACTGGGGATGTTTGTTTGTTGCATCCCGTGAGAGGACGACTGGGGATGTTTGTTTGTTGCATCCCGTGAGAGGACGACTAGGGATACTTTGTTTGTTGCATCCCGTGAGAGGACGACTAGGGATACTTTGTTTGTTGCATCCCGTGAGAGGACGACTAGGGATACTTTGTTTGTTGCATCCCGTGAGAGGACGACTGGGGATGCTTTGTTTGTTGTATCCCGTGAGAGGACGACTAGGGATACTTTGTTTTCTGCATCCCGTGAGAGGACGACTAGGGATACTTTGTTTTCTGCATCCCGTGAGAGGACGACTGGGGATGTTTGTTTGTTGCATCCCGTGAGAGGACGACTGGGGATGTTTGTTTGTTGCATCCCGTGAGAGGACGACTAGGGATACTTTGTTTGTTGCATCCCGTGAGAGGACGACTAGGGATACTTTGTTTTCTGCATCCCGTGAGAGGACGACTGGGGATACTTTGTCGAGAATAAAGCAGCCAAAATGAGTTGCCTGGCCAAATCTGGAACATGTATACTTCGCAAGAGGCGATCGCGAAATCTCATTTTATGTAGGACGTGGGGTGAAATATGGCTGGGAAGTTAGACCCAACCGAATTGTTCCACCACCTCATACAACCTCCTTCCTCCGAAGGGAAGTATATGATGTAGGAATGAACTTGCCAGCGTCGAAAAAACAAGGGGTCTAGACAGACTGTTATTGGGCTATTCTTGATTATACTTACCTTATAGCAAAATCTCCACTCCTTAAATTTAGACGACGTTATGGATTGTTAGCGGAAAACAGTGAGACGGATTATGCATTAGTCAATAAATCGAACGTTCAAGAAATTAAATCAATTACCGTCGGATCTTTGTTGATCGGTTTTGTCACGGTTACTCCACATCGCTTTCGCTTAGCGACTGCCCCAGTAAGAATTCCTTGGGAGCATTTGAAACGAGTTCTGTAATCAATGGCCCCTGCCCTACAAATCATGGGCTTTTTCCAGTGACAATTAGTTGGCTGAAAAATGCCACCTGTTAAAGAGTGTGTTGCTACGTCGGCGGCAACCTGGAATTGGACATTATAGTTACTTGAGTTACCCGGAATAGGTCCACTCCAAATGTAATATGTTTTATAAGACACAATGTCCGTTAGTGGGAGTCTAACACGAACAATCAGCTGGTGTTCCGTTCGAGATGTTGGCGACACTCGAATATTCTCGTAATACCAATTTACAGAGGATGAACTAAACCCGACACGTCTGTCTGCAGTTAAAATCCTTAATAATTCCTGTCTGCTTATTAACTCTTCGGTTAAAAATCCTAACTTAAGCGAGGCTCGTTGTCTATTAAACATATATTGTCTAAGCCACTTACTGCATGCAGACTCCATAGCGCTTAAGTTACCAGCTCTATTCTTAGCTATGCGTCAATAATCTGCAAAGGTTTGTCCTGTTCCTTCCTTAACTACTTCAATGAAACGGATCTCAGCCGACACCTTCTCTACATAGTGCTGTAAGCTGAGAATGTGCTTACGATTTTGGACTAGTTCGTATTACGTTTGATTGATAACAGAAAGCATTTGACTCACAGAATGTACGACCCGTTCAGTCATTCTGCCAACAAGGTGTACCTGTCGTTTGCACTCCAAAACATCGGCGTCGGTAGCTGTACCGAACAGTGTTTTTGAAATGACCCCGAACAAATTAATAATACCTCGTTTTTCTCTAGGCACTGGGGCATGGTAAGTTTACATTGTTGGCTCAATGTCGTCAATTTGCAAGTCCCACGCATTCGTCGTTTCGTTGGTCAGTTCATAAACCGCGCGTAATTCATTGATAACAGTCTTGAATAGTAATCATGGGATCTCAGTCGGGGTTGCTAATGGTTATTAAAACAACCCAAGTCGCAACGTGACTGTGAGTCTCGTCACCTCCCGTCACCAATAGTCCATTAGGCAAGAACCGTGGTTCGTTGAATCGTATATCTGTTCTGTCGACACTACAACAGCCATTGATGCAGTCAAAATAATTAACGTGTAAAACACGCCAATAGATGAACAGCTTCCAATAGGCATTTTTTTACGAATTCCGTCGGAGCCAAATTTCGTCGCTTTCTGAAGTGGGAAATCACAGGGCCGTCTCGAAGTCGCTGTCAGAGTCAGAAAGGTCAGCAGCCAGTTGCGCCCGTCGGGACAGCGTTCTGACCC
This sequence comes from Lamellibrachia satsuma, assembly GCA_033239005.1. Taxonomy (NCBI): domain Eukaryota; kingdom Metazoa; phylum Annelida; class Polychaeta; order Sabellida; family Siboglinidae; genus Lamellibrachia; species Lamellibrachia satsuma. The sequence continues at coordinate 1,252,427 of BSQZ01000059.1, forward strand.
GCAACGGTCAGTCGACGTTCCGCTGTGTCTGGACATTCAGTCGGTCGTCTGGGGGCGTGGCTAACAAGTCACCTGAGGGGGAGTTACGACCCTGGTCTGGGGCTCTCAGGTTCTGCCTATGCGGCTGTCGCCGTCGTCGGCCATACAGCTGTCGGCGACCGTCTCGGAACTGTCCAGTTTCGTCACCGTCATTCTGTTGTTGGACGTCTGGCCTGTCATTTCGCAAGCGAATCAGTTGCCGTTGATATCTGCTAGATCTGTGTTGTTTACGCTTTGGCCGTGGTGACAGTCATCCCAATTTTGCTCTGCCTCTGGGTTAACAATGCGGACCTTCTCTTTGTTCAAAACTTTAGTCTTACCCTTTAATGATTATATCGTAGCCATATAACTGCAATTAATTTCCGAGATTTGTAATTCTTAGTTTCATTAAACCAAATGTGTATTCATCTGATACATTTATAATTTGAGAAATGTGTTAACAATTTGAACCAACACAAGAATATTACAAACATATGTGAATCTGTATTTTCGTCATGTTCGTGCGTAACTGCGGAATTAGGATCGCCAAATTCCTGGGTATGTGTGGTAACAGCTTGCTTCCTGTACAGTGCACATATCCCGTTACGGTAACTACCACGATATTCTACAGCATCTGCATCGGTAATGTGTCAGTTTTTTTTAGTTCTAAATTTCCTTTTTGGAAATATTAATTTGCCTAATCTGGCTACTTATTCTCCACTGGCATTCACTGTAGTTATGAATATCAATTTTGCAAAAGTTTCACTGTTGTTAACATCCTTCTTAATTACAACGTCAAATCTAAAATAGTTCTGTCGAGACATTAAAATAGAATCAGCAACATACGTATAGGCCGACGTTCTCATGCAGTTGCTCCATAAACATAACATACGTATAGGCCAACGTTCTCATGCAGTTGCTTTTTTTAAAGACCTTTAATTTTTCGCCTCGCCTCGTCGATGCGCATTGCCGTTGCTTTCGGGGATCGGCGTGTCCAAGCTGTTTTGATATGCTCCCTCATCGGCAGTCATCGACCTCAAGGTTGCTGGCTTATGGGTCGCGGGCTCTGTTGTCTCTATTGCTGCTTGTCTTCGCACGCGTGTCGGACGGTGTTCTCTTTGTCGTACTGACATCGAACATCGTTTCCCGGTCGCTGTCTCTGCTCGGAGGACGGCTGTCTACACCGGAGTGCACAAAGGCCAATTCGTCCGCCGTTGAAACATTCCACCTGTCGCTAGCGTGGTCTGTCATCTCGCTGCAGACTGTTTCCCGCGGTCTCGTGCGTCGGGGCCTTGTGGCGTCTGGCGTAGTCTCTCAGAGCGGTCGGAGTTCCCGGTTCTGGTTGACTGGTGATCTCATATATTTCTGGAATTGTTGGTTGTCCATGTTGAAATGTTCGAAAGTCAACTTACTGTGTTGTTGAATAAATCCTGGCGCAGACTCGCCAGTTGTAAAGTTCGACCCCGTCTCGTTGGGCGCGTGCGCGAGAGGCGATTTTCACAAACTTCTGCCTATGCCTCGTTGCTTTCTGAGACATTTAGTACCAAGGTATCGTCTCGATTAGAGATTTATTCCACACCAAGTCACTTCACGTACATTTCACAATCACATAAAATCGCCATCCCCGTTGCATCAGTACACCGTATAAGTATAATCGGTAACATCTTTAGTTGAAATTTGAAAAGTTCGTAATTTAAAAATCAAAGGTAACGCTAGTGCAAGCCGGCTTGGCTTGTCTATGCGGACAATTTTTAAGGTCTGAAAGTTGGGAGCATTTGGTAGCTTCCCTCGTGGAGCGTACACGTCGTGTCTCGGTGAGATAGTCTGCCGCGCTCCCCGAGTTCACAAATATGTCACCTTTTAAAGCAAGCCAATATCTTTCCCAGAAGATTCCAGTACGAAAGTAGGCATGCGTGAACATCTCCTGATTCTACTAAAATCATCCAAAACCGTCTCACGAATGCGTAAACAGGCCGACGCCACACAACCTCCCTGAAGAAAACCCATTTGCATTTTCGCCACACGCCTGTAGCTTGGTTCGGACGAAAATACCCATTACTCACAATAGAACTTCTGCACCCAACGCTAGTCTACATGTCTACATAAACATCCTGGATTTTTTTTAATTACACAATTATTATATCTGTAGTAACAGCGTAACGACGGCAATGACTTTACAATGTGTCTAGCCGAACTCCTGAGCCTGGGATATCTACGACGCCACCTGCTGCTGGCCCACGGGACGGCGGAAGACCGCATCCATGGAGCCGTGGCTCTGAAACTCCTTGGCAGAAGCCCAGCACAACAACCCGCTGTCACCACCGGGCCAACCACTGAGAGAGCCATCCTGCCGGACGGACCGTGTATGTGTTGACCCTAACGTGGATGTCACCGCCGACAGCCCATTCAAGACGCCCACACACAGACCTGAACATTAGTTGTAGGAAAGTGAACATTTGACTAGGAACATTATTCTTACATTCTATATTATGTCTTGTATTTTCAGATGATGGAACAGTTTAACTTTCGATCACCTTTTATTTTCCCTGCATAATTATATGTTTTATTTTAGTATAATTATATGATGTGTTGCATATATGTTAATGTTATAATTATTTTACCATTTCGGAACGAAATTTTAATTGATTGGGGGAAGTTTAACAAATTTAGAAGGATAATACAGTAGTAGTAGGATAGTCATTAATTACTGAATATTTCACCAGCTGCATAAAGTCAATCAATATGCAAATCGCTAGTTGGAATGTTGTTTACAATTGGGGGTCATCTGTATTTGAGGGGCAGAACTTTACACAGGAAGGCCTTTGTTCAGAAAGTTAGATGAAGTTCACAGGCAAACTGCCAATATTCCAATGACCCCTACAGTCGGGAGAAAGTGACATACCCAGCGTCTGCATCTAACACAATGCTATAGATTGAACAATATAAATAAGGGGGATTTGGGATGATCAGGCGTGAATACTGGGCAAACACTGGGAGACGATGGTCATTCCCGCCACCCACTGCCAGAGAGCGCCCTGCAAGAACACAGAATATCGCAGTACGCAGCGAAAGCCTTGAAGGTTAATACCTTGGTTATTTGAATAAGCCGCCGCCGTCTGAGCATATCGCTGATATATTATATACCCGAATCTGATAGAAGTTTGATATGTAATAAACCATTAGAACTTATATTTGCATTATCCTTTTTACGAATGATTGAGTGACCGTGTGCCCGTGCGCCTCTTTAACGACAGCTCGACCTAAACACTACATGGAAACAATCGACTAACAAACTCACAATTGTCGAAGAACAAATATGTCATGCTGCATCACAGATACATTTAATGCTAGGCAAATTGATAACAAAACATAGCGGATTTTGTATGTTGGGGAATGCCATGCTACATCCCTTCAAGCAGCATTGTTTTTCAACCAGTCGCTAGATGGCGTTATTGATATTGTATTAAGAAAATTTTTTGTGTGGATGCATAACTTTTATTCAGTCATTAAAAACAAGCCTCGAGACGTGAAGCGAACGCCACCTGATGACTACTGAAAACACAAATGCGTGAATGGGATGAAAATTAATAGTAGACTCTCAAATGTGAAAGGCGAAAAGTAGCGGATATTGCTTGACTCAGTTATATTTGGCAGCCTGCTAGAAGGCGACTTGACTGTTGACGCCCGCCAAATAGTTGATGCCCGCCAAATAGTTGATGCACCCCAAATAGTTTTTGCACGCCAAATAGTTGATGCACGCCAAATAGTTGATGCACACCAAATAGCTGATGCACACCAAATAGTTGTTGCACGCCAAATAGTTGATGCACGCCATGAATAGACGTATTGTCTCTAATTCGTATAACGCCTGGAATAAACGTGTCGTGAAATGATAGTAAACACACCTATACCGAGCCGGGTTTCTCAGAGAGGTCGCTGCTGTTGCCGCCACATTTCGAATCCATCCGGTAGATGGAGACACCGCTGTACATGCTGTTGACGTTTTTGTTGAGGAAAGCGGGCGTCTTCATGGCGCCCTCCGTACTTTGAGATATGCCGGATTCGCTATTTTGGACGCTGTTCTGAATTAAACACAGTATTTTTTTATAAAGTATTTTATGTTTAGTTATCACGTCGACCACTTAAAACACACTTTAACGAATAACAAACACTAACAGCAGATATATTTAGCCGATAGACCACATGCTATATACCCAGTGCATGTACATTACGATTGGGTTATTTATCCCCACTTTGTCTATGAAAAGTCATACATACATATCTGTGTCAATTAGCTAGTATTGTATGGTGTAGCGGGTGGGATATTCTTCTCACATCTTTCATGTTGGCCCTCACTGTCTCCGGGTCAGCCTCCGACTTATTCAACGAAGTCACAAAACACGCCGTGTTGCCGTTAGAGTTGATTTTGTGCAGTGTGATGTCCTACGAGATAAAGTGAACATTATGTTGACACCGTTGTTAATGTCAGCAATTAAGCAATAATAAATACATTGATAAAAACCACGTAGCAATCAAGTGCTCAAATATGTCGGCAGATCCACTTACCAAACAGGACATGCCAAACTATTTCCGTGAAGGATACCAACATTACATTTTAAGGAACATTGTTGTTAATAACGCAATTGACGAATCATTATACTATTTTATAAATTCAATTGATCTCCACATGGATGTCGACGTTTCACTTCTGCATGAAACGCCAACAAAATGATCTTTATTTGAAGAATGACAATTATGACAGATAAATGATCGTACGATGAGGCGATCGATATAGTAATAATATTAATAAAAACATAATTAACAATTTTAATATTATTAAACTAACACTATTCCTATTGTAATACTAATGACGATGATGCACAAAATACTATTGTATATACTAATGCCACAAAACTTTACTTACTATGCTACCCAACTTGATGTACTATGCTACCAAAGAAACTAAACTTTCCCATATTATCGAGTGATTCGTTTTCCAGAGTAATACACTTCCCCGAAGAAGTGATTACCATGTATTTGAAGAAGATGATTTTCATACCACATTTCCTACTTGCAGCTTGTAGTTGGGTGTTGTAGCTTCTCAAACACATTGTCCTGCATGCTGCAAGACGCTGCCATTTTTAATATATACATATAGTCAGTCAGACCCACACATTCTTTCGCAATTACGGGCCTAGCCGCAGAGGCTTAGTCATCACGGGTCGCAGCACTCGTCACGCGTCGCTGCACATGGGATTGGTCATATGTAATGGACTACGTTGAGTAAATTTACTGCATTAACTACATGAATCTGGCAGTGTTCGCCAGTGGTGTGATGAAAATGATGGTAGGCAAAGTGATTCAACGTGTGATGTTGTTGCTAACATTACTGTATTATTATTATTATTGTTATTAATGCTTAATTATTATTGCTATTATCATCGTCAATATTATTATTATTATGGCATTACATATTCCATTTGTGATCTCCACAACATATTTGCACAAGTGTTTAGTTAACCGGAAGTCTGTGAAAAATCCTGGCCGCGTGGAACGCACCGAGCGAACAAAGACTGCCGCAGCTGTTGGAGCGTAACAGCGACAGGCAAACGCGACAGGTAACAGTGACAGGTGGAGTGGTGGTTTCTGTGAGACACTACTCTCACCGACGGCAGAAACAGGTCAAGGTGACATCACAGCTAAAAAGTGCGACAATGTGGGGGTGAACTATACTTGGGACAACGGGCGGCAGTAACTGGCTTGTACCTCCTAAGTATAATCGTTTGGATATAATGAGCTAGATCGGAATAATTGGGGGTGGGGAGAAAGTGAAGGGAGGAAAATAATCAAAGTTGTTGGATAAGTTGGAAGAAATATGTATGGGAGAAAGAGGCTTGAGAAAGAGTGGTTGGGGAGAAAATGGATAATAATAAAAAACATAGGTCTCTCGTAAATAATACTGTAACTACGCATGAAACTATATTAAATAATTAAAATACGTTTTTATTCGTGCTAATTAAAATGAATAAGATTATGGAAAACACACATTATTAAGTAACAATGAACAGATAAATTGCAGTGTTCGTTCGGCAATTTGAGAGCCTGGGGACATAGGGATATGGGGACTTAGGAACCTGGGGAACTGGGCATCTGGCATTTATAGGCACACATAAAGATATACACACACTTTTACATATATATATATATATATATATATATATATATATATATATATATATATATATATATATATATATATATATATATATATGGAAAAAACAACCCAATTACCATATTTGTTTGTTGTATCCCGTGAGAGGACGACTGGGGATGCTTTGTCGAGAACAAAACAGCCAAAATGAGTTGCCTGGCCAAATCTGGAACATGTATACTTCGCAAGAGGCGATCGCGAATCTCATTTCATATAGGACATGGGGTGAAATATGGCTGGGAAGTTAGACCCAACCGAATTGTTCCACCACCTCATACAACCTCCTTCCTCCGAAGGGAAGTATATGATGTAGGAATGAACTTGCCAGCGTCGAAAAAAACAAGGGGTGTAGACAGTCTCTTATTGGGTCAGGAGAAACGTAGTGCAGGGAATTGTGGACGAAACGTTTACAGCGACTTTTGGACAGAATTGAGGTTACTGAACGGTGGCTTGAACTCCAGCCAGAAGGTCATCCCGTTATTGACCACTGGGGCTGTAGGCAGAATTATGTAATTAAAAACAATGCAGGTCAAGCGGTGTTACGCCCACCCAACGTTAGATTTATCGTGCCAACTAATCAGGTCACCACGTCAAACCCAAAGAGTCCAGCGTTGTATGACGACAAAAGTAGAGCTCTGCCCCGACTGTTTGGTTCAGTTCGTGTCGACCTGAACAGGTGGGACGAAGCTACTCGTGCTGTATAGTTAGCTGCCAGTTTACGCGGCAGGCTCAGGTGGTGTTGAGTGCCTTAGAAGCCCCGCACAGGGTAAACTACGCGAAATTAGTGCATGCTCTGCTCAACAGATTCGAGCAGAAGAATCAGTCAGAGGCGTTCCGGGCTCAGATGAAGGGTTGGCAACGCCAGATAGGAGAACCACTTGCCGAATTAGCACAGGGTATTAAGCGCTTGGTACGGAAAGCGTATCCTGAAGCTGGCGCCGATGTAAAAGAGGCGTTCATAGATGCGGTAAATGAGGCAGACATGGAGTGGACAATCTTCCAGGGAAAACCCATGGGTATCTGTGACGCGTTAAGACTGGCACTCGAACTTGAAGCTTTCTAAATGGGCCGGTCTCTTAGAGTGGGACCAAAATATGCACTGCGTTTAACCTGAAAGGGTGGTGACGATTGTGACATGGGCGGGGTTGACAGCAATCATTCCGGCAGCCAAGACGTTGCAACGATGTTGCAAAATATGGCTGAACGACTTTCCCTGGTAGAAACGAGACTAGAACACCCGAATAAGTCAGAGGGCAAGGAACCCCTGATGTTAGCAAGACAGAATGGCATAGAACGGAGAATTGCTACGAGTGCGGAAATTCCGCGCATGTGCGACTTAGAGAAAATATGCTAAGAGAAAGTAAGCCTTGGAACCGATAAGCCAAAGAAAGGTTACCCCGGATGTTTCGAACCGTAGGCGGCAGGCACCGTATGAGTGGAATCAGAACACCCGAAATTAGGGAAACTTAAATTAACGGATGTCGAAGTCCAAACATCAGCTGACAGACTTTCAGAGGGGACCGATATAGGAAAAACCCCGATTAGTGTGACAGCTTATATGTAATGCTTTCCTTGTATGGAGTTAGTGTAAATTGCTTGGTAGATACTGGGTCTACTCACTTCCCGAAAATCAGCTCGCCCCTTTACGGAACTGTCGACTTGCTCATGGCAGATGGCAGCATGGTGTCCGTGATAGGAAACGTGGATATTTCTGCCACCATAGATTCGGAAATTAGCACGCTGAAAATGTATGTCGCAAACATAGAGGCAGCGGCCATTCTCGGAATGGATTTCTTCAGAAATCATTATTGCGTGGAGAAAAGGTGCCATTTAGGTCAATGTACAATATCATGAATGTATAAAAACCGCAGATAATAGTAAAACCGCATCAATTACACTGAAAGAAACAACATTGTCCTCGCGACGTGCGAACCGATACTGGCAATTATCGAATTGCCTGAAGCAGAGCGGATGAGAGGACTCGCCGTCAGGCCAGATGAACCGGTAGGCGGCAGTGCTGTACGACACACCTCGTCTGAGTTGCCTAATCACTCGAGGGAAGTGTGTGGGGGGGGGGCTGCTCCTGTAGTCTGACTCAACAACAACGAGTGGTAATTGAGCAGCTATTGGTGAAACATGAAACTGTCTTTGCCAAATTTAAGGATGACATCGGACGCACCAACGTCGCTATGCATAGAATAAACACAGGAGACGCCGCTCCTGTAAAGCGACCCCCAAGACGGGTTGCGTTGTCATTTAGGGCAGAAGCTGAGGCGGATGATAAACGCATGGTAGACGGCGGTGTAATCCGACACTCAGTCAGTCCATGGGCCGCTCCAGTCGTGTTAATTAGAACAAAAGACTGTCTTGGCTTTCGCCTTCCCGGAATCCGTAACAGCTTTATCACCAGGGGCTTATGGATCCCAGCCATGTGTCGCATAGGGCATGTAGAGTAGTCTGCCATTCCTCCCTGTCAGTCGCCCTCTGTGCCGCCTCTGTCCATGAAATCCACCCAAATGCATCTCGCTCTTTTTCCACCATTCGCCGCCACGTCTCTTTTAGTCTTCCGGTCGATCTCTTTCCCAGAGGTGTCCAATTCATCAATATACGGCAGTCATTTGTATTTTTAAACCGAAGCATATGGCCAATAAAACTCCATCGTCTAGCCTTGATGATGTCTGCTATCCTGTTTATTTCTTCCTCTTTACATAGTTTTTCATTTAAAATTGTCTTTGGCCAGAATATACGTATAATTCGGCGCAAACATCTATTGTGAAATATATTGAGCCTTTGTCCATCATTTTGGTTTACCTTCCAGCATTCTGCCCCGTATAGTAGAACCGACATCACATTGCTCTTGTAGATTCTGAGTTTCGTTGTCCTTCTGTATTGGCCTGATGCCCACACTTTCCTCAGTTTATAATAGGCTGCTCTCGCTTTCTTTAGGCGTGCACTTATATCAACTGTTGAACCTTTTTCTGCATCCATAACTGAGCCTAGATAAGTAAAACTATCAACAGTTTCTACATCGTCTATGCCTATTACAACTGGTTAGTTTTCATCAGTCTTGATTTTCGTCACTTTCATTTTGGCTGTGTTTAAAGGGGGGGGGGGTGAAGCACTCGAACAACCATAGCCCAAACATAATAACATACCATTTACAGTATATATCACCCTTATATGATGGGCGCAACGCCACGGTAATTTTGTAATATCCTTTTAAACTTTGCCATTATCTTCGCTGGGCGGCGACATATTGCTCTGCGGGGGGCTCAGCGGCAGAGTGGTTTGAGTACGAGCTCCTGGCACGGCGTTCACACAGTAAAAACCTCTCGGAAAAACGGCCGAAACGCATGGAAAATCGAATGAAAAGACAACTGGTGTACACTGGATGGCTCCTGGATATATCAACTAGTACTACAAATGCAAGGAAAAAACTTTTGATCGACTTCCGAGGAAGAATTTGCAGCGGAAAAGGTGGTTGCAAATGCGGAAATTGCCGTGTCCGCCAGCCGCAGGCACTGCGAGTGACCACTTTTCCGACAAAAGACTGTGATGAGCATGGACAGACGGAGAGCATCAAGATGTCATTCTTGGTCAAAGACACCGTTCCATCTTAGATTTTTTTTCCGCATATGACCATGCATCTACAGACTATTCTGCGACAAGGAAACGTCAGATATCAAAGGGCAGAGCGATGCGCAGGAAGCGACGAGCCGAAACCAGGTTAGTAAATTGGATTACCGTTACCATTGTGACTTATCACTACGATTACAATATAGTTCCACCCCAATAAGCACAGCTGTGCTTCAACGTCAGCATATATATAACCCACAGTAAATCGAAATATATGAATACAATAAAGTGCGAGTAACTGTTAATAGTTTGATATAATTACGAGTGTTTTCCTATCCGCCGATTTATTTTCGACGTGATCAGACGTACCGTCAATACGTGGCCGTACTCAAAACAATAACAATAACTCAATAAGTGCTACAGGATATACTGCAGCCTTATAACATGGGCCATGGCGTATGTACTAGGCAAAATTATTCAAGAAAATAATTTTATATTATTTATTGACAGTCATAATAAGTCTCATACTCCAGTGTTTTAAATGCCTAGAGACCAAGCAGCAAGCGCAAGGCTAAGCCTAAGGGGGTAGATGCATGGGAGAAACACACCAAAAGACAGTATAGACTATAGCGCAACAGAAGCCTGCTGTTGCTGTTTACATTTCAAATTCTTTATGGAAATATTTAAATATACAAATACTTTCATTGTGATTAAGTGCAAATGCAGTTACACAAACTTTTTAAAAGTATTTAAATATTTAATAAAATGTATTTCACCCATGCAATGTCTAGCTGGAGAGGAAACTAACTAAGGCATCGTCATCTACCCAGTTGAACACTGTCAGATTACATGTCTGCTTTCTATAATGACACTTTACAATTTCTGTCTGAATTCTTGTGACTTGACAATAAGGCAAAATTATATAAAATTAATTTGCTTTATTGATCAGATTAAACCCCACATGTAATAACCGGAAGTTCATAAAGAGATGTATTAATTACATTTTATTCTGAGTCGACTGATAACACTGTAATGAATATCGTGGGGGGAGGGGGCAACTATCGGCAACCCACAATAGTATTAGTAAAAGCTATACATATGAAGGAAGTCTATCAGGCATGGGGGTCAATATCAAGTCCAGGTCATTTGCCCCCCTCCCGGACATTTGCCCCTTTGTCACTTGCCCCCCCAGACATTAGCCCCTTGCCTTATTCAAAATCTGGACATTTGCCCCCTGTCCGTAGCCTCTGGATTATTTGTAAGTTTTTTAAGAAATGTTTTTTTAACTTATTTTTTATTTCTGAACATGAATTCAAGATATATATTACCCTAATTGCAATTAATGTTCTTTGTGCCAGATCAGCCAAGTAAATTACTTTATATAGTTGGAGGTGATCCTGTAATCAAAGGATTATCTTTATTGCAATTGTGGAAGAAGCCAGTGACATTAGGACCTGGACCTGTTAGGACAATTGAGGATATTTGAAAGAAGCCATCTCAACAAGGTTTCTTTTGAATTGCATTTACCATGGAGAGTTGGAGTGACTCCATTTTCCTATAAAACTGGATGCACAAGCCAGAGTTGTCAGAATTCACTTATAACTTCACCATGGAAATTACTACTAGCATCTGAGGAGGTCAGAAGCTATGTTTTGAGTGTCATTCCTACACCAAGAAGGGGGACCAACAAGATTACTCTTCAATGGGAGTGAAGCCAGCGTCGATCCTGATCGTGCAAGGGTGCTGTGGTCAATGATCTGATCTCCAGATCCAGAATGCGATCAACAAGACTGCCTGCAACCATGATGGTGACATGGCACCGATAGAAGCTGCCAAGGTCGATGAGGACCTGAAAACTAAGGCAGCTAATACCAGGGGCACTCCAAACCAGCTGATCTCTGACTCGTTACTGTCCATCACTGTTTGTGGAAGCATCACCCCATGAACCCATCTTCCACCACTGATCTGACTATCAATGATACCTGGAAGACAACTGGTGACAAGAACATCTCATACACACTCCAGGGGATAGGCCATTGCATTAGGCTAAAGTGACTTTGACTTGTCATTGAATGTTATGTTATTGTAGCAATAATGATAAAACTGCAAACTGATTTTCACTTGTCAACTATCATAGAAAAAAGGGGCAGATGTCCGGGTGGGAGCAAATATGCTAGGAGTCAGATTTATATCGCTATCAGTGGTGGTATCATAAATTTACTGGACAGTTTGAGTCTTCAACATCCTAATCTCCAACATGTATTCTCCATGGGGACATTTTTAATTACTACAAAGGGCAAACCCTACAGCCACATGTAACAGCATTGTACAGATGACCAGTGACATGTTTATTATGGGAAACTTGTGGGCTGAACATTAGGCTTGGATAAACAAGGGGCTGCATTCAAGTGGGGTAGGCTTCCTAAAAGCAAGGTCATGTCTAACCAATTTCTTATGTTTTTTAGAAGAAATTACAAAGTGGGTAGATGACGGGTCACCAGTTGTCTACTTAGATTTTCAGAAAGCTTTCGATAAAGTGCCACATCAAAGATTGTTACTTAAACTAAAAGCCCATGGTATAGGCAATTATGTAATCAACTGGATAGAAAAATGGCTTACACACAGAAGACAGAGAGTAATAGTAGATGGTGAGATTTCAAACTGGAAATCTGTTTTGAGAGGGGTACCACAGGGATCAGTATTAGGCCCTATACTGTTTTTAATATATATATATATATATAAATGATTTGGAGGATGACATATCTAGCAAAGTACTCAAATTTGCAGATGACACAAAAGTATTCAGAAAGGTTACTAATGATACAGATAAACAAAGTTTACAGGATGATCTAGAAAAAATTTTTAAATGGTCAGAAAAATGGCAAATGTTATTCAATTTTGGGAAGTGTAAATGTATACACATAGGACATGGAAATATGGACGAGGAATATAAAATGAGGGATGCTGTACTAGGTAGAACCACACAAGAAAAGGATTTAACATTTAATGCTGACATGAAAGTTTCAGAGCAATGTGGGATTGCTGCTTCGAAAGGAAATCAATTTCTAGGGCTAATTAGGAGAACTATCACGTATAAGGAGAAACATCTAATTGTACTCCGGTACAAAGCAATAGTTAGACCACATTTGGAATATTGTATTCAAGCATGAAGGCCATATCGTAAAAAAAGACATAGATAAGCTAGAAAGAATACAACGAAGAGCAACTAAAATGATTCCAGAATTAAGAGACCTTAGTTACGAAAGTCGCTTATTACAATGTGGTTTGACAACACTAGAGACCAGGAGACTAAGAGGAGACCAAATAGAAGTGTTTAAGATAGTGAACGATTATGAGGATGTTGATAGGAATATGTTCTTCAAACTTAAAGAAGGCAGTAGAACCAGAGGACACAAAGCAGCATTAGTTAAGGAGCAGTGTAGGTTGGACATGAGAAACTACTCTTTCTCACAGAGGGTGATAAATGAATGGAACAAACTGCCAAATGATTGTGTTAATGCTAGTAGTGTGAATATGTTTAAAAATAGAATTGACAGATATCTGATAAGGGCATATCTCTTTTTGATGCAAATGCTTGATTATATTGTTTTTGGTCACAATGTTTCAATACCAGAGTAGACAGTGTCTATGCTGTAATGTTGACAGCTTCCTGGCTGTTACCAGATTCAGGGTGACATGCTAATAGCAGACAAATATGATTTTAAAAGTAATATAAATAAATATAAGGGTAAATATTAACAGTATCAAGTCAATAATTCCAACAAAATCAATTCCAATTCCCAAAAATAATTTTTTGAAAAAAAAATTCAAATTAAACAAAAAATTTAAGTCAATTCCAATTCCGGAACTGGAATTGAGGGCCAGTTCCAATTCCGGAATGGAATTGACCACATGCCTGAAGTATATTCATGACAATATCTTGTCTCTGTGTACTACAGCAACAGCCATGAATAGTATAATTGAATTGAAACAAGCTTATGTCTGTGGGGCTTTTGTCCATGCACCATACTATCTAGCTGATGCTTTCAGTATAATACCTAATAATTATATATATATATACATATATATACAGTATATATATATATATATATATATATATATATATATATATATATATATATATATATATATATATATATATATATATATATATATATATATATATATATATATATATATATATATATATATATATATATATATACGTGTGGGTAGGTATGTGTGTGTGCGTGCAGCATTTATAAGATAAAGATGTCACAAACATAGATCTGCATTTGGTCCAATAACAATATTCATGCATTATGTTATCTAACTCGAGTGTCAGATATAAAATAAGGAACCCCATAGAAAGTGAACCTATGGGTCCATATTTTGTTATGGAATTTGGACCCCTTACAGAATTTTGACCTCCATTGAAAACAGTGGAATGTTGATTAGATAATATAATGCACATTTGAGCTAAGATGCTACAATTTTGGTTACATGCGTTTGGTTATGTTACCAGTGGCATTCATCAAACTGACCAAACAGATTCATTAAAAACATTAAGAGATCAGTGAAAGACCCATTGGTTGAATTAACATGGCTCCATAGGGAAAATGCTTTTCCCTGTGGTTGATTACTTTATACATTCTATATGACACTGGCACTCTTATATTCTAAAAATAATATATACAAGGGAAAGTTTCTCACATTGTGATTCACTTTTATCATGCAAAAGATGAATTTTGTAAAATTTTCAAGTCACCGTATGTGTAATCTTTTCAGATGAAGGATTCACCATTGGTTCGTACAAGTACAGATACTAGTTTTGAAGCATCCAGCGCTACGGGTGATGCCGTCAGTCTTTACATTACGGATGTCACCTTTAGTGCCATCACTGCTACTACTGCTGTGGCACCACATACAACTGATGCTGAAATGCAAATCGATCCGGTAATGATATTTCAAGTGCGACACTTCGCGAATACTGTTGTAGTCATGGATGACATTATTGCACCAATGAACTACTCCTATGTGAAGCTTCCATCAGACTCAGTGAGAACAAAGACATTGGTGCAGATGATGCACACTATGTGATAACAGCGACCTAACCGAGGGTGACTCAAGCAGCTCCGACACCTATGAGAAAGAGAAGAAGTTTGTCATTCGTGAGAAAAACTTATGTCACTTTTCTGCACCTGCCACACACCAAAAAGCCATAAACTGTGACACAGGTTGTACTCATGTCTGATCTATCAGCCAAGGTCTTTCGGATACTGGGGTGTCTGTCAGAGGAAAGGGTGCTGATTTCTACCCCTGGATAAGTGAAAGGTGAATTGAATATGTTAGGTGTATGTGTACTATCAGTCAGAATAAGTAGTGTATTGGTGTATATTTAGTGCCAGTAGTTTATTGGAACAGATGGTTGGTGTGCAAGTACTATCAGTCAGAACAAGTAGTGTATTGATACATATGATTGGTGTACATTTACTGTCAGTACAAGTAGTGTAGTTGGTAGAGAATGAGACGCTTGGTTTACATTTGCTGTCGGTAGGAACAAGTAGTAGATTCAGTCAGAACAAGTAGTATATTGGATACACATGATTGGTGTACATTTACTGTCAGAAGACGTAGTGAAATGGTGCAGATTCCAGAATGAGATTATTGGTGTACATTTACTGTTGGTAGGAACAAGTAGTGTATTGGTATGCATGATTGGTGTACGTTTACTGTCCAATCAAAACAAGTAGTCTATTGCCATTGGTACAGATGATGATGGTGAAACAGTTAAATGCCTTGGCTTTATAAAGATTAATTATTTCCTAAGCTAAACTACCAGTATATTTGATATGTTGTGGCATAATAATGATGTGTGTAACTGTGATATCCATGTTCCAGGTTGTATTTCCCTGTGGTAGAAGTCACTGTTTTTAGTCAATGGTTTCAGTCGTTCTAGTTAGCCTTATTTCTTTGGTAATTGTTTTTCTATGTGAATAAACTGTTGGTATATTTTATGTTAGTCTCAATATAAATGAAATTGTGTGTGCAAGATGCTGCATGTAACATTTTTGTTGACAGAAGTGGGATATGGATAAGGAGGCATTCACATCATTCAGTTATTAATATTTTAGTGGGAATTTTTGTAGTTTTCCAGGTTGTTTTTCGACCTGCTGCATACTGTGGGTGCCTCACAATTTGTCTATATCAGACTATCAGTACACTCACCTGTGTCAGGTCAATCTCCATAGCTAAACTTTCCATCAATTCAATTCGGTTCAGAATAGACATCACAGATCCTTCCCACATTGCAGGATGGGATTACTTGTCTTGCCTTTCCTGAGTCTGAAATATAATTTGTCAGGGTTAGTTGATAGCACTAATTCCATAATTACCATAGTTAACATAGTTGTCCAAGCTTCCAAACAGCAGTATGATGGATTCGGTCCTTCGAATGAAAATCGATACCACGCAGCCCCTTTGTGCTCTGGTAGTTACATCAAATGCAGGTCAACTCTACATACATAACACGACCAAAACTGAGAACACTAGAGTTGTAGTCGCGTCAAATCCTGGAACAGTGCAACATCTATCAAAAGTAAATGATAATTCAACGCGTCACCCTGGTAGATGTTCAATGAAGAGTTTCCCTATTGTTTATAATAGCGTGCCTACCCACGATAGCCAGCTTCAACGTTTACTCAAAATAACATAGTCGTTGGTATCGTCGCACGTCTCCTGTCAAACGCGTTAGTAGTATATAGGGGGTTTTCACCCAGAATTGCGGCGGCAACGCATGACTGATTTCGGTTAATAGCGCCCCCTAGCGGCGTGTTCACTCATGCGTGACGTGGGGGAGGAGGGAGGGGCCCCGCCCCGCCCCGCCCCGCCCCGCCCCGCCCCGCCCCGCCCCGCCCCGCCCCGCCCCGCCCCGCCCCGCCCCGCCCCGCCCGGCCCCGCCCCGCCCCGCCCCGCTCCGCGGGGCGCGTGAGTAGACGAATATTAATAATTGAGATGAAAGAATATTGTTAATGAATAGAGGGTAATTAATAAGATCAAAGGACCTAACGAGGAGACGAGAAAGGAACGTGACACGGTGTCGTACGAGTGCACAGGTATATTTTATTGAACAAGCAGCAGCAGCAGCAGGATGGCGATACAATATGGGTAGCGTGTAATATATAAGTACGACTACCGGAGGCTCGTCGATCGATTACGACGAGCGATAATACAGTGTACCTTGTCGCATCTGTTTAAGCCAATCAAACACGCGGCAATCGTTAGCAACTAGATCGGTGCTGAATACGTTGATAAAAGTTTTCATCGGAAAGCCGTTACAACGAAGCAATAGAAAAGCTACGCAATATTGTCCGCAAACGTTAGACAGAGGGCTCTGAAGTCTCTTGCTATTATGAATCCACTCGGAACAATGTTCGTTCATGAAGGTGCGGAAGGCAGCGTGACGTGGCGGCAGACCGTACGAGCAGAAATACTCGCCGCGTCCGTCGGCAGCCAGGTACAGCGCGATCCAGTGTTCGCCCGGTTCGTCGCCGTCGTCGGTGTTGCACACGAAGGAGGCAGGTAGAACGCCGTCTATCGTCGCGGGCAGTCCGTCTTTGGGTACGACACCGCGAAATATCGATCTGGTGGTCGGGTCCGCCTGCAGTAGTCGGGCGATCTGCAGGGTGTCCATCTCATCAGAAGTCGCAGATGACGTTGCGGCTCTTGTCGATTTCCAGCACGGACTCGAACTCGGCGTAGGCGATGACGTTCACGGTGGTCCGCAGCGCCTCGCGGAAATGAAGTTCTATGCGGAGGTTACCCTTTTGTACGAGATGGAAGCAGGGACCGTCGCACTGGTCGGGGGTCAGGTCAAAACAGAAGAAGGTGTAACCGTCTCGGTAGTCGCTGCGAGTCAGACCGTTGCCCTCGTCCTGCCAGATCTTACCGGTCGAGGTGAACATGCTCATGTAGCTCCTGACGAAGAGGTCGGCTGCGAAGTTGGGCTGGAAGGGTTTGGCGGGTATCTGTCGTCCGTCAACGTACACGGCGTGGAAGCTTATGGCGTTGTTCTTGGCGTGAAACGGATTCTTGTCGTACGCACCGTTGTAGGCGTCGTTATCGACGCAGCACAGCACCAGACGTTTCGGCAGAGTGCCGAGGAACAGGTTCTCGTGCGTGTGCGACCGAGCGCCCGCGGGAATGGAGTACACCTTGCAGTCGAAGGACCGCATCGGATACTTGACCGTGGTCTTCTCGAGAGTCGTGATGTGTGCCATCTGCACGGCGGGATTGAGGGTGGCCTTCTTGGCAAACAAGGCGGCATTGACGATGTTGACCTTGTAATCGGGGTGGGCTCCACCAGCCATGAGCGCAAACGCAGCCTTGTTACGCACCAGTCGGATCTTGACGTCGACGCCGTTGATAAGGAATTTATCTTGCAGAAACAGGTCCACGTGTAGACGACCCATCATGTCGACCACTCGACTCCGTACCACGTGCTCTCGTCGAGCCACGAACCCTGCGTTAGTCGTGGGGCCGTCGACTAGCTCGACGGCATCCATGTGAGCGGCCGTGTCCTTGTACCACAGCTGACCCGTCAGCTGCGTGTCCTTGGCATCGGCACCGTAACTCAGCAGCGTCTCGATGTAGGCACAATACGCGTACGTGTTGGTCGAACGGGTCACGAGCGTGCCGTTCAGGGAGACGTCGACCTGACCGAACAGCAAATGCAACAAGTTATTCACCGGTCCCACGGGGTCGGCCAAGTCGAGATCGTCCCCGTTGGCGCGCGTCACCTTCACCTGCACGTGTAGCATCGTGTTGGCGAGATCCAGGTAATCGTCTCCCGATCCGGGGATCAGGAATTCTATCGGTCCACCAGAGTCCAGAGAGGCCATGGGTTGATGTTCGACCACGTGACTGTCGACGATGCTGTTCTGAGTGGGAGGTACGGTAAAGAGATCCAGCTCGGACTTGACCCCTTCGCACGACTGCTTATGTACGAACGCCATCTTTTTGTGTCGAATATGTCGGCCTAACGTTTCTTGGACGTCAGTTTCGCGCGCCGTCTCTTCGCCGTAGTGACTCCTGTCTGCGCGGGCGCTCGTTTTATACTTTTGGTAGGTCGCACGCCAGGGGTCGCAAGGGTACGCAGCATGCTCCTACCAGAGTCCGTGATGCGTCGTTTGGCTGCCGTTTTTATGTTCTGACCAGACAAGACGTCGTCGGCTATGCGAATGCCGGTCTTCAACGCTCCTTTGCCCAACGCCACGGCACCTCTCTTGATGAGTGGCATGGCGCTGCGCAGCAGACCGCCGAACAGACTGCCCAGTCCGTGACCTCGCTGGTATTGTGCACCTGCGAAGTAGGGCAGCGAACCACCCGCCTGACGCGCGTAATAGTCGTTGTAGTTCATCGTCGTTAGAACAGTGCGGTCCTGCGCCGTCGAAAATGAAGCGTCACCGTCACTCTACCGTACTCGAATGGTACGCGCCGCCCGGTGTCGTCTCTTATATCCACCTCTATGGTCCCGAACTCCTTGCGCAACAGAGGCACGTAGTGAACGTTAGTGAAACGATCGGACACCGTGGCACCGTGACCTCCGCGAACCGGGAGGCATCGCAACAACGGCACGAGACTGTCGCCGACGATGCGAGACTCCACGACGTCCGTGTAGACGTAGATGGTGTCGAACCCTTGATGCATGTTCACCACGGTATTGGCCTCTTGACGGTAAGAGTACGGGCTATCGGTAGTCTTTATCTTTTCGGGTGGCAGAGTAACGGTGGCCGACGGCTTGAGACCTAGCTCCGGGGGTTGCTCTCCTACTCGCGGGTGGGTGTACACGTGCGTCTCCCTATCGCTCGCTGGACTGGTGACGAGCGACGGGTGGAATCCCAAAATGGTACCCATTGCACTCTGGTACGGCATGGTGAATTCGGTGCTCGGTGACATGTGC
Organism: Lamellibrachia satsuma; assembly: GCA_033239005.1. NCBI lineage: Eukaryota > Metazoa > Annelida > Polychaeta > Sabellida > Siboglinidae > Lamellibrachia > Lamellibrachia satsuma. The sequence goes on from BSQZ01000059.1 coordinate 1,272,193, forward strand.
AACGTCATTTTCTGAGTGATGGAACTGTAGCTCAGTTTAGCCCGCGTCTTATCCGTCCACATGCGTTTCAGCGCCTTGTTGACGTGGTCCGTCAACACCTCGGGACTGCGGTAATAGCCAGCAGCGATCTTCGTACTCGGGGTAAGACCCACGGGAGTGCGCTCGTTGAGGTAGAACCAGGTGTCGCCTTCGCGAACGTTGTACCACGTATGTGGATACTGGAACTCTGCCAGCCCGCACTCCCATTCGCCAGACAGCGATATGCGTTGTGGCAAGTCCGTGATGTAATGAGCCAAGGTGTTATCGGGATGCACCTTCATTGAAGCGTTGCTAGGTAGCGTAAGATATAAATCAGTCGCCATTGCGTCTCAACGTGAGATTGGGCAGCAGGTAACCCAACGAGCTGCTCAGCAGCGCCGTCCACAGATTAGAATTCGTGTGACCTGTCGTCAGGTTGTAGATGCTGATCAGGATGATCGTGTACAAGACGACGACCTGACACAGAAACACAATCTCCTCTTTGGGACACGCGGTACCGAACAGGTGCCAGGGAGTGCTGTCTTTCTCGTTCGTTGCAGCGTCGGTACAATCCTCCTCCGTCGCCTCCTGTGCTTCCGGCGCCTCCTCGTCTATGATGGTGGTGGTGGTGGTGGTGGTGACGGTCTGTGGTGTCGTGTCGTGTGTCATTTCTCGAATGAAGTGTCGCCATACGCGTTGCTGGTCTTTATAGTGGAGTGGACGAGTGCCCCGGCGTCGATCCAGCTGTTGTGTGTGGAGGGATAGCCGAACCATTTCACCAAAGCCTCCTTGCGTCCGTTCTTCGTACGGCGTTCCAGTACCTCTTCGACGCGGTACACCTTATCGACGGGTACCGTCACCTTCTGCAGCTCCGGTTCGTAGAAGGTGCCGTCCAGCACTTCGCCGAGATCGTCCCGCAAGCGGTACACGGGTGGAGCGGAGGGATGAACCTCGTGCACCGTGAAGATCTCTTCGCTCCAGTTCGGCTCGTAGCCCTTTTCGAACTTGCCTTTGTACTTGCTGATGCGCACGCGATCCGCCACGTGCAACTTGGGCACTCCCTTACCGTCGTGACCGTACAGGAGTTGCCACACCTTTTCTTGATTTTTGTGATTCACCTGTGACGGTGCCATGCCGATGCTGTCGTGGGGGGTGTTGTTGTACGATCGTATCATGTCCGGAAGGTCGTCGACGTAACGCCACGTCTGGTGTTCCGTGAAGTATCGGCGCATGCGCGTCATCAACGTTCTGTTGAATCGTTCCACGACGGCCGCCTTCGTCTCCGCGTTGTGCGTGGAGAAGTGACGGATGCCGTAACGACGCAATAGAGTCTGAACTGATTTGTTCAGAAATTCCTTGCCTTGATCCGTCTGCAGCGCATGTGGCCAAACGTCGACGAACGTGGTTTGCAGCGCCGCAGTCAGTGACGCCGCGGACTTGTTCTTCAGGGGAACACACCGGGCCACTTTCGAGAAGACGTCGATCGTCGTGAGGAGAAAGGTCATACCTTCGTTGTGGCGTTTAAACTTCGTCAGGTCTACGAGATCGGCCTGCCACTGTTGATTCATACCACCCACGATGACGCATCGTCTCTTGAAATGGCGTCTCGCTGGTTTGTGTAAGGTGTAGGCGTCCTGTTCCGACAACCATTGTTCGACGATTTTTCGCGGCATGCGCGTGACGCGGCGCAAGGCGCCGACCCCTCCATAACTGCCTACCCTCTGTGGATCGAAGTAGACCGACCTCATGGGTTGTTCTCTCCTCCGTGCCATAATTAAAAGAGGAGGTCAGACGCGTTGACGGGGTCGGTGACGTTGAATCCGGAGCACAGATGCTGACGAATGACGAGGAGAGCGCCGACGTATAGTAGGACGCACGCTATCGCAGTAACAACGCAAGCGGTAGAGCAACAACGGTCTAGTAGCGAAACCATAGTCTGAACAACGTCTGTTGAATGAGACCTTGGGCTATGCCGTGAGCGATCAAGTAAAGTCCACTAACGAATATCGCAGCGACGATGGAACGGAACGTGTCCTGTGGATCCGTTGACATGACGAACACTGTGTCACGGACACGCATCGCACCGCATTATATGTCGTCCCAACCGGCCAATGACGACAAAGCCTTGCGTTTTTCGGGGGGTGGGGTGGGCATAGAATGTTCCATTCGACGACGATGCTGACGAGAGAGGGGTGTCCAACTTAGCGATCTTCGTGCACTGCCGACAGCACGACGAGTAGCGGCAGTCGATCGGCGAGGGGGAGTGACCGTCCTCGTCGCCTGTCGCATGTAGGCTTTCCTGGCAGCGTTACCGACCAACTCCATGGGCAGGTTGATGGTGCGGAGTTGTCGTGCGAATGGCTGCCACCCCGTCGGATCGGTCTTTCTCTTACGCAACAGATCGTTGACGAGATCCACCACGTTACTTCCGACCACCGGCTCGCCCTCGTGAATGAGTTCACCGCGAGCGGTCCACGCGACATTTCTCTTCAGATGTTCCATCAAACGTCGGGCTTTGGCGTGCATGGTCTTGGGAACGGTGTCCAAGACGGTGGCTTCTATTCCGCTACCGGGAACGCGTACTGCATCCTCCGACTCCGACCCCGGCTCCGCCTTCGACCCCGTCGCCGACTCGTTCACCGTGAGCACGCGTACCGGTTCCTTGGCGTGTTTATATGCCAAGACGTTGTACCGCTGCAACACCTGATTATACAGTGTCACCTTGGTCCCGTCGTCTAGGTCCGTTCTGTCGAGGATGGTCTTCGTATCGGCATCGAGGGCTTGCACCTTCTTACCTACGGTGTCGGTGGTTGGGGGAGGTGGGGGTGAACGAAGCGTGTCCAACAGTCGAGGGTCTACCAAGGCCATCTTGCGTGAGTGTTCCATGTATCTACCTCGTAGGTCGCTCCTTTCGGAGCAGGGACAGAAAGACCGAACTGGCCAACGGTGCTAGGAAGGCCGATAGGAAACCTCCGGTCTGTCCCTTGCCGACCTGCGGTTGTGTCAAGAGGCGTCTTCTCCTGGCAGCCGACGTTCTTTTCTTGGCCAACTCGCGTAATTTCGTCTTGTATTTACCCAGACGTCGCTTCTGTACTGCGGTCAACGGAACGTTCCTTCGTAGTATGTTGTAGGCACACTCGGCCAGTGCGCACAGCAGTTCGGCGTTAGCGTTTTTAGGATGTTCTTTTTCTCTTTGTTGTTCTTTAGTCTGTGCAGCGTCTGTATGCACGCAATGTGTCTCTTCACCAGGGCAGACATGGTGCGAATGAAGAGACCATCCACGCACTCGGTCTTTTTATACCTTCGGCAAGTACACGTACTGAACACCGTCGTCTGGAAAGATGGCCGTGCGCAGACGCATGTCTTCGGGCGTGTCCTGTTTCAGATCGACCAATAGATAACCGTACGGTACCGCCGTGGCGTCTTTAAACGCCTCTTGCACGAATTTCCCGCGTCCCGGATACATCTGCCGAGCCAAGTGCGACATCTGCGATGCGTCACGAGGATTCTTGAACACCACCATGTACTGAGAATTCAGACTGATGGTACGACTCTCTTTGTTTTTGGGGAACAGGTTCTGTACGAGATACAGCACGGACGTGTTCCTGTGGTGACTTTTTTTAGTGAAAAAGGTCGTGACCCGCTCGTACGTTTCTGCCATGAGATCGTCTATGACGATGAGGTTCCTCGTCGTCGATTCGAACATGGCCGCCGTCGGTAACCCTTCCTCGAAGCGCACGTGGTTCAGATCCGTCGTTGCGTACGCCTCTTGCCATTCTCCGTAACACCACGTGATCCGTTCGGGAGGTGGGTCGATCATTGCAGTAGCGTGACGCAACATACGCGTCACGAACGTACTCTTGCCGCATCCCGTCGGTCCGGCAACGATGCACGTGAAGGGATGTTTCCATCGTGCATCCATGATCACGTATGAACCAAGTGCAGCGTGCATCGCCTTATCTACACGTCCACCGGACCCGTGGTCACCCCGTCCTCGTGCACCACGCGTTTGGGGTAAAAGTAGGTGAGGGCCGTCCGTTCCTGCACGTACGTCAACACGGTCGAGTTATGCACCCGGAATCCGCGGTTCGTTCCACTTCCGCTCCGACGGTTGGTGAGCACCTCCAGGAAGGCATCCTTGTCGATGACGTTGTGACGTTTGCTCAGTCCTTTGGTGCTGTACTTGTCGGTGGCGCCGAAACAGTAGTACGTCTTGCTACACAACCCCACGAACCCGTCGCCGGACCACTCGACCTTGAACAGACCCGGTGTCCTCTTGTCGAACGCTATGCGCGCCTTACAGCACGCCTCGTCTCCGATCCACGGTCGATTGGTCAGTCGACAGCGCACGTACTCGTTCCGATGTTCGTCGCAACATTCGGACGGGAGCCATTCGGAGCGATGTCGGAAGTAATGATCGCGTAGTGCTGGGGTCACGAGGTCGTCGACGGACTTACCGGTCAAGGCCAAATAGGCGGAATCTGTGTCCATCTCGCAGTACTGGAACAGAGGACGCTCCACGTATCGGTCGATGAAGTCGTAATAGAACTGCAACATGCGCATCTTGGCGTACTGCAGGACGAAGAATCCCACGTGGACGGGTAGGGTGTATTTGACGGTCTTCTTGTTCATCTCTATCTCGTACGCGTCGTCGACGACCCTGTCGAGTTGTCGGAACCGTGTATCGTTGACCATGAGCGATGCCGCCTTCTCCGTGCAGTAGCTGACGTCACGATGTCGGTCGACGTTTGTGATGGTCTTTCCGTAGCCCGAGTTCCCCAGCAACTTCATGGTGTCCGCGATGATGGTCTTGTCTCGTTGGACGTCGCCCTCGCGTCGAGCCGTGGACACCGCATCGCCGAACCGTCGGAAACACGGAATGGGATCGTACTCGATGACCTGATACACGTGCAGTACCTCGAGACCGTGGTCCAGATACCATCGCAGCAGGGGCGTTGCGAGCAGTATCTTATCGCCCTGATAACTACCCACGAGCATGCGCCTCGGAGTCGACATGATGTTGTGCTCTTCGGCGTAGCGACGCATGAACGGACCGAAATCCTCGAGTATCATACGGATGTTCTTGAACACGGGCTGCATCTCGGCAAAGTACGCGCGCAATTCTTCCGGTACGCAGATGTCGCACTCGATCATGCCGAACACGGTTCCTGCACGCACGCCGTTCAGGATCTGTTGTGACGTCATCGTCCACCGCAAGTGTCGACGTCGGGGAAATGCAGCGTCCAGACACTTTCGTACGGCCGGGGCGCGTCTCATCTCTTTCCACTCGCATTCCCACAGCTGGACGACCTTGACAAAGTGACGTAGGTAGGCGGTGGTCTTTCAAGTCTCGGCGAGCAGTTGCGCCATGGGTTTCCCGTTGACGGCGTTCACCTCTTCTCGAGTGCACGGGCAACCATGGAAGTAGCACCCTTCGAACTGATAAGCCGTCTTCGTCTCGCTGCACCAACCATCCACCCGATGTTTGCCTATTCGCTTCTCTCGTCCGTTGATCTGATGTCGTATGGACAGTCCCGTGCGTTGGGATTTCCACGTCAACCATTCTGCAGCCATCTGTCCGTACAGCTGCGCCGATTCGGGGCGGAAGTCGTTCTCCGCCCGTCGTCGCGTGTACCATCCCATAGGCATGTCTTGCATGAGCGACCACAGGTACAGCGCGTTCGCATCGTATCCGACGATCGATCGACACGGACGAGCAGCCTCTCCGTATTCGTTCTGACGTATCATGGTGACCCCTTTCTCGTGATAGCGGTGAAAAATGATCGACGGGCCACCGATGATGTTATCTTTGACGAGGTCGTGCAGATCTTTATTCTTTTCGTTGAAGATGGTAAAGTAGGTCTTCTCTGGAAGGTCGTTGAACAGGTACAGCAGGGTCAGACCAGGTACGCTGATGCCTTGCTTGAACATGTCTATTCCACGTTCTCGATAGAAGGCAAACTGTCTAGCGATTGCCTGAAGAAAGGGAACCACGTCCCTGTTGTTGTACCAGAAGAGAAAGTCGCGCAACGTCGTCATGCCATTGTCGCACCAGGCCTTCTGACAACTGGCGTAATCCTCGTCTGAAATACCTTCGTTCTTCAGCCGACTGAAGAAGGCCTCTTTCGGCGGAAGAGCGGTGTCGTCGAGTCTCTCCAGACGGTCCATGTACTCGTACGGGAAATGACCTTTCGTCACCTCGCATCCGTACGCTTTCAGATACTTGTCGTAGCTGAACCCGGGGGCTATGTAGTTGGTCATGTCTAGGAATTTCAGCTGATCCGTCGAAAGACACATGAACGTGTTGTTGCGTTTTATGACGAAAAATGATCCGACGCCGTCGTTCTCTTCTTTGGTCTCTTTGTCCTCTTGCTCCCTCTCGTCGTCGTCCTTGTCTTCCTCGGAGTGGTCCGCTGTCTTTGAGGTCGACAGGAAGTACGGTATGAGGAACTGTTTGCTTTTTGTACGGGTTGGTTGCCGGTCGAGCGTCCTTGTCGGTGGCTGACCGTGCACTCTCCTCCTGCTCGTCCCAGCTCGTCAGCGCTTCTGCGAGTTGTTCCAACGCATAATCGTATGAGTCTTTGATCTTTTCGTATGCGGCGTCACTCATCGCTCTCAGGATGTCCATCATGGAGCTCACCAACTTGTTGGTGTCTCCATCCGTGACGAGACATTTCACCTGCTCGTGTCCGGGCACGTTGGAAGCCACGCTGACGCTCAGCGGGACGTGACGTGCAACCCAGTGAACCTGGTCGCTGTCCGACGGAAGTTGTTCGGTGTCGAACCAACACTCGAAGTCAAAGGTGGCTCGGTACGGATAGTACCGCAACGCTTCGGCCACTCGGATGTTCTCGTCGTCCAGCCGTTCGAACACCGACGGAGTCGAATGATACACGCCACCAGGATAGACTCGACGCACGCCTCCCGTACACGTGCTCTCGTGTCTACGCAATGTCCATGCATCTTTCCACAACGCGTCACCGCACTTCCGACATCTATACGAGTGACAGTATTTGCGTACATCCTGGATGAAGGAAAAATGCGTCTCGTGAAGATTGAGGTAGAGTGTGTCAGGGTACTTACATACCGATCGACGGACGAGTTCGGCAGTTGTCGATCCATCCTCTTGATCCTCTCCATCCGGTTTTACGAGACTGTACACGCACACGTTCGTTTGGAACGTGGTCTCTACACGATAGAGGTCGTCCATCGTGACCCCCGGCAAAATTTTCCATGGGTACTCCGTCTTGGTTGTATGCCTCGTACAGTGTCTTCACCGCTGGTTCCAATCGACGTATGTCACATCCTCGATGCAGGGCCAGACATCGGAACAGACACAGGTTGTCGTTGTACCTCTTCGTATACGTGGGTTCCTTTTCCAGACCGATGACGGCTTTGTTCCTCTTGATGTACACTGGTAGGGCGATCATTCCTACGCATCCAATGGGATGATCGATGATGCGGTTGACGAAAAATGTGACATTGGTCACGAGTTCGCACACCCACGCAGAATCCGGTCTTTGATTGATGGCCCATTGCAGGATGTCGGTTTCTCGGATGCGTTCGAGAAAGTCATCAAAGTCCTTGCTGTTGGTGACGAGACTGGGCTCGTCCAGGTATCGTCCACAGCAGTTGCACGAGGAACGATAGTACTTGTATCGACCCGTGTTCTTGTTCCTCAGAATGAACCCGTAACTGAGATTAACCTTGAAGGCGTTGGTCTGTTCCTGGAACATGCGCTTCAGAGGGGTCTCTAGGACGGTCGTGTCTAATGTTGTTAATCTGTAATCGTACCTACATTGGAGAGGTCCTCTCATCACACGTGTCCGTATCGTTCGCCAGTGCGCTCGAACGACATCTAGCAGTTCCGTGGACAGGGTGTCGTCGAAGGGGAGTCGATCAGGTGGATCTAGGGGATCTTCGTGGGTAACGAGTGGACGGTGGGGTGTGGTGTCTTCTCTGTTTGATCTCTTCGGTCTTGGTGGCTTCTTGACGACGACGACACCGGTACACGTTGTTCGTGCGTGTCTGGTCAGGATGTCGCGTCTACTGAAATTCTTTCCGCATTTCGCACAAGTGTAGACTGCGGTCTTTTTTGTACTACTGCTACTGCTACTGCTAAGACGACATACGGATATCACATGATGCTGCAGGTCGTCCCATCTCCCAAACGTTGCATCGCATTTACACGTATATTTCGTTCTCTTGGCGTGGTCACTAGGTGGAACCACTGCTGGTGTCGTTACCGCATTCGAGTGTTCGTTAACTGCCGGTGTGGAATGGCTCGCTAGGTGCTGTTGTAGCTCTGCATACGTATCGAATGTCACTCCGCAGTGACGACATAGCTGACGTTTCATGATGCTGTACGCGTCTACAACTGACAGACCGCGGCTCTTAGTACATATATATATAGTGCGTGTGGTGGTGGTGGTGGTGGTGGTGGTGGTGGTGGTGGTGGTGGTGGTGGTGGTGATGGTGGTGGTGGTGGTGGTGGTGGGGGTGGTGGTGTAGTAACTAAGGTGTGTTCCTATGCTAATGGCTACTGTGTCCACTATCGATGGCTACGGGTTCTCTTTCAACTAGGTAACACCACTGACAACACGTATCAATCATTGCATGACTTTTTTATTACATATACGTATGTCATATACATACATACATACATACATATATATATATATATATATATATATATATATATATATATATATATATATATATATATATATATATATATATATATATATATATATATATATATATATATATATATATATATATATATATATATATATATATATATATATATATATATATATATATACTGATAAACTTATATAAACACTGTGCTGACATGATGGTTTGTGGGATTTTTACATCCTCGCCAGTGACCTAGCTTACGGTCGATTATCGACACGCCAGTGGCTAGTATATTGATGATTAACTTGTGGGTTGTTATACGGCGACAGAGGTTACGTACAATGATGATGATGATGAGGTATTATATGTTATATTATATATATATATATATATATATATATATATATATATATATATATATATATATATATATATATATATATATATATATATATATATATATATATATATATATATATATATATATATATATATATAGCAATGACTCTATGTCATGCAATAAGACTAAATTACATATCTATGTCATACAATAACAGAATACATAACATAACGTTCTACAGCTAACAAATAAACTACTGTGATTTATAATACTTTCCGTTGTAAACGGTGAATATTAATAAGCCTGTGTTTCGACCATAAAATCAATAATGATGTTGACTAGTCGTCGCAGTTCGCGTCTCCGCATTGCTGCCGGTGCTACGGGTGCTTCATCATATCCTTCCTCGTCCTACATAACAAAAATATAACTACTGTTCATCGTGTGTCGTAATCATGTACTCTAGTATTATCTCCACTAATTCTCGACCTGCACGCCTACGCGCTTCTATCGGTAGCACAGGCGCTTCATCCTAAAGAAAACAAAATAAAAGATACTAAGTTACATTACTCATACTACTATTCCTCTACAGTGGGTATAATGTTCAAATACTACTACTACTACTACTACTACTACTACTACTACTACTACTACTACTACTACTAATGTTCAACAACAACAACAACTACTATCTACTAATGTTCAACTACTAATGGTCCGCTACTAATTACGGTTAAGGTCGCAGGATCATGCGTGCCTGTGCATTCAAAACTTCCCGCCATTCTGACGACTGCATGGTTGCCATTGTCGCATCACATACGCGTTCCGTTATAACGTCTACGGATTGCGACGATCGACGCCATTGGTTCACGATCATATTGGCCATGACCTCTTCTAGTACTATATGACACACCTTGTCATTCATCTCGTCCTCCTCCTCCGCATCCTCCTCCTGTGTGCTGGTGGACGGCTCGCTTTCCTTGATACATTGGTCGGGTATGTTCACGACACCCCCGTCTGGTTTCAGCACCACTGTTGCCTCTGGCAACACGTACAGGGTTGGGGGTGTCGTGACCTCTTCCTCCGTTGTCGGCGGTGGTGACGCCGGACTAAACTCGAAGCTGGCGTCTTCAACCTTGGCTTCTTTCGCATCGTCTTCATCTTCTTCATCATCATCCGAACCATACAGCGGTTCCCACGGTATTTCCTGTGATTCCGGGTAGGAGTCATGGGTTTGTGTGGATGTTGTTGGCGCTTCCCCTCGTCGTCTCTTCACCTCCTTCTCCTCCGCCTCCTTCTCCTCCTCAGCCTCGTACATTGCTGACACCTGACGTTTGTACGCCCTCTGTAGTTGCGTCAGACCATTCTATTGAAGAGAACGACTACTAATTACATTGCTAGTATGACCAAACATATATATATATATATATATATATATATATATATATATATATATATATAGTTGCACATAGTTCTCATTACTCGTCCGTAGCATCCTGTATATCTGTGCATCGTTCTGCTAGAGTCTTTTTAACCAACTCTGACACATCGTGGCGCCACATCATGTTGGCACACCTTGAGGTGACCTCTATAGATAGCCACCGCAAGATGTGCATGATCAAGCCAGACGATGGTACGTAATGCTCCTTGTCGTCCTTTAAATTAAGTATGCGGTTCACCTCGTCACAGGCATACTGGACGCTGGCGACCTCTAGTGCTTTAAAAAAATTATTTTCGATCGTCATGGCTTCGGATCGATCACGTATCCTATCTAGACCACTCACCGTAGCCTCCATGTCGTCGCTACTAGTACTACTACTACTACTTATATATATGACGTCATTATTATCCCCCTCGTCATCTGTTATCATGATGAGGGATGGAGGTGAACAACTTTCCACTGACGAGGAGAATAGTATTTCGGAACTATTATTACGTAACCATTCCATTACCTTCTCTCTTCCGTTCCTGACGCTGACGACGTCACTGCTTGTAGCAGAGGCAGCGGCGACGTCGGCATCATCATCCTGTCAACAACAGAGTTACACGGCCATTACTTCCAGTTCTGACACTGTGTAATTGACATACTGTCCCGCTACGCGCTTCCTAACGGTTGCCATGACACGAGCCCCCCGCAACATATCCAGTGCCTCGTACCGCTCGGTGTCTGACGTCATGCTCATGTAAGCCTTAACCGTAAATCCCAACACATTAACTGCCTGTTCGTTAAACAACGTTGCCCACACTTCACTCCCAATGGCATCCTGTAGGAGGATACGTAGACAGAATCGATAGGTTGGAACCCGCTGCCGTCCATGAATCCGACACGCGTAGCCATTATTTTCGGCAACCACACCTTTGCTACACTGTACGCATGATGGATATACGATATATTTCTCTTGCGTGGCACATTGTACTATAGTTAACGGACGTGTAAATCTATAATTTCCGCTACTTACTTGAGTCTCAAGCCGCGTAATCGTCATCTCATCGGCGTTGTACTGCTGTGCTGCTGCCATAGTTCTTTCGTTGATGCTGGTGCTGGTGCTGGTGCTCGTGCTGGGCGATCGGAAAGCGAGTGTGAGTCTGGTTAACTGCGAGCCACTTTATATAGGTCTGCTACTGCCTGTGGCGCGCAATCTTATCGTGCCCCTTGGTCGCGCGCGTGATGCGCTATTGTGCGCCGGGTGTGTGCCAGTGCGGTGTACTTTGTCCGTCGGTCTTGTGATCGACTCGAGTTACGTCTGGCATTAGTTTCACTGTGGGGGGATTATCATGTCTTCGTATGAACTCGCGTACTTTCATAAGTATCTGTCCTAACATGTTCTGACCAGCTTGACCACTGTACGTCAGTGCGCCCCAGTAGCCTTCCCGACTCTTGACCAATTCCTTCAATTCAGCTTTTCCTGTAGCTAACAGTCGTTTACGTAGGGTCGGGTTGCGAAATTTAACAGCCACTAACGCATACATTATAGAACATCTTTGTGTGTTCCAGTCTGCACGTAAATGCGCTTTCTCACGAATGCTCTTGCTTAGGTATTTCGCCTGTAGAACCGTGTGAGTGGATAGCATTTTTTCAGCTGTGTGCATATCCCCATGATGGATGCATTTACGCCATTGGTACGCGCTTTCCACAGTCTTAAATTCTCTATTCCACACATGTATCGGGCACGCATAGAAATTGGACAGGTAATTCTTGCCGCCTCGGAACTGTACAGGACGGTTCATACTGTCTTTATGCCGTTAAAATGTACATTTACTGTATTAAATACACGCCGTTCTAGAGCTGTCTCAGTACTCATAACCCCCACTTTTTCCTTGCGTGATGGATGTCTGGTGTCGGTTAGTTGACAGCTGCAGGCCACTTATCTTTTTTTCTGATTACTGTGGTATTGTTCTGAGGGTTACGTCAGCTGTCTGGTTTATTTCTACCATGCTATATAAACGAGCTGGGATCTTCGTGTCGTCATCTCAACCACGCTGTTATTGTCTTCATACTCGAACATCATGCCTGCCGACGTCGTAGCTCTGTTTAGTGATCTCTTGGTCGTTCTACAAGCCGTCGGGACGGCCATGTTTGAGCTGCTAGATCGTGCGTAAGTATATATATATATATATATATATTTATTTATTCATTTATTTATTCATTTATTTATTTCTTTATTATTCTTTCATAGCTCTACATAGCTCTACATTTTAATAAATGTTCACTTTACATACTGTTCTATCGTTCCCTGTATACATGTCTCGCTAAGTGTTCGTCGAGTCCAAGTTCCATATGCAGCGGCTTGCCTGACGATAACACCTACCAGTCGATTGGTTTCATATTTCATCTCTCTCTCGTTGTACTTGATATTATATATATATATATATATATATATATATATATATATATATATATATATATATATATATATATATATATATATATATATATATATATATATATATATGACTACATTATGTATATTCTCACTCTGCTTTTGTCGTTTACTTGCAGCATGCATAGAGCTTACTGGCCGTGTGTCATGATCGAAATGCAACACAGGACCATGGAGCGTCGGGTCACGGTTACCGGTCAGTTTCGTGACGATCTGTACATCGACGGACTTTTACCGGCGTTCATGCATCACGCCAGTCTTTGGCGGCATGTTGTCGCCGACGTCCAGCACCTCAAATTCGGTTATCGTCACAATGACTTCTCGCCCGAATCCTGGGATGCTAATGAGGATGCATGCCACACCTCTGCTACAGATTTCCTGGACCATAGGAGGCGCTGGTCGGCTGTCATGTCCGACCTACAACACTACCCAAGAACACCGTCCGGTCGATCGCCATTACCGCGTCACCGTCGATCACCGTTACTGCGTCGTCGTCGACGCACGCTCGCACCGTTGCCGCTGGACAAACTAGGACGACGCAAGACACATCCTCTCGCTCGCCGCAAACTTTTGGTCCTGTTTAATAATGTCGGATGAACTTCTATACTTATATATGACATTTTTAATTTTTAACTTCTATACTTATATATATATATCACGTTGTAATTTTTAACTTCTATACTTATAATTATATATATAATGTTTTAATATGTAACTGTACTTCTTTTCATATATATTCAATAATGTCGGATGAACTTGTACCCACGCTGAACTTCTATACTTATATATGACATTTTTAATTTTTAACTTCTATACTTATATATATCACGTTGTAATTTTTAACTTCTATACTTATAATTATATATATAATGTTTTAATATGTAACTGTACTTCTTTTCATATATATTAAATTTTGCTTCATCTTATATTCCCGTCTTGTATTACGTTCTTGTTACAAATGCATGTGTGCATATTTACACATAGTCCATTTTCACCCTGCTACAATTTTTTTACTTAACGGTTCGATTTCCATATTCCAACGGATAAATTGCACCCATGCATGTCGGCTACATATTACATATAACATACTACCATTATATTTAACGGTTTTCATTTTATTACGTCTTATGTCCACCGCATATATATATTCTGGTTATAACAGGCCTCAATGCGTGTGTGCATATTTTACACATAGTCAATTTTCACCCTGCTACAATTTTTTTACTGAACGGTTCGATTTCCATATTCCAACGGATAAAATGTTGCCATGCATGTCGGCTACATATTACATATAACATACTACCATTATATTTAACGGTTTTCATTTTATTACGTCTTATGTCCGCTACAACAGGCCTCAGTCCTACATCACTAGCGTACTTTGCAACAGTGTTGCCGTTTTTTTCACTGATTAGCTCGACTCCGTTGCTACATTGTTCCGATTAGCATCCTTTCATCTCGAACTATGGCTCACAGCTGGATAAACGCTTCGGCTTACAGTTAACTCCTGTCGTTACGACGTCCAGTTAGCATTAGCTCGCCACTCGGACTGGTCACTTCGTCCCGTCTTTCTCGTCTCCTCGTTAGGTCCGTTGATCTTATTAATTACCCTCTATTCATTAACAATATTCTTTCATCTCAATTATTAATATTCGTCTACTCACGCGCCCCGCGGGGCCGGGCGGGGCGGGGCGGGGCGGGGCGGGGCCCTCCCTCCTCCCCCACGTCACGCATGAGTGAACACGCCGCTAGGGGGCGCTATTAACCGAAATCAGTCATGCGTTGCCGCCGCAATTCTGGGTGAAAACCTCCTATATACTACTCGCGTTGTAACTCGATGCGCAGTTTCAGAGACCCATTGTCGATGAACACGCGAGCGGCATCTGAAGTTGTCTTTATTTTCTTCAATTACGAATTTCGAATTTCACACGTCAATAAAAGCCGGGGTGAGTCTACGGTATAGTTCAAGAACGAATGTATAGATGACGTCTTAATCAATCTGAACGAACGAATTAATGTGGAGGTGTGGATGTGAGGAAGGAGTGGACAGGGTGGACGGTGTGGACGGCGTGGTAGGGGTGGACGGGTGGGCGGGATGGACGGGATGCAAGGGGTGGACGGTGTGGCGGGATAGATAGGGTGGAAGGTGTGGACGGGGTGGACGGTGTGGGCGGTGTAGACGGTGTGGATGGTGTTGATGGGGTGAACGTGGTTGGACAGTGTGGACGGAGAGAACGGGGTGGATGGTGTAGACGGGGCTGACGGGGTTGAAAGTGCGGACGGGGTGGAATGTGTGGACTGTGTAAAAGAGATAGACAGGGTGTACGGTGCTGACGGGGTGGACTGGGTGGATGGTGTGGCGGGGTGGATGGGGAGGACGATGTGGATTGGGAGGACGAGGTGGACGGTGTGGACGGGGTGGATGGTGTATACGGGGTAGATAGGTTGGACGGTGTATACGGTGTGGACGGGGTGGATGATGTAGATGGGGTGGACGGGGTGGACGGTGTGGATGGGGTGGACGGTGTGGAAGGTGAGGACGGGGTGGACTGGGCTGACGGGGTTGATGGTGTGGATGGGATGGGAAGATTGGATGGGTGATGCCTTCAACGACAAATTGACACTGGAAACAAAATAGTCGGCATATTAATAAAAGGTGTGATACTATATCGAAATATCGAATCATCGCAGTAGGCGACATGACGATACAGAAATGTTGGTAGTAAATTGTACTATCGGTAGATAGTGTCGCTAGTATGGTGAACATTGATAGTAACGGGGTGGACCATGTGGGCAGTCTGTGCGGTGTGGACGGTGTTGATGGTGTGGACGAAGTGGACGGTATGGACGGTATTGATGGTGTGGACGGTGTGTACGGTGTTGATGGTGTGGACGAGGTGGACGGGGTGGACGGGGTTGACGGGAGGAATGGGTTGGCTGTGTGGAAGGGGTTGACGATGTGGACGGGACAAAATGGAGTGGACGGGACGGACGGGTGTACGGATGCTGCCTTCAATGGCAAAATGACACTGAAGCCAAGATAGTCGTCATATTACTAAAGGGCGTGACAATATATCGAACTATCGACGCGTCCCAATAGTCAAAGTGACGATGCTGAACTATCGGTAATAAACTGAAATATCGGTAGTATTCGTCGATAGTACCGTGAACATTGATAGTTACAATTCATCAGCACTAATAGTGTCTTATTCAAATATAAATACACATATTGTGAACCCGTTACTAAGGGTCAACTCTACCCCTAAAGTACGGAATTAAATTTTATTAGGCCTATGTATCTCCATATATGCAATAGGGTGCTGGTTTGTGTTTGACAGATCGTGCATTCGAATATTTAATTTAATGCAGTGAATTTACTCAACATAGTCATGACATTCTTTCTTTGTCGTTTCTTGGGTGAGTTGACGTTGATAAAAAGACGATTGTAGCAATTACATCAGCGCATGGCCAATACCGGCCGCAGCGACGCGTGACGAATGCAGCGACCCGTGTTGACCATGCCTCTGCAGCTAGGCCCGCAATCGCGAAAGATTTTTTCATTTGACATAAAATAATAAATCGTTGTGGGCCTGACTAACTACTTTTCTCTATTCAAGCTGGCGGCGTCTTGGAGGTGGTTTAGGTGTCGTCTCAAAAGCAATGACACATTTGATTAGAACACTCATGTTCTCGCAAGAAAACAAAACTGTTAAAATCTCCCCAATATTATGGACATTTTCAGACCATTGTATCCACCATTCACGCCATGGTGTAAAATTGCAAAAAGTCAATTATGAGAATGCCGATGCGTCGTAAACGTAAACACACACACACACACACACACACACACACACACACACACACACACACACACACACACACACACACACACACACACACACACACACACACACACACACACACACACACACACACACACACACACACACACACACACACACACACACACACACACACACACACACACACACACACACACACACACACACACACACACACACACACACACACACACACACACACACACACACACACACATACGCACACACGCACACACACACACACACGCGCGCGCGCGCGCACACACACACGAAATACATGGAGCATGATTGTAACGTATTATGTTAATATTAAGAACACTAATATAAAATGGAAACAAGGAAACATATCAATTCCTTTCACCACACGCACAAAATATTTCTTTCCTCACACAATATTTCTTTCCTCACACAAATTCCTCGCATTTAGTCGTCAATCAAGATATATTCGCCTTGAACACAATTCTAAAATAATATATTTTATTTCGCATGATATTCGTGTTTTTTTTATGAAATATATAAATTACGTTTCATAGCTATTTTTCTGTGTTCAATAATTATGTAGGTGGATTTAATATTTCTTCGGTCCTTCGAATGAGACTCCGTCGCTACAGCCGCCGAACAAACGCACCCAAATCATCAAAGAATACTCACGTTGTATTATATAATGCAACATCGTACACCACGTCAAACCCGTCCACACCGTCCACATCTTCCACTCAGTCCACCCCGCCACACCGTCCTCCCCCCCTCCCACCCTGCCACATCGTCCACCGACCATGCCGTCCACCCGGCCAAACTGTTCATCCCGGCCACACCATCCTCCCCGTCTACACCATTCACCCTGCTACACCGTCCGCGCCGTCCACGCCTTCGACGCCGTCCACACCGTCCACACCGTCCACGCCATCCACTCCTTCCACAACGTCCCCACCGTCCCCACATTCCACACCGTCCACGCCTTCCACAGCGTCAACGCCTTCTACACCGTCCACACTGTCCACGCCTTCCACACCGTCCGCACTGTCCACAACGTCCACGCCTTCCACACCGTCCACGCATTACACACAGTCCACGCCTTCCACACCGTCGACGCCGTCGACGCCGTCGACGCCTTCCACACCGTCCACGCCTTCCACACCGTCCACACCGTCCACAACGTCCACGCCTTCCACACCGTCCACGCCTTCCACACCGTCCACACCGTTCACACAGACCACACCTTACACATCGTCCTCCTATTTACACCTCCACATTAACTAACTGATGTAGTTAACTTTCAAAACGCAAGTTAACTTAACTTAATTGAAATTAACTTAATCAAAACAAATACTATTCATGGATATTGTTCTGTGTTCACTAATTAAGTGTTTTATATATCGAAAGACGCGTACAATTTGGGGTGAACATAGTTGTCCAAGCTTCCAAACAGCAGTATGATGGATTCGGTCCTTCGAGTTACTGGTACTCCAGTGAAGGAGTTTCCCTATTGTTTATAATAGAGTGCCTACCCACGATAGCCAGCTTCGACGTTTACTCAAAATAACACAGTCGTTGATGTCATCGCACGTTTCCTGTCAAACGCGTTGTAACTCGATGCGCAGTGTCAGAGACCCATTGTTGATGCACACGCGACCGGCATCTGAAGTTGTCTTTATTTTCTTCAATTACGAATTTCGAATTTCACACGACAATAAAAGCCGGGTTGAGTCTACGGTATAGTTCAAGAACGAATGTATAGATGACGTCTTAATTAATCAGAACGAACGAATTAATGTGGAGGTGTGGATGGGAGGACGGTGTGGACGGCGTGGTAGTGGTGGACGGGTGGGCGGGATGGACGGGGTGCACGGGGTGGACGGTGTGGCGAGATAGATAGGGTGGAAGGTGTGGACGGGGTGGACGGTATGGGCGGTGTAGACGGTGCGGATGGTGTTGATTGGGTGAACGTGGGTGGACGGTGTGGACGGAGAGAACGGGGTGGACGGTGTAGACGGGGCTGACGGGGTTGAAAGTGCGGACGGGTTGGACTTGGTGGATGGTGTGGCGGGGTGGATGGGGTGGACGATGATGATGGTGTATACGGGGTGGATGGGGAGGAAAGGGTGGACTGGGTGGATGGTGTGGCGGGGTGAATGGGGTGGACGATGTGGATGGTGTATACGGGGTAGTTGGGTTGGACGCCGTGGACGGTGTGGACGGGGTGGACGGTGACGACGGTGTCGACGGGGTGGACGGGGTGGATGATGTAGATGGGGTGGACGGGGTGGACGGGGTGGACGGAGTGGACGGTGAGGACGGGGTGGACAGGGCTGACGGGGTTGATGGTGTGGAAGGGATGGGAAGAGTGGATGGGTGATGCCTTCCACGACACACTGACACTGGAAACAAAATAGTCGGCATATTAATAAAGGGTGTGATACTGTATCGAAATATCGAATCATCGCAGTAGGCGACGTCACGATGCAGAACTGTTGGTAGTAAATTGTACTATCGGTAGATAGTGTCGCTATTATGGTAAACATTGATAGTAACGGGGTGGACCGTGTTGCTAGTCAGGGCGTGTGTGTTGATGGTGTTGATGGTATGGACGGTGTGGACCGCGTGAACGGTGTGGACGAGGTGGACGGGGTTGACGGGAGGAATGGGTTGGCGGTGTGGACGGGAGATAATGGAGTGGACGGGTTGGACGGGTTGGACGGGTGCTGCATTCAATGACAAAATGACACTGAAACCAAAATTGTCGGCATATTACTAAAGGGCGTGAAAATATATCGAACCATCGACGAGTCCCAATAATCAACGTGACGATGATGAACTATCGGTAATAAATTGAAATATCGGTAGTATTCGTCGATTGTACCGTGAACATTGATAGTACCAATTCATCAGCACTAATAGTGTCATATTCAAATATAAATAAACATGTTATGAACCCGTTACTAAGGGTCAACTGTACTCCTACAGTATGGAAGTAAATTTTATTAGAGCTATATATCTCCATATATGCAACAGGGTGCTGGTTTGTGTTTGACAGACCGTTGCATTTGCGTATTTAATTTAATGCAGTGAATTTACTCAACATATTTATGACATTCTTCTCTAGCAGTTACATCAGCGCATGGCCAATCCCGGGCGCAGCGAAGCGTGACGAATGCAGCGACCCGTGATGACTAAGTCTCTGCAGCTAGGCCCGCAATCGCGACAGATTTTTTAATTTGACATAAAATATTTAATCGTTGCATTTGTGGGCCTGACTAACTACTTGTCTATTCAAGCTGGCATTTGATTAGAACCCTCATGTTCTCGCAAAAAAAATCTATTGAGAACGCCGATGCGTCGTAAACGTTCAAACACATGCACACATGCACACACACACACACACACACACACACACACACACACACACACACACACACACACACACACACACACACACACACACACACACACACACACACACGCACGCACGCACGCACGCAAGCACACACGAAATACATGGAGCACGGTTGTAACTATTATGTTAATATTAAGAACACTAATATAAAATGGAAACAAATTAAGCAAGCAAACATATAAATTCCTTTCAATCACCACACACACACAATATTTCTTTCCTCACACAAATTCCTCGCATTTAGTCGTCAATCAAGATATATTCGCCTTGAAAAAAATTATAAAATAATATATTCTATTTCGCCTGATATTCGTGTTTTTATATGAAACATATAAATTACGTTTCATAGCTATTTTTCTGTGTTCAATAATTAAGTAGGTGGATTTGATCTTTCTTCGGTCCTCCGTCGCTACAGCCGCCGAACAAACGCACCCAAATCATCAAAAAATACTGTCGTGGTATTATATAATGCACGAAGCGTGACTGTCGGTCAACTCTTTGTTAAGCATATGATTAATGATGCAATATGTTAACGATGATTGTTCTTGACTAGTGAGTGTGGAATGTGTGGACGGGGTGGACGAAGTGGACGGTGTGGATGAGGAAGACGGTGTGGACGGTGTGGACGGTGTGGACAGTGTAGATGGTGTGGACGGGGAACTATCGGTAGTTATATTCAATAGTACTATGAACATTGATAGTAACGGTATTCGACAAAACAATTTAAGTGCACTAAAAGTATATATATATATATATATATATATATATATATATATTTTACATGTAAATACATATATGTGTCATGGCATCATTAAGCTATATTAATGTATTATATATATATATATATATATATATATATATATATATATATATATATATATATATATATATATATATATATATATATATATATATATATATATATATATATATATATATATATATATATATATATTAATATAGCTTAATGCTGCCTATGTGTTTTCATTATTATACATTTTCTCCCCACCCACTGTTTCTCAAGCCACTTTCTCACATACTAATTTCTTCCAACTCACTGAACCACTTTTTCATCCGTTCATTTTCTCCCCACCCCCAATTGTTCCGATCTAGTTTATCATATCCAAACGATCTTGCTGAGGTGCTACAAGCTACAAGCCAGTTACTGCCACCCGTTGTCCCAAGTATAGTTCACCCCAGAGTGTCGCACTTTGTAGCGGTGATGTCACCTTGACCAGTTTCTTCCGTCGGTGAGTGTAGTCTTTTAAAGAAACCACCACTCCCACCTGTCACTGTTACAGCTGCGGCGGTCTTTGTTCGCTCGGTGTTTGCCACACGGCCAATATTTTTGACATACTTCCGGGTAAACACTTGTGCAAATATGGTGTGGAGATCACGAATGGAATATGTAATGCCATAATAATAATAATGACGATGATGATGATGATGACGATGATAATAATAATAATAATAATTAAGTAATAATAATAATAATAATAATAATAATAATAATACAATACCATTAGCAACAACATCACACGTTCTAGTCAGTTTGCCTACCATCATTGTCATCACATCAGAAGGTCGCAAGAGACGCCACCACTGGCGAACACTGCCAGTCTCCTGTATTTAATGCAGTAGATTTACTCAACATATTCCATGACATTATTTTTTGTCGTATCGTAGGTGGGTTGACGTTGACAAAAAACGACTGCAGCACTTACATCAGCGTATGAACAATCCCATGTGCAGCGACGCGTGACGAGTGCAGTGACCCGTGATGACCAAGCCTCTGCGGCTAGGCCCGTAATCGCGAAAGAATATTTTTTATGTGTGGGTCTGACTGACTATATGTCTATATTTAAAATGGCAGCGTCTTGGAGCATGCAGGACAATGTGTTTGAGAAGCTACAACTCTCAACTTAAGAAGTACAAGCTGCATGTAGGAAATTTGGTATGAAAATCATCTTCTTCAAATGCATGGTAATCATTTCTTCGGGGAAGTGTATTACTCGAAGAACTCGATAATATGGGAAAGTTCAGTTTCTTGGGTAGCATAGTACATCAAGTTGGGTAGCATAGTAAGTCAAGTTTCGTAGCAGCATTATATGCAATATTATTATTTGTATCATCGTTATTAGTATTACAGTAGGAATAAGTTTAGGTTATTAATATTAAAATGATTAATTATGTTTTTATTAATATTATTACTATATTGATCGCTTCATCGTACGATCATTTATCTGTCATAATTGGTCTTCTTAATGTGTTTAATAAAGTACATTTTGTTGGCATTGTATACAGAAGTGAAATGTCGACATCCATGTGGAGATCAAGTCAATTTATATAATAGCATAATGATTCGTCAGGTGCGTTGTTAAAACAATGTTCCTTAAAATGTAATTTTGGTTTCCTTCATGGAAAAAGTTATAGGGCTGCTCCATCTGATTGTTCTTGTTGAAGAAACCATATGGGCATGTCCTGTTTGGAAAGGTGGATCTGCCGACAAATTCGAGAACTTGATTGTTACGTTGTTTTTACCAATGTATTTAGTATTGCTTCATTGCTGGCATTAACATAATTATATGTCAAACATAATGTTCATGTCATCTCGTAGGGCTTCACCCTACATAAGATAAGCGCTAACGGTAACACGGCGAGTTTGTGTCTCCGTTGAACCAATCGGAGGCTGACCCGGAAACAGTGAGGGCCAACATGAAATATGTGAGAAGAATACCCCACCCGCTACACCACAAAGTACTAGTTAATTTATACATATTATATGTATGTATGACTTGCCATAGACAAAGTGTCGGTAGATAATCCAATTATAATATACATGCACTAGGCATATAGCATATGGTATATCGGCTCAATATGTCTGCACTTAGATTTTTGCTTATTTTTTAAACAATGTCTGGTACAATAATATTTCGGCCGTTTATTATATTGGTTTTGTTAATAAAATGTATACGCGTGCTCATAGTGGTTTCGTAATAGTTGTGGACTTAATTAACATTGATATATTTGTGGTTATTAGTTAAACGGTGTTTTGAGTGTTTAACTTGTCATAGACAAAGTGTCGGTAGATAACCCAATCATTATGTACATGCACTGGGCCTATAGCGTATAGGCTATCGGCTCAATATGTCTGCTGTTAGTGTTTGCATATTATATATATCAATCATGGAAATAGTAAAAGGGCTGCACCATCTGTATTATTATTTGGCGTGCATCAACTATTTGGCGTGCATCAACTATTTGGCGTGCATCAACTATTTAGCGTGCATCAACGGTCGAGAGTCGCCTTGTAGCAGGCTGCCAAATATAACTACAGCAAGCCTTTCATATTTGAGTGTCTACTATTCATTTTTATCCCATTCACGCATTTGTGTTTTCAGTAGTCGTTAGGTGGTGTTCGCTTCACGTCTTCGAGGCTTGTTTTTAATGAATTAATGTTATGCATCCACACAAAATATGTCCATAATACAATACCAATAACGCCACCTATCGACTGGTTGAAAAACAATGCTGCGTGAAGGGATGTAGCATGGCATTCCCCAACATACAAAATCCGCTACGTTTCGTTAGAAATGTGCCTAGCATTAAATGTATCTGAGAGGCAGCATGACATATTTGCTCTTCGACAACTGTGAGTTTGTTATTCGATTTTATACCTGTAGTGTTTAAGTCGAGCGGTCGTTAAGGAGGCGCGCGGGCACACGGTTACTCACTTGTTCGTACTATGGATGATACAAATATAAATTCTAACGGTTTATTACATATCGAACCTCTCTCAGATTCGGGTATATAATATATCAGCGATATTCCCAGATGGCGGTGGCTTCTTCAGATAACCAAGGTACTAACCTTCAAGGCTTTCGCTGCGTACTGCGATATTCCGTGTTCTCGCAATTGCGCTCTGACAGTAAGTGACGGAATGACAATCGTCTCCCAATATTTGCCCAGTAGTCGCCCCGATCATTCCAAACCCCCCTTATTTATATTGTTCAATCTATAGCCTTGTGTTAGACGTGGACGCTGAGTATGTCGTTTGCCCACGGGACAGCGGAAGACCGCGTCCGTGGAGCTGCGGCATTGAAACTCCTTGACAGACACCCAGCACAGCTAACCTTCTGAACAAAGGCCTCCCTGAGTACAGCTCTGCCTCCCAAAAACAGATGCCCCCCATTGCAAACAACCTTCCAACTAGCGATTTGCATATTGATTGGCTTTATGGTGAAACATTCGGTAATTAATATAATGTGTATCCTGTGTGTAGTATCCTCCTAAATGTGTTACACTAGCCCCAGCCATTTCAAATTTCGTCCCGATATGGTAAAATATAACATTGACACATATATGCAACACGTCATATCGTGATGCTAAAATAAAACATATAATTAAAGTTAAAGTAAAAGGTGATCGAAAGCTAAACTGTTCTATCATCCGAAAATATAAGATATATAATGTCGATTGTAAGAATAGTGTTCCATCATCTGAACATATAAGATATATAATGTCGATTGTAAGAACAATGTTCCTAGTCAAATGTTCACTTTCCTACAACTAATGTTCAGGTGTTTGTGCGGGCGTCTTGAATAGGCTGTCGGCGGTGGCATCCACGTTTGGGTCAACTCATACACGGCCCGTCCGGCAGGATGGCTGACTCGGTGTACATCTCTGCGGCGGTCCTGGCCAGTTCGCCGCTGACGCTAAGATCAACGTGGCAACGTCTGGCGCCCGCACGTGGGTGGCAATCTCGTCTTGCGACGTCACTGATGGCACGCTTATGAAATGTAATCTCCGTAGTCCGGCAGCTCGTCCCTGTAATCGATGCCTGTTGAATCGATAGCTATCGGCTCGAAGGCACGCGTCAGGGCCGGGGGACTTGTCATGTCCTCGTTGGAGGGTCCTTTTCTTTCCGGGGGGGGGGGGTTATTTCGGGTAGCTCCAGCCGATGGGTCAATTGTGGCGGTGTTTCGTTTGCCTCGGAGTCGCTGCAGCTATCGCTGCTATCGCTGCGGCTGCAGCTGCTGCTGCTACTGTGGTCTGATTAGGTGCGTGACCGGCAGATCAGCACTGTGGTCCGTGGTTTGCCGGGTGGTGACAGCGGTTTGTTGTGCTGGGTGTCTCTCAAGGAGTTTCAATGCCGCGGCTCCACGGACGCGGTCTTCCGCTGTCCCGTGGGCAGCAGCAGCAGGTGGCGTCGTAGATATTCCCGGCTCGGGACACCACATCGACAGCCATCGTTGATGAGTGTCATGTCCGCGTTATAGGGAACCGTGATCAGGAGGGGATGCCGATAACAATCCACCACATGAACCCTTCAATCTTGGGCAGAACTGGGTAGAGCCACGGTGTCATGATGATTTGAGAGTGTGACAACATAACGATCGCGACAATAGTCAATTGCTGGGGTGGAAACGGAATGGACATCATCCAGACTGGTCAGCAATGTTTGCAGAAAGTACATTCCTGCCACGCTATTGGTTGATGTGGAGCGAAATTGAGGTTGATAATGGAATCCTTTATAGACGCTGTGGCATTGCCGGACAACCTGAACATAAGTTGCGATTTAGGTGGCTCCGAAAGAGGTTATAAAAGTGCTGTTCATCACAGTAGAATGGCGGGACATTTTGTAGCGAAGAAAACGTTGTTTAACTTCAAACTCAGGTTTTGGTAGGCAGGCGTAGACGTGACCAGGTGATTTCAAGAGTGTCGTCCATGCCAGTATCGTACGCACTGGACATGGTCTGGCCGCTCTGAGACAAGATCTTGCATGATCTCCGCTCGATTTGAGGGGATTGGGAAGTAAGGATCTACCCTCCATCACAGGAGCAGAACAAATTGACATTCCCTTATACGGGACCACACCTTTTCACCAGCCACCCGGGTGAAGTGACATAAACGATTCAGCGCTCTTCCATGTCGAAACCCATTACCGTCCATATGGATGACCTGAACAAGTACTGTGGATCCGATATGCCACAAAACTGTCTGCTGGTTGAGCCAGACGAGGAGCCTCGCCCTGGACAATACATAGCGGACCGGGCTTTAACGGAGGTACTTAGTTGTAGGAAAGTGAACATTTGACTAGGAACACTCTTCTTACAATCGACATTATATATCTTATATGTTCAGATGATAGAACAGCTTTCGATCACCTTTTACTTTAACTTTAATTATATGTTTTATTTTAGCATCACGATATGACGTGTTGCATATATGTGTTAATATTATATTTTACCATATCGGGGCGAAATTTGAAATGGCTGGGGCTAGTGTAACACATTTAGGAGGATACTACACACAGGATACACATTATCTTAATTACCGAATGTTTCACCATAAAGCCAATCAGTATGCAAATCGCTAGTTGGAAGGTTGTTTGCAATGGGGGCATCTGTTTTTGGGAGGCAGAGCTTTACTCAGGGAGGCCTTTGTTCAGAAGGTTAGTTGAAGTTCTCAGGCACCCTGCCAATATTCCAAGGAATCGTCCACGTCTAACACAAGGCTATAGATTGATCAATATAAATAAGGGGGATTTGGAATGATCGGGGCGACTACTGGGCAAATACATTTAAAGCTAGGCACATTTCTTACGAAACGTAGCGGATTTTGTATGTTGAGGAATGGCATGCTACATCCCTTCACGAAGCATTGTTTTCCAACCAGTCGATAGGTGGCGTTATTGATATTGTATTATGAACATATTTTGTGTGGATGCATAACATTTATTCAGTCATTAAAAACAAGCCTCGAAGACGTGAAGCGAACACCACCTTACGAATACTGAAAACACAAATGCGTGAATGGGATGAAAATTAATAGTAGACACTCAAATATGAAAGGCTTGCTGTAGATATATTTGGCAGCCTGCTACAAGGCGACTCTCGACAGTTGATGCCCGCCAAATAGTTGATGCACGCCAAATAGTTGATGCACGCCAAATAGTTGATGCACGCCAAATAGTTGATGCACGCCAAATAGTTGATGCACGCCAAATAATAATACAGATGGTGCAGCCCTTTTACTATTTCCATGATTGATAAAACCATTACATTTTAAGGAACATTGTTTTAACAACGCACCTGACGAATCATTATGTTATTATATAAATTGACTTGATCTCCACATGGATGTCGACGTTTCACTTCTGTATACAATGCTAACAAAATGTACTTTATTAAACACATTAAGAAGAACAATTATGACAGATAAATGATCGTACGATGAAGCGATCAATATAGTAATAATATTAATAAAAACATAATTAATCATTTTAATATTAATAACCTAAACTTATTCCTACTGTAATACTAATAACGATGATGCAAATAATAATATTGCATATAATGCTGCTACAAAACTTGATGTACTATGCTACCCAACTTGATGTACTATGCTACCCAAGAAACTGAACTCTCCAATATTCTCGAGTTCTTCGAGTAATACACTTCCCCGAAGAAATGATTACCATGCATTTGAAGAAGATGATTTTCATACCAAATTTCCTACATGCAGCTTGTACTTCTTAAGTTGAGAGTTGTAGCTTCTCAAACACACTGTCCGGCATGCTCCAAGACGCTGCCATTTTAAATATAGACATATAGTCAGTCAGACTCACACATAAAAAAATATTCTTTCGCGATTACGGGCCTAGCCGCAGAGGCTTGGTCATCACGGGTCACTGCACTCGTCACGCGTCGCTGCACGTGGGATTGTTCATACGCTGATGTAAGTGCTACAGTCGTTTTTTTATAAACATCAACCCACCTACGATACGACAAAGAAAGAATGTAATGGAATATGTTGAGTAAATTTGCTGCATTAAATACAGGAGACTGGCAGTGTTCGTCAGTGGTGGCGTCTCTTGCTACCATCTGGTGTGATTACAATGATGGTAGGCAAACTGATTAGAACGTGTGATGTTGTTGCTAATGCTATTGTATTATTATTATTATTATTACTTAGTTATTATTATTATTATTATTATCATCGTCATCATCATCATCATCGTCATTATTATTATTATGGCATTACATATTCCATTCGTGATCTCCACACCATATTTGCACAAGTGTTTACCCGGAAGTATGTCAAAAATATTGGCCGTGTGGCACGCACCGAGCGAACAAAGACCGCCGCAGCTGTAACAGTGACAGGTGGGAGTGGTGGTTTCTTTAAAAGACTACACTCACCGACGGAAGAAACTGGTCAAGGTGACATCACCGCTACAAAGTGCGACACTCTGGGGTGAACTATACTTGGGACAACGGGTGGCAGTAACTGGCTTGTAGCTTGTAGCACCTCAGCAAGATCGTTTGGATATGATAAACTAGATCGGAACAATTGGGGGTGGGGAGAAAATGAACGGATGAAAAAGTGGTTCAGTGAGTTGGAAGAAATTAGTATGTGAGAAAGTGGCTTGAGAAACAGTGGGTGGGGAGAAAATTTATAATAATGAAAACACATAGGCATCATTAAGCTATGTTAATGTATTAATATATATATATATATATATATATATATATATATATATATATATATATATATATATATATATATATATATATATATATATATATATATATATATATATATATATATATATATATATATATATATATATAATACATATATATATATATATATATATATATATATATATATATATATTATATTTATGATGTAAAATATATATATATATATATATATATATATATATATATATATATATATATATATATATATATATATATATATATATACTTTTAGTGCACTTAAATTGTTTTGTCGAATACCGTTACTATCAATGTTCATAGTACTATCGAATATAACTACCGATAGTTCCTCGTCAACACCATCCACACTGTCCACACTGTCCACACCGTCCACACCGTCCACACCGTCTTCTTCATCCACACCGTCCACTTCGTCCACCCCGTCCACACATTCCACACTCACTAGTCAAGAACAATCATCGTTAACATATTGCATCTTTAATCATATGCTTAACAAAGATTTGACCTACAGTCACGCTTCGTGCATATAATACCACGACAGTAATTCTTTCATGATTTTAGTGCGTTTGTTCGGCGACTCTCATTCGAAGGACCGAAAAAAGATCAAATCCACCTACTTAATTATTGAACACAGAAAATAGCTATGAAACGTAATTTATATGTTTCATATAAAAACACGAATATCAAGCGAAATAAAATACATTATTTTATAATTTTTTTCAAGGCGAATATATCTTGATTGACGACTAAATGCGAGGAATTTGTGTGAGGAAAGAAATATTGCGTGTGTGGTGATTGAAAGGAATTTATATGTTTGCTTGTTTAATTTGTTTCCATTTTATATTAGTGGTCTTAATATTAACATAATACGTTACAACCATGCTCCATGCATTTCGTGTGTGCGCGCGCTCGCGCACGTGTGTGTGTGTGCGTGTGTCTGTGCGTGCGTGCGTGTGTGTGTGCGTGCGTGCGTGTGTGTGTGTGAGTGTGTGTGTGTGTGTGTGTGTGTGTGTGTGTGTGTGTGTGTGTGTGTGTGTGTGTGTGTGTGTGTGTGTGTGTGTGTGTGTGTGTGTGTGTGTGTGTGTGTGTGTGTGTGTGTGTGTGTGTGTGTGTGTGTGTGTGTGTGTGTGTGTGTGTGTGTGTGTGTGTGTGTGTGTGTGTGTGTGTGTGTGTGTGTGTGTGTGTGTGTGTGTGCATGTGTGTGTACGTTTACGACGCATCGGCGTACTCATAATCGATTTTTTTGTGAGAACATGAATGTTCTAATCAAATGTGTCATTGCGTTTGAGACGACACCTAAACCAGCTCCAAGACGCCGCCAGCTTGAATAGACAAGTAGTTAGTCAGGCCCACAAATGCAACGATTTATTATTTTATGTCAAATTAAAAAATCTTTCTCGATTGCGGGCCTAGCTGCAGAGGCTTGGTCATCACGGGTAGCTGCATTCGTCACGCTTCGCTGCGCCCGGTATTGGCCATGCGCTGATGTAACTGCTACAGTCGTCTTTTATCAACGTCAACTCACCCACGATACGACAAAGAAAGAATGTCATAAATATGTTGAGTAAATTCACTGCATTACATTAAATACTCGAATGCAACGGTCTGTCAAATAAAAACCTGCACCCTGTTGCATATATGGAGATATAAAATTTACTTCCATACTGTAGGGGTACAGTTGACCCTTAGTAACGGGTTCATAACATGTTTATTTATATTTGAATATGACACTATTAGTGCTGATGAATTGTTACTATAAATGTTCACGGTACAATCGACGAATACTACCGATAGTTCATCATCGTCACGTTGATTATTGGGACTCGTCGATAGTTCGATATATTTTCACGCCCTTTAGTAATATGCCGACAATTTTGGTTTCAGTGTCATTTTGTCGTTGAATGCAGCACCCGTACACCCGTCCACCCCGTCCACAGCATTCTCTCCCGTCCACACCGCCAACCCATTCCTCCCGTCAACCCCGTCCACCTCGTCCACACCGTTCACACCGTCCATACCATCAACACCATCAACACCGTCCACACGCCCTGACTGCCCACACGGTCCACCCCGTTACTATCAATGTTCACCATAATAGCGACACTATCTACCGATAGTACAATTTACTACCAACAGTTCTGCATCGTGACGTCGCCTAGTGCGATGATTCGATAGTTCGATATAGTATCACACCCTTTATTAATATGCCGAATATTTGGTTTCCAGTGTCAATTTGTCGTTGAAGGCATCACCCATCCACTCTTCCCATCCCATCCCCACCATCAACCCCGTCAGCCCCGTCCACCCCGTCCTCAACGTCCACACAGTCCAACCCATCCACACCGTCCACTCCGTCCACCCCATCTACATCATTCACCCCGTCCACCCAGTCGACACCGTCCACCCCGTCCTCAAAGTCCACACCGTCCAACCCATCCACACTGTCCACCCCGTCCACCCCATCTACATCATCCACCCCGTCCACCCAGTCGACACCGTCGTCACCGTCCACCCCGTCCTCAACGTCCACACCGTCCAACCCATCCACACTGTCCACCCCGTCCACCCCATCTACCCCATCCACACACTCCACCCCATCCACCCGGTATACACCATCCACATCGTCCACCCCATCCACCCTGCCAGACCATCCACCCAGTCCACCCCGTCCACCCCATCCACCCCGTATACACCATCCACAACGGTGTGGACGGGTTTGACGTGGTGTACGATGTGGATGGGGTGGACGGTGTGGACGTGGTGGAATGTGTGGACGGTGTGGACTGGGTTGACGATGAGGACGGTGTGGACAGTGTGGATGTGGTGGATGGTGTGGACGGTTTTTTCTCTCAAATATAATCCATCGTTTTATTTATTATCCTAACGTCAGCAATCGACGATATATATATATATATATATATATATATATATATATATATATATATATATATATATATATATATATATATATATATATATATATATATATATATATATATGTATATATGTATATGTATATATATATATACTATATATATATATATATATATATATATATATATATATATATATATATATATATATATATATATATATATATATATATATATATATATATATATATATATATATATATATATATATATATGCATATATATTTTTATTATTATTACCCATTTTCTCCCAAGCCACTGTTTCTCAAGCCACTTTCTCCAACTTTCTTCCAACTTTCCCAAACACTTTGATTTTTTCCTCCATTCACTTACCCCCACCCCCAATTTTTCCGATCTAGTTGATCATATCCAGATGATTTTGTTTAGATGCTAAAAGCCAGTTATTGCCACCCCGTTGTCGCAAATATAGTTCAACCCCAGAGCGTCGCACTTTCTAGCGTTGATGTCACCTTGACCTGTTTCTGTTGTCGGTGAGTGTAGTCTTTCAAAGAATCCACCGCTCCAGCTGTC
The DNA here is from genome assembly GCA_033239005.1 of Lamellibrachia satsuma. Taxonomy (NCBI): domain Eukaryota; kingdom Metazoa; phylum Annelida; class Polychaeta; order Sabellida; family Siboglinidae; genus Lamellibrachia; species Lamellibrachia satsuma. The sequence continues at coordinate 1,304,297 of BSQZ01000059.1, forward strand.
ACTGTTACTTGTGCCCGAACAGCTGCAGCGGTCTTTGTTCGCTCGGTGCGTACCATCGCCAGACTTCCGGGTAACTCAACATTTGTGCAGATATGGCGTGGAGATCACGAATGGAATATGTAATGCTATAATAATTTTAATACAAATATAAATAATGATAATAATAGTATTAATATAAAATGATGATAATAATAATAATTAAATAATAATAATAATAATAATGTATTGCCATAATAATAATATTGACGATGATGATGATGATAATAATAATGAATTAATGCTACTACTACTAATAATAATAATAGCAATAATAACGGAGATGAGGATGATGATAACGACACTAATAATAATAATAACAATAATAATAATTAAGTAATAATTATAATAACTGCCATAATAATAACAAGAAGAATACACTAGCATTAGCAACAGCAATAACAATAGCGGCGATAATAATAATAATAACAATAACAATAATAACAACAACAACAACAAATATTGCTGCTGATGCTTCAACTTATGCAGCTGCTGTTGCTGCTGCTGCAGCTGCTGCTGCTGCTGCTACTGCTACAACATAGTCCGACCGACACTTGATAATACAACTTGCGGCTGGGCACCAAGAACAAATGCGCGTTACGCAGCTCGTCTTGTCTTTGGCGACAGAGAACTCCAAGCGTCACTGCTATTTAGAGATTCCACTATGTTCTTTGTACGATTCAACATGATCGGATCAGTTTGCCCACCGTCGTTGTCACCACATCAGATGCTCGCAAGACAAGCCACCACGTCTATAAAATGCGAACACTGCCAGCCTCCTGTACGACTTATCAGCACTCGTTCGCATGCCTGCGTCTTGTGTCAATAAAGAAAACTGCCTAATATATCATATTAAAGTTGCTATTATAAACTGACAAGTAAACGGACCTCGTTTCTGTGGATATTCATAATAACGAGTGCACATGCCTTTGTGAAAAAAATTATATCCTATTTGTTGAACACAGAATAGCAATAAGTATGGGTTGCCGAAGTACCCCTTGCTAGATGTTAAAATGAACGTCCGTTTGGTTACAACGAGCTGCACTCTAGGGGTGTACATGTAATAATGCAAATAAATCATATGTTACAAAACATGACAAAGTGTTCTAATCATACGTGCATTGATGTAAAAACAGAAAGGCGGGGATACCTTGAGCCTCCAACTCCCACGGTACGAGGGAGACGCCCCACTTTCTACTTTCACTCTCTACCAATGGGGAATGCGTTCTGCCAAATTGTAGTCATGGCATCTACTGCAGAAACATTCCATTGAGCCGCACTCGAAGTCATCACTTATTGTTAAACCCACTTTTTGAAACCTTGAAATGCACGATTTTATTGAAGCTGCAAACTGCAGGATAGTAAATTATTACTCAGTATATACTTGAATACTAATAATAATAATCATCATCATCATAAAGGTACATTTATGTGTAGCCGTATGGTTGGATAAAGTCAATTCAGAGGCGCTTAAATACATTGCGAATTTAATATTGCAAAATAAGCATGTCAGAATTGGAAGATATTCAACGTGGATCATGTTATTCTCCAGTAGGAATATTCAATGTTTAGCATATAGGAAAAAAGTATTGGAACACGCGGATAAAGTTAAATATTGCGATGCGTCGATAGTTCGATATATCATCACACCCTTTATTAATACGCTGACTATGTTTGCTTCAACCCCGTCCACTCCGCCACCCCGTCCACCCTATCCACACCGTCAACCCCGTCCACACGTTCAAACCCGTCCACACCGCCACCCCATCCACACTGTCCACCCCGTCTACACAGTCCACCCCATCCAAACTGTCAACCCCGTCCACACCACCACTCCGTCAACACAGTATACCCCGTCTACTCCGTCCACACCATCCACACCTTCTACCCCGTTCACACCGTCAACACCGTCCACCCCGTCCACTCCGTTAACCTAGTACACACCGTCCACTCCGTTAACCTAGTACACACCTCCGGCTGAGCTAAACTAATATGTCACATTGGGTCCCGCCATTTTTTCGACTACGGTAAGCAACTACATGACCTTCACCTTTGATGTCGTGCGATATGTCCGATCCAACTGAAGCGTAACGTGTGTCTATTTATCCGAGGCGTACGGCTCGATTTCATCCTTCGCTAGGCTCGGTTACATCGTGTCGTGGATTTGTGCAATTAGCGCGGTGCGTTCGGGCGATGACACGGTTTGTGCGGCTGTTCTGCCGAATATCCCACACGGAATAACTCCGCAATTGGCATCATGAGGCCTGACCGCATTTAGGCTTCCTCAAATATATCAGGAATGTAGTGCCTACAAATTAATTCGGTGCAATTCGAATTAATTTTAAACTGTGGTTATATTAACTCAACTGTCTGATTGAAAAGCTAAATCAGGCAAAAAAGTGTTAGTGTAGCATATCGATAATGACGCTGATTTGTTGCTGATATTTAACGGGAACGCCTATGAAAACGGAGACCACGCCTCTGCATCTAGACTTTCTTCTCGGTAAAAATCACGAAGCCGAGCGCAAGTCAGATTAGCGAAACCAGTAATAATTTTATCCCAGGCAGCTGGGTACACAGTGGTCGGAGGAAATCGGAGAAAACTTTTCTTCGCCATCGTTTATGGCAGCAAAAAATTATTTACACACGTAAAATATATATATTTATTGCGGAGTTTTAATTCATTGACACACGACGCAGCCATGCGAACGAGTGCTGGTAAGTCGTGCAGGAGGCTGGCAGTGTTCGCATTTTATTGGCGAACACTGATGGAATATCCAGCAAATTATTAAAAGTTATTGAGCCAGACATAGTGAAACGTTTATTAATAAATCAAGTGCTAAACACAGGACAATTTCCTGACAAATTTAAAGTATCAAAATTTATTCCATATTTAAGAAACATTATCCCACATTATTCACAAATTATAGACCAATATCCCTTTTGCCTGTTATTTCAAAAGTCTTGGAAATAATTATGAATAACCAATTACTCATGTATTTTATTAATACAAATCTACTGTCTGATAATCAATACGGCTTCAGACCACACCAATCAACTAAATATGCAGCTCTAGAAAAAGTCGATAGGATCACTACACATTTGGATAACAACCAATTACCCATCATTATATTTCTTGATTTATCGAAAACATTCGATACACTCGACCACACAGTCCTAAAAAATAGAAAAACATTATGGGTTGGAATCATCAGCATTACAATTACTAAATAATTACTTAACAAACCGTGAGCAATTTGTAAAAAATTATGACATAAAATCAAATGTCTTTCCGATAAACACAAGAGTCCCACAAGGCTCTATACTAGGTCCTCTATAAACACGGGAGTCCCACAAGGGTCTATACTAGGTCATCTGCTATTCATTATATATATATTAACGGTTTCTCACAAGCCATTACTATCTTTAAATTCATTACATATGCCGATGATACTTCTCTAGTAAGTACGCTCGGCTCCTTTACAAATGGTACAAACAATCCAAATATTAAACATATGATAAATACAGAACTACACAACATAGCAGAATGGCTAAAATTAAATAAATTAACATTAAATATCAACAAAACTAAATATATGATTTTTAAAATGCCAAACAAAAAGCCAATACTACCAACACTAACAACTGATGGTGTAAACATTGAAAGAGTCCAACATTTCAACTTCTTAGGTTTAATGTTAGACACACGTTTAAATTGACATAAACTCATTGAGAAAATAGCAAATAAGATCTGGGGGCTGATAAATATATGCTAAAACATATATTATAAAAGCTATCTATGCATATGCATCGTTGTTAACTGCTACACTTGCACGTATGGTCAATAATAAATAATTAATCCAACTATACGTGTTAACATTAATTTACACAAGCGGAAATATACAATAACTTCATTGAAAACATACCAGGGTGGCTTCTATCAGAGCGACTACCTTAGTTTTAATAGGAGTATCCCTAATCCACTTTGTACAACATTTATGCGCTTACATGCCTTATTTACACACAACTACTTTGTTATGTATTAATTAATGTTACTGTAACATTATGTACAAATGGATCAGTAAACAATGTTGTCTGTCTGTTTGTCTGTATGTCTGTCTATCTGGCGTCGCTTGCGACCATCTGGTGTGATGACAATGATTGTAAGCAAACTGGTGAACGTGTCGTGTTGTTGCCAATGCTATTGAATTATTATTATTATTGTTATTACTTAATTATTATTAATATCATCATCATCGGCATTATTATTATTATTATTATTATGGCATTACATATTCCATTCGTGATTCCCACGCCATATTTGCACAAATGCTTAATTACCCGGAAGTCTTTCAAAAATACTGGCCGTGTGGTACACACCGAGCGAACAAAGACCGCTGCAGCTGTTCGGGCACAGGTAACAGTGACAGGTGGGAGCGGTGGTTTTTTTGAAAGACTAACTCCGCGATTGTCATCAGGAGGTCTGAACTCCGCGATTGTCATCAGGAGGTCTGAACTCCGCGATTGTCATCAGGAGGTCTGAACTCCGCGATTGTCATCAGGAGATCTGAACTCCGCGATTGTCATCAGGAGGTTTGACCGCATTTAGGCTTCCGCAAATATCTCACCACTTCAGGTCTTAAAAATTAATTTGATACAATTCGAATTAATGTTCAACTGTGATTATGTTAACACAACTGTCCGACTGAAAAACTAAATCAAGCAAACAAATGTTTAGTGTAGCATCTCGATAATGACGCTGATACTTAATGGGAACGCCTAGAAATGGAGACCACGCCTCTGTATCTAGACTTTCTTCTCGGTAAAAATCACGAAGCCGAGCGAGAGTCAGATAAGCGAAACTAGTAATAAGTCTAGCCCAGGCAGCTGCGCACACAGGGGTCGGGGGAAATGGGAGCACGGAAATCGGAAAAGACATTTCTTCGCCATCATTTATCGCAGCAAAAAAATTATTTATGCACGTGGCCGCAATCATCGAACACTCCGATGGGCTCTTTATTGGCATTACATAGCACGGGAACTGGTCGGCCGACTCGAACAAACTTTATTTCTCTCGTCATTGGAATAATGTGTTCGCTTCGGTTATGAATTATGGTCGCTTCAGCGCCGTTTTATGAAAGGAATTTCGCTGAAGTGTTATCGCCGACGACGCGAATTTCAAAGTATTTGAAGCATAAATACATTTAATGTGTATATTAACGCAAATACGGTTACTTCAATATAATCAAACGCAATCACATTTTTTTTACAAATGAATAAAAATAGTATATATATTTTTTATAATAAAATAGATGTAAACTAGAGTGTGCACTGTTGCCTTTTTTTGGAAAAAACATTTGAAAACTATTCGAGTACACTTTTTAAATGTATACGCATGTGCAGATTTCTACCATTCGCTAGGTGGCGTTGCTGTTATTGTATTATGAACATATGTTGTGTGGCTGCATAAAAATAATTCATTAAAATACAAGCCGCGAAGACCAGATCCCTTCTATGCTTATCAAGGGTTCTGTCGAAGACATGAAGTGAACGCCACCTACCGACTGATGAAAACACAAATGCGTGAATGGGGTGAAATAGGTCGACGACTGTGACCGGAGACACACGGGATTTTGCTTGATGTAGTTAGTTGGCAGCCTGATAGATG
>BSQZ01000059.1:1312500-1357500 GCA_033239005.1 Lamellibrachia satsuma
GCATGGATGTGTTTCAATGTCCATTATGATACGGCATAATGATAGTTTATACAGTAGCATGGATGTGTTTCAATGTCCATTATGCATGCATAACTACTTAGCGTAATGAGAGTGTTTTAACTATATCTTTATTCTAACCTAGCAACAACCATACTGATCAAGACCAACATCATTAAAATTATGTAAAAAGTAATGTTACAATAACTTGTCTTTCCCCCAAACAAGAACTACTAAACCATTTAGTATGTTATGTGTTTTTAAAATAATGTACTCCGGGAGCACATTAAAGAACTATCAAGTGAATTACATAGCTTTACGCCTTTAACTGCATAACAAAAATATGTAATATAAATAAATAATAATTTTATTATATTACTGTTAATATAATACCCTTACCACAATATATATATATATATATATATATATATATATATATATATATATATATATATATATATATATATATATATATATATATATATATATATATATATATATATATATATATATATATATATATATATATATATATATATATATATATATATATATATATATATATATATATATATATATATATATATATATATATATATATATATATATATATATATATATATATATATATATATATATATATATATATATATATATATATATATATATATATATATATATATATATATATATATATATATATATATATATATATATATATATATATATATATATATATATATATATATATATATATATATATATATATATATATATATATATATATATATATATATATATATATATATATATATATATATATATATATATATATATATATATATATATATATATATATATATATATAATTTGTATACAGCATTACATAGGATATTGTGCTGACACAAATGTGCAGAATTCACAAAATATCCTATATAATTTGCATAGAATATTCAGTAGAATTTGTTTCATATAACGTAATATGAAATTTGTATGGATATATCTATAAAAGTTGTCGTTTTTATATTTTGTTTATATAATATTTTGCTATATGCTCTGTAGAATGCTATGCTATGTATAATTTTATTGATTTATATATGTTTCTATTATAATGGTTGCATAGAATTCAATATAATTGTTTGCTATAACTGAGTATTGCTTCATTAAGACAGTGTAATCAGTTGATGCACGAAAAGTAGAGACGCATAATTTTTAATTCGGATTACGCCTAGAATAAGTGTACCGGGAAATGATAATAAACCCACCTTCCGATTCGGGTCTCTCAGCCAGGTCAGTGCTGTTGCCGCCACACGTCGGACTCAGCCAGTAGATGGAGGCACCGCTGCACATGTTGTTGATGGTTTTGCCGAGGAAAGCGGGCTTCTTGATGGCGGCTTCAGTAACTTGGAATATGGCGGATTCGGTATTTCGGATGCCGTTCTGCATAAAAATACAGTATGCGTTTAGAAGTACATAAGTACATAATTTATAAAGTATTGTTATGTTTATCTATTCCGTCGACCACTTCAAAAAAATTACTGAATAACCACAAATAGATCAGTCACAATTAAGTCCACAAATATTACGAATTATGGGCCCGCGGATGAATGTCATTAACAAAACCAATACAACAAACGACCGAAATATTATTGAACAAACGAATTGTTTAGCAAATTTTCGAACATTAGTAGCATACTTATCGAACCGATAGACTACATAAAATACAGTATGCGTTAAGGACAGTAAACCATTTATGAAGTATTGCTATGTTTATTTATTACGTCGACCACTTAAAAACAATTTAACGAATAACAACAAATAGACCAATCACAATTAAGTCCACAAATATTACGAATTCATTACGGGCCCGGGGATAAATTTTATTAACAAAAACAATACGAATTGTTTAGCAAATGTTCGAAAATTTGTAGCATACATATCGAGCTGTTAGACTATATAATTTACGCCCAATGCATGTTATTGACATTGCGTTATCTACCGATAATTTGTCTATAAAAACGTCGTACGTATCAAACATCTAGTACTCTATATGTGTAACTCACATCTTTCATGTTGGCCCTCACAGTCTCCGGGTCAGCCTCCGACTGGTTCAACGGAGTCACAAAACACGCCGTGTTGCCATTAGTTTTTATCTTGTGCAGTGTGATGTCCTACGAGATAACATGAACATTATGTTGACACCTGTGTTAATGCCAGGAATGAAGCAATGGTAAATACATAGCTTTACGCCTTTAACTGCATAACAAAAATATGTAATATAAATAAATAATAATTTTATTAAAACAACATAACAGTCAAGTGCTCGGATACGTCAATAAATCTACTTTTCAAAACAGAATATGCCCATTTGTTTTTTGTTTTTTTCAAAAATAAAAAAACTATGACGCAACCCTATTAATATTTCTATTAACGATTTTTATTGTTCAAGAACATCGTTGTTCACAAAGCATCTAACGAACCATTATGCTATTTGTATAATTTGACTTTATATCCATATGAATGTCGACGTTTCCCTTCTTTATGGAATGTCAACAAGCATCATTAAACGTCATGAAGACGGACAATATGACATAGTAGATATGCTATGTGACATATATATATATATATATGATCCTAAGATACAATTATCAATGTAATAAATATATTAATAATACAACTAATTAATCATTTTAATATTAATAAACTAAAAATATTCCTATATATAATACTAATGACGACTATGCTAGTAAAACTATTGCATATACTTCAGCCACAAAACAATATGTTAATTACCTTGCTGAAGTCGTTCAACACCCAATGTTCTCCCATTGGCGTCATCAGGTGGTAGGTGACTACATCATTAGTCGTGTCAGTCTCAACGTCCTCGTCGATTGGCTCTCCGTCTTTGTCTTTGGCCTTCAGATGAAACTACAACCAGCAGGATTCGAGTTCAAAACCGTTTATGCGAGCCACATCTATTGCAATAAATATATTTTGTCTTGTTCCATAATACGTATTGGATTAGATAATCAAAAGGTCACATATGTACAAATACACAACGTTAATGTATGGACGCATAAAATATATATATATATATATATATATATATATATATATATATATATATATATATATATATATATATATATATATATATATATATATATATTGATAGTACTAGACGGCTGATCCTGTCATACGCGATGTTAAGCGGAGTCCAGAGTATACAATATGCGACAACTGAATAAACATTGACGACGCATTTTGAAAACAACTAATAACGAACTATAGTTACATATTGAACATTTGTCATATGGACATATCAAAACAAACGAAATGACATATTTTGATAGTGCCTACCTTAACGATGTCCTTTGCCGCTGACTTGAAGACATACGCCGCCCCGATAAGTCCGGCCACCAACACGACTACGACGACGATGCACGTGACTGCCACGAATACGTGTTTGGTCTTCACTGTTCCGCTCTCGTTCGATTGACGCGCACTCTCAACGTACTGCCAAAGTAGAAAACAAGTGTAACATAACTAGCGTAAACTAACTGAAACGTTAACGTCATCGAATATTGACTACGACGTGATTTGACAAGTACACTAGTCCCACAAATTGGTTAGACTGAACAGTGTTATGTTTGTGATCTAAACTATCTGGCGTTAGTCTAACTGCATCAATTGTGAAGTTGTTAGCTGTTTTTTTCAATATGCTCAAACCTTCCAAATACAACCTATCTTTTATGCAGACGGTGTTTACGGTGTCATTTCATAATAAATAAATTAGAAAACGTTGTTTTGAGAATAAAATCAATAATACGAAATATATGAAAGACATGACTATATTATTATCTCGACGGCATGAGCCATGTTTTATTTCGTATATGCTTGGCTATATTTAGTAACTCACAATTATTACCCAACATACACTTCGCAAACCATCAATATATGGAGGACATAGACGTAACTCACATATACAGACGAACACCGATTACAACGTTTTTTTATATACTTTTTAATGAAATAATATTACAAACCTCGCAAGTTGCGATTGTCCCCTTCTCGTCTGCCATTGTCGCTGTCGGGTGCATCGGTTCTTCTGTGGCGAGACGTTGAAGAGCGGACGGGGTTGACTTGTCCAGGTCGTTGTGCCACACCACGGAATCAGCCGGGATTATATACAGATCCCAACAAGGAAGTTGTCAGCACTGCGAGTGACCGCCATGCGGAAAAATGGTAGCTGGACAAAGACTCGACGACTGTGATCAGAATCACCAGCGAATCAGCGGGGTTTGTATAAAAATACACCTCGCCAAATAGGAAGTTGTTAGATGTTCCGCTCGATTTAACTATAGCTGAAAAAAGACTCGACCTCCGGCTCTTTTCTTTTTTAGAAACACAGCAGTGTAACTGGCTGGCAGCGGAATTTTCCACGATGTTTTGCTGACATATGACAATGTGGTTCGTATCTACCATACTGGTGTTATGAAGCTTTGACACATTTGTTCACCCATATTGCACGATGTATAGCTGGGCATATCGCAGGTGGTTAGTGGGAAGCACTTAACCATTGAACACATAAAACAGTTATGAAATGTAAAAGAGACCGGGACGGGCTGACGAATGGGGCGGGTTGAATTTTGCGATCTTTGGGAAAATAATGCACTAATCCTACCGCGTTCCAACCAGGCGAACACCGTTAGCATTACTCACTCTAGAACATTGCAGCCACGCAGACGAAGTCACGTACAAGTTATTACGGCTTTCACTTTTCTTTTTCACTTATTCACAACGTTGAGTAATAACATTGAAACATGATTCATGTTTTCTACACCATGGGTATTTACTGATCACGTACTGTGTAAGACACCATGATGAAGATATGACACTTGGGCATACGTCGGAAGGAGGTAAACCCTTTTGCCCCGCTTATTTGATTTGTTTTGTCATACAAAAAGCGGACGACCAAGTCGGAGCGAGTTGGCGCATTTTTGTCGAGGCGGGTTGGCGGGATTTGGTATGATACTGAGAGGCCAAACCCCGAATCACGTAAGATGTCGCCCGAGTCGTTAATGAGCCTGACCCATCGACGACGCCCAGTCCATCGGTGACGTTTTGACAATAATAGTTCCGGGAAAATTTGGTCCAATAAACAGCGTGTGGCAAACGGTTGCTCGTAGAATGAATTGGTTGTGATCCGTATTATATATGCCACAACTGTGATTCTGATGTTTGGCTTGTCCAGCGCCTTGAGTTGAACTAAATGAATGCTTGCAAACCATTTTGATGTATTTAATAGGAAGTGCCAACATACCCCAGGGGGTGCGCCAACCTACACCGTAATGGGACAGATTGGCGCAGTGGAGGAGGGGTCAGATAATGGACAATATAAAAAATACAATAGTTAAGAAATTTATAAATATATATGCTGATACATGATGGCATATGGAACATACGGTTACACACACACACACACACACACACACACACACACACACACACACACACACACACACACACACACACACACACACACACACACACACACACACACACACACACACACACACACACCACGCACACACACACACACACAAACACACACACACACACACACACACACACACACACACAAATACACACACACACACACACACACACACACACACACACACATATATATATATATATATATATATATATATATATATATATATATATATATATATATATATATATATATATATATATATATATATATATATATATATATTGGGATTAGGTCCATTTCTGAGGTTGGATCCAGCAGAATTCTACCTTACAATTCTACATGGCCGAACTTAATTTATACCGCCCACCGATAGTCCCCCTACGATGGAGAATTCATAATTGACTTTTGCAATTTTAGCCCAGAGGGTGAACTATGGATATCCTGGTTTGATAATGTTCACGGTAAGACAATTTTTTGGCGTACGTGTCTCCATACACGCAAGAGTGTCTGGGTTTTGTTAGACCGATCCTAACGTAGGCCTATTTAAATTGTTACGCAAAATAGAATATTTTGAAGTATAAATGTGTTAATGGGTTTCAGTTATTCGTTATGTACTAACACTATAATATAAATGTATGTTAACTATTAATATGTAGATGTTGCTTTGATATTGGGGGAAAGTGATTAATAAGTAATACACGACTGCTTTCTCCCTTTCCATTTGAATTACTGACTTTTTTAATGGGTATATGTTGTAGATTCTATTTTAATTTAGGAACAAATGACCGAATTGCATTGAATAATGCAGTGACTTTACCAAACATATTCAAGTGTATTTTTTGTTTGTCGTGTCGTCGTTGTGTTGATTTTGAACGAAGACGACTCCAGCGCGTGGCCAATCCCTTGTGCAAGGACGCGTGACGAGTGCAGCGACCCGTGACGATCAGGCCTCTGTGGCTAGGCCCGTAATCGTGAAATATTCACGAATTCGTTACTCCAGTTTTCCGTATATATGTATTCAACTGTGGATCCGACTCGTCGCTCGAGCAAAATATAATTCAAAAGTAATATATTGGCCTAGATTCAACATTAATTATTTAATACTTCATTATTTAACACACTGAATAATATTTACCGAGATATCCCATGAACAAACCTCCCGGGGACAGTTTTGTCTTCATATATTATATAACATGATGCCGGGGCCAATATTGACAATATGGGCTTACTGTTTCGCACTGGACGCGTATTCTTAAGAGATTTATGAATTAGTTATCCAATGTTTATATATGGCGGCAAAACTGTTCCGGGGTTTGACTCATGATATATATATGGGGATATATGTACGTAGAAAAAAACGAAGAATAATTTACTACAAAAAAGTGTAATCTAGAAATGTGTTGATATATTTCTTTACATCAAACTAAACTGTGTTGTTTGGTATTGCTCATGCGCAAAATGTTTGCTAAAAGACAACCTGAGTAAATTGTATCCGACATGCTACATACTGAATAGGCCTACCGGAGTATAACATGATGTCGGGGCCAACATCGAAATGCTTCTGTTGCAATCTTCAATTCACATGTATCTTAGGCGCCTCTGAATTTACTTTGTTCAACAGTATAGCCATATTATTATTATTAGTTTTGGGCACCACATAGTATTATTAACACGTGTTAAATGAATGGGATGCCAATTTACACATGTATGTGTTCTAGGTACAGATATCTACAGAAACGAGCTCAGGCAACAAGTCAGTTTATAATAGAAATTTCGGTCTAATTTATTAGGTAGTTTGAATTTACTGACAGTAATAGTGGTAGTAGTAGTATTAGTAGTAGTAGTAGTAGTAGTAGTAGTAGTAGTAGTAGTAGTAGTAGTAGTAGTAGTAGTAGTAGTAGTATTAGTAGTAGTAGTAGTAGTGGTGGTAGTAGTAGTAGTAGTAGAAGTAGTAGTAGTAGTAGTAGTATTAGTAGTAATAGTAGTAGTAGTAGTAGTAGTTACTGTTGTAGTTGTTGCAGCAGCAGCAACAGACGTAGCAGCAGAAGCAACAACAACAAACGTATAAATAGAAATATATATATATATATATATATATATATATATATATATATATATATATATATATATATATATATATATATATATATATATATATATATATATATATATATATCAATATATATATATATATATATATATATATATATATATATATATATATATATATATATATATATATATGTGTGTGTGTGTGTGTGTGTGTGTGCATATGTATATATGATATATATTATGCCCATTTCTGGTTTGTGTAATTATTTTCCTTCTTTCTCTTTTCTACTGTTTTTTCTATTTTTTTTTTCCCGTCACTTTTTTGAAGGCCCATGACGAATTGCCGCACCTTCTAAAGCTCCAAATTACGTTACTATCGTACAACTGAAGCCACCAAAAGTGCTTTCAACGCACACGTCACGTCTCGCCTGGGCTATTGTAATTCACGTCTACTCAATCTATTATCATATCCGTAGAACGAGTATAGAACATTGCCGCCAAACTAGTTACCAGTAGACATGACTGTAGTAATTTATAACACTTGGGCTAATGGGTTTACCCTGACTGCCGATAGAGAGCCGCGTCACTTTTCAAGTGTTGGCGTTAGCTGATATATGCATCCCTGATTTGGCGAAACAGTTGCAGCCGAGATGTCACTAGACCAATGCATCACCAAGAAGTGCAAACAAAGACGGCTGCGGCTGTGTCAGGTATCAGTGAGAGGTAACAGTCACGGATAACAGTGACAGGTTACAGTGACATGTAACAGTGACAGGTAACAGTGACATGTAACAGTGGCAGGTAGCAGTGACATGTAAAAATGATAGGTATTAGTGACAGGTAGCAGTGACATATAACAGTGACAGGTAACAGTGACATGTAACAGCGACATATGACTGTGACATGTCACATTGATAGGTAACAGTGACAGGTAACAGTGATAGGTAACAGTGCCAGGTAACAGTAACATGTAATATTTACATGTAACAGTGACAAGTAACAGTTACATGTAACAGTGACAGTGACATGTTACATTGATAGGTAACAGTGATAAGTAACAATGACATATAGCAGTGCCAGGTAACAGTGACATGTAACAGTTACATGTAACATTGACAGGTCACAATGACATGTCACATTGCTATGTAACAGTGACAGGTAACAGTGGTAGGTAACAGTGACGTGTAGCAGTGACAGGTAACAATGACAGGTAACAGTGACAGGTAACATTGAGAGGTAATAGTGAAAGGTAACAATGACAGGTAACAGTGACAGGTAACAGTGCCAGGTAACAGAGACAGGTAACAGTGACATAACTGTGACAGATAACATTGACAGGTGGTAGTGGTGGTTTCTAAGAAACATTACATTCGCCGGCGGCAGAAACCGGTCAGGGTGACTGCGCAGCTGCAATGTGTGACGCTGTGGGTTGATATATATATTAGGAACAACTCGATGGGAATAACTGACTTGGAGCAGCTGAGCAAGGCCATCTGGGTAGGAGCAACAATTGGGGGTGGGGGAGAAAGTTGAGAGACCCATGAAGAAGAAGAAGAGGCCGAGTCAGGCATCGATGAAATGCGAGTGGAAATGTCGGTGATAGCTGAACGCGTTGGGGTTAGGTGGACAAGGCATTTGATAAATACCTGTATGAAAGAGGGGGAGGTCCCAGAGGAGTGACGGACTTGGTTGATAGTGTATGAATGGAATAGTAAGGCAGATGTTCGCGACCCCGGGAAATACCGATGTATCACATTGCTGAAGGTGTTAGAGAGACTTATGGATGGAAGGATAAGGAGGATAGTGGAATGTGAAATGGGAGAAGAACAACAATGTTTCAGAAGAGGAAGAGGTACGGTGGATGGGATGTTCAACTGGTGGAAAAGAGACTGGAGGGACGGGAGAATATGGCTCTGGGGTTGATCGACCTTGAAAAGACATACGACACAGCTCCGAGAGAGATGACAACGTTGAGGTAGATGGGTGTCCCAGGGTAGAGGTGAGGATGGTCGTAGGCTCATATGAAGACTGAATAGGTAGAGTGGGGTGCTGACCGGGAATATCAGGAGGAATTCCGAGTGGACGTCGGCATTAGACAGGGAGTGTGATAACCCCACTGTTGTACATCGCATTAGTGGAGGTGATCAGTAGAAAAAAAGAAGGAGATACCTTCTCCGCAAGTCGTTATATGTAGAAAACACGGCAGTAGTAGTGGACAGTGAGGCAGACCTTCAAGAACGGCTTGTAGAGTGGAAGGACATCTTTGGAGGACATGGACTGAGAGTAAGCCTAGAGAATACGGTGTACGGTGGTGCTTTGGGTCGGGCAGCAGGTAAAAAAACATCTAGAAATAAGATTGGATGGGAAGAAACTGAACCAACGAGACACGTTTGTATATCTAGGGGGGAGCGGTTTGCGGGGACGGCGGCACGGAGATGGAAATTCGCAGGAGAATACAAGTTGTTGGAAGCTAAAGAGAAAGGTGTTAAGCGCACGCGTAACACCAGCTAACTTATACGGCCTAGTGAAAATGGCGGTGGCAGGAAAAAAACTAGAAACTGCAAGTTTGCGAGTATAACTGGGTGAGACGAATTGTGTGAATGAAAATAATATACAAGCGAATAAGCTGAGGGAGGATGTTGGTGAGAGTGAGGGTGAGAGAGAGAGAGAGAGAGAGAGAGAGAGGGAGAGAAAGAAAGAGAGAGAGAGTCTCGCGAGGAAGCTGGTGAGGAGCCGGTTATAATGGGCTGGACATGTGGAAAGAACGGAATGGACACAGAATACGAAGAGAGCGGATGTGTTTTGAGTGGAGGGTACAAAGAGGAGAGGAAGACCGAGACTTAGATGGGAGGACTGCGTGAGAGATTTGGCTGGAGTGGGAGGGGAGTATAGAATGAGAGCGAGGGATGGGGGAGTGGAGACAGTTGGTGAAGACGGCAATGAAAAGGGACTGGTAATGAAAAAGAAGGGGACACAACAATCGAAGACCGGTATCGGTGCCAGCCTCACCCGGACTACAGAGATACAGAGGAGAGCAATAACGTGTGGATGAGTAGAGCAATTGCAATGTTCGTTCGGGGACCTGGGGACCTTGGAGCCTGAGGACCCGGGAGAATGGGGACATGGGGGCCTGGAGACTTGGGGGCTTGGGGACTTGGAGCCTTGGAAGTGTGAACGCCTGAGAAACGGGGGCTCTGGGGACTTTGGGGACTGAGGACTAAGGACCTGTGAGTCTGGAGGCCTGGGGACCTGGGAGTCTGATCTCTCCAATATTTTGAGTGTTTGGGTAGTCGAGTGTACGAGCTCCCTCCTCTGAATGTCCCCAGTGTTTGCTATAATACACGCGCTGATTTTATCATGGCATGGGACCAATCCAAGGTCACGGAACGCAACAACTAACTTCACCCCGCCCCACAGTATTAAACAGCTGGGCAGGAACAACTCGATGTGGGCCACTGGGAAGCATTGGATTATAACACCTGGATAAAATAAATTGACGGAAGGAACATCCGGAATGGGCACCCCATTTTTATAATGCAGTAAATATTGTGATTGAGTTTATTTATAGGCAGATGAAGACGCTCGTTTTTGAACTACACTGTATACTCAATCCGTTTTTTGTGTAAGTTCTTTACTGACGAACGTGATCGATGGAAGTGCCAATTAAATTACCTCTCGCATGTCAGTCAACAATACTTCTTAGAAATTGATCTCAATGAGAACAGCACTGTTATAAACGATGATGTCATTGACAATAATTGCCGCAGTTGGTCATCACGTGTAGGTAGAAGCAACGATAAGGAAACGTCTCCACTTAACTTCCTCGTGAGAGGTTCACAAAGCTGGGGAATTGTTATTTATGATGTATTATTATTTAACCCTTTGAATATATTAATATATATTGCGACATCAATAACATCAACTGAACTTCCTGGTCAGAGGTTTCCTAACAGGGGGAACTGAATCAAGCAAAGAACTAGTCGCTGTCTGTGCTAAATGTTGCACCGCACCTTTTCCTACCAGGGCTTGTAGTTGGGGTGTTTTTGTCTATCATGCTAGTGTTTGTGTAGCGCATGTGTCAACTGGAAGGGATCGATCTAATATATATATATATATATATATATATATATATATATATATATATATATATATATATATATATATATATATATATATATATATATATATATATATATATATATATATATATATATATATATATATATATATATATATATATATATATATATATATACACACACACACACACACACACACACACACACACACACACACACACACACACACACACACACACACGTGCACCAGTTATGTTTACTCTATATACAAAACCAATGCAGCGTATATTAAGAAGACACGGGATGCACTACTACAAATATGCAGATAATATTCAGCTATTTGCATCCTGTGTCGGTCGACCAACTGGAAACAGCGAGACGACTCAGACACTGCATTGATGAAGTCAGACGGTGGATGGCCCTTCGCATGCTGGTAAATGAAGACAAAACTCAGATGAACATCTTTACATCAAAACATCGTATGATGATATACGGAGTTTGCTCCATGGTCATTGGAGATGACGTGATCTCCCCAGTTGACCGTGTACGAAACTTGGGAGTTCATATAGACCAACATTTGACGATGCCACACCGCGTGACAGCTGTGTGTGGTGCTTGTAACTGTCATCTGTACAGATTGTTATCAGTACTTTACTAACAACTGTGTTGTCAACGCAATTTTCACCTCTCATCTGGATTATTGTATTTCACTTCAACTCAATAAATCATCGTTTCAGACAGCTCGACTTCAACGAGTACAGAACAATGCTGACAAACAAGTTATCCACACCAGTAGAAATGGCCATATCACACCTCTGGTAATGGGGACACACTGGATGTCGATAGAGAGGTGCGTCACATTTGAGGTGTTGGTCTTAGCGTACATCCATGCTTTGGAGCCGACTTACTTGGAACTGGAAGACGTGTATCGGCGACTCTGCACTTGGAGGAACAGCCTATTTAAAGATGGCGACATACATGTTCCGGGGGTGGAATGGCAGTTGCAGTAGCCGTAGCAATAGCAGTAGCGTTACCGGCAGCGGCAGCGGTAGCAGTAGCTTTAGCACCAATAGTAACAGTAGCATTATTATCATGTTATCTTGGTATGTTGTTAGTAGATGTTCTGTGAGTCATCCCCGCACTATATTTGCGAACAATCTTTGTTACGCGGAAGTTTTAGAAAATACTGGCTCCCAGGTGATCGATCACAGGTGAGTGGGACATGTGTGAGTGGTGGTTTCTCAGAAACATTGCATTCACCAACCGCAGAAACAGGGTGACTCGGCCTTTATAAAGTACGACGTTCTGGGGTGAAATATAATTAGGACAATAACAATTATCGATTATATTTGAAGGAAAAAAATGTATATTTATATTATAGTGTCACACAAGTATTGCTCCTGAATAGTTTGCGACTACCTTTACAGCTGATGATCAGCGTACCGTAGAGGAAAACTATCGACAGTTAAATGCACTCAGATGTCACATCGACTATTGCGATGCTTCGATAGTTCGATATATTGTTACACCCCTATTTTTTATGTCGAGTGGTTGATTTCAGTTTTATCGTTGGAGGCAACATCCCTCCACCCCCTCCAACCCTCCAACCCCTTCACCACTCCATCCCTCCACCCTCTCTAACCACTCCCTCCAACCCTTCTAACCCATTCACCCATTCCACCCCACCACATGCACCAGTCCACCCCTCCACCTCTTCCATCCTCAACCCTCTCCAATCATCCACCCTCCCTTCGACCCCTTCATCCCCTCTAACCCCTCTCCCCACCCTTTCCAACCCCTCCATCCATTCTAACCCATCCACCTCACCCCCTCCACCCCTCCACACTCCACACCTCCACCCCTCCATAATTTCCACCCTTTCCACCCCTTCCACCCATCCATTCATCCACCCCTTCACCCCCACCTTCCACACATCCACCCCTCCACATATCCACCCCTCCAACCATCCACCCCTCCACCCATCAACCCCTCCATCCCTCCAACCATGCACCCCTCCACCCCTCCAACCATCCACCCCTCCACCCTCCCCCCTCCACCCCTCCACCGCTCCACCACATCAACCATCCAAACCTCTACCCATACACCCCTCCATCCATCCACCCACCCACCCACCCTTCCAACCGTCCACCCCTCCACCCCTCCACCCCTCCAACCATCCACCCATCCAACCATCCACTCATCCACCCACTCTGATTAACATAGAGTATATTTGCAAAGTAACAATGTTGAATTGTGGCATATTGTGACACGAGATCGTTCTCATTGAGGAAGATGTCAACTATTCGTGCTTGAACAGCACCGCAGACTCAACCCGGTCTTTACTGTCGTGTGAAGGTCGTAAATGACGAAACTAAATAAGACTTTATATGCCGCTCGCGTGTGTGTGTACAATGGTGCTCTGAAACAGCGCATCAAGTTATAACGCGTTTGACAAGAGAATAGAGATGATACCATCGACTGTGCTATTTTTAATAAACGTCGAAGTTGGCTATCGCGTCTAGGCCCGCTATTATCAAAATAAGAAAACTCATTGAATGAACAACTAGACCTTCCAGGTGAGGGGACGGGCATATATATATATATATATATATATATATATATATATATATATATATATATATATATATATATATATATATATATATATATATATATATATGGTCCAGGCCGGGCTTGAAACATGTTTGAGAGCCTGGGCCGGGTCTAGACTCTAACACACACACATATATATATATATATATATATATATATATATATATATATATATATATATATGTGTGTGTGTGTGTGTGTGTGTGTGTGTGTGTGTGTGTGTGTGTGTGTGTGTGTGTGTGTGTGTGTGTGTGTGTGTGTGTGTGTGTGTGTGTGTGTGTGTGTGTGTGTGTGTGTGTGTGTGTGTGTGTGTGTGTGTGTGTGTGTGTGTGTGTGTGTGTGTGTGTGTGTGTGTGTGTGTGTGTGTGGGTGTGTGTGCCCAAGCCCGGCGCGTACTCAGCAGTTAGAGTCTAGGCCCGGCCCAGGCCCTCAAACATGTTTCAAGCCCGGCCCGGACCAGGCCCGCTAACTAGAATTTAGGCCCAGCCCCAGCCCAGGCCCAGCCCAGGCCCAGCCCAGGCCCAGCCCCGGCCCAGACAGTGCATGTTTGGCCCAGGCCCAGCCCGCAAGTTTCAGGCCTAGGCCCGGTCCATACCCGCGGGCAAAACACGGGTAAGCCCGCGGCCCGCAAGCCTAGTGTGAGCCGAGCCGGGCCTGGATTAGGCCTAGACATAATATATATATATATATATATATATATATATATATATATATATAATATATATATATATATATATATATATATATATATATATATATATATATATATATATATATATATATATATATATATATATATATATATATATATATATATATATATATATAAATACGTGTATAGATTTGCAGTTAGAATGAAGACAACGCTGGTTGAAGTTGTTTATCACCTCCAACTGAAAATGCTAGTTTTTTTATAAATATATATATATATATATATATATATATATATATATATATATATATATTGAATTTTCAGTTGGAAGTGATATACAACTTCAACCAGCGTAGTATTCTTTCTAACTGGAAATCTATACACGTAAATAGAGGCAGTTTACCTTTAAATTGAACTGTAGGATTGTGTTGGGTTTAATTATAGAAACGTTGCACTTTTGATGTGGATAGCAATCTGGTCGTAAACCATAATGAGTACTTGAATAAGAAAATAACATTGACGCTCCCAGTATGGTTGCGTGACCACTGTGGAAGTAACCATGTTGATACGATTTATCTTCTGTCACTTGGACGCCAGACAGAGGGATGGTCGTATACAAATGGCATATATATTCAGCAGCCTCACCCGGACTACAGGGATACAGAGGAGACGACAACGTTTGAATGAGTAGAACAATTGCTGTGTTCGTTCAGGGACTTGGGCACATTGGAGCCTGACGACCTGGGAGTATGGGGACATGGGGACCTAGGGACCTGGGGACTTGGGGTCTTGGGGACTTGGGGACTTGGAAGTGTGTACGCCTGAGAAACGGGAGCTCTGGGGACCTGTGGGGCTGGGGACCTGGGAGTCTGGAGACCTGGCGACCTGGAGAACTGGGGATTTGAGGAACCGGAACCTGATCTCTCCAATATGTTGAGTGTGTGGGTACTCGAGTGTACGAGTTCCCTCCTCTGAATGTCCCCACTGTTTGCTTTAATACACGCGCGGATTTTATCGGGGCATGGGACCCGTCCAATGTCACGGATAGCAGCAACTAATTTCATCCCGCCCCACAATATTAAGCAGCTGGGCAGGAACAACTCGATTTGAGCCACTGGGAATATAACACCTGGACAGAACAAATTGGCGAAGAAACATCCGGAATGGGCTCTCCATGTTTATAATGCTGTAAACATTGTGATTGAGATTATTTATATGCAGATGAAGACTAGGCGAGCTCTTGAACTACACTGTTTACTCAATCCGGTTTTTTGTAAGAACGTGATCGATGGAAGTGCCAATTAAATTACCTCTCGCGTATCAGTCAACAGTACTTCTTGGAAACTACTCATAAGGAGAACTGCACTCTTATAAACGATTATGTCATTGTCAATTAGGGTCGCAGTTTTCATCACGTGCAGGTAAAAGCAACGATATGGAAACGTCTCCATTTAACCTCCTCGTGAGAGGAAGGAATTGTTACTTATATTGCATTATTATTTAACATTTTGAATATATTAAGATATATTGCGACATAAATAACATCAACTGAACTTCCTGGTCAGAGGTTTCCTAACAGGGGCACTGGGCCAAGCATTGAACGAGTTGCAGTTTGGGCTGAAGTTGCACTGCACCTTTTCCTAACAGGGCTTTTAGTTGATGTGTTTTTGTCTATCATTCAAGTGTTTGCGCATGTGTCACCTGGAAGGGATCGATCTAATATATAAACACAAACACACTAACACAAACACGCACGCACGCA
The DNA here is from genome assembly GCA_033239005.1 of Lamellibrachia satsuma. NCBI lineage: Eukaryota > Metazoa > Annelida > Polychaeta > Sabellida > Siboglinidae > Lamellibrachia > Lamellibrachia satsuma. The sequence continues at coordinate 1,329,156 of BSQZ01000059.1, forward strand.
CGCACGCACGCACACAAACAGACACATACACACTCACGCGCGCACGCACACACGCACACAAACACACACACACACACACACACACAAACACACGCAAACCCACACGCACGCACGCACACATACACACACACACACACGCACACAGGCACGCACACGTATTGGAAAAGTGAGACGGTGGACGACTCTTCGCATGCTGATAAATGAAAACAAAACTAAGATGATCATCATTACATCAAAACATTGTATGGTGTCATACGGAGTTTGCGCCATGGTCATTGGAGATGACGTGATTTCACCAGTAGACCGTGTACGAAACTTGGGAGTTCATGTGGACCAACATCTAACGATGACACATCATGTGACAGCTGTGTGTGCTGCTTGTAACTGTCATCTGTACAGATTGTTATTAATGCGTTACTTACAACTGAATCTATAAAAAGTGTTGCCAACACAATTTTCACCTCTCGCCTGGATTATTGTAATTCACTTCAACTAAAAATATCATCATTTCAGACTGTTCGCCTTCAACGAGTACAGAACAATGCTGGCAGACTAGTTATCCGCATCAGTAGACATAACCATATCACACCTTTGCTGTCGAGCTGCGTCAAATTTGATGTGTTTGTCTTAGATTACATCCTTGCTTTGGAGCCGACTTACTTGGCGCAAGTGGAAGAACTCTGCACTTGGAGGTCCAGCCTATTTAAATGTATTAATAAAGATAGCGACATAGATGTTCCGGGGGCTGTTGCAGTAGCAGTAGCAATATCGGTGTCGGTACCGGCAGCGGCAGCGGTAGCAGTTGCTTTAGCACCAATAGTAGCAATATGGTTATTTTGGTATGTTGTTAGTAGATGTTCTGTGGGTGATTCGGCCTTACGACGGTCTGGGTTGAAATATATTTAGGACAACAACAATTATTAAAAAGCGGACCATCGAGGAATCTTTATCGACAGTTCAATTCACTCAATAGTCACATCGACTATTGCGATGCTTCTATAGTTCAATATCTTGTTACACCCATAACTGTTATGTTGGCTGTTTGATTTCAGTTTTGTCTTTGGAGGCAACATCCCTCCGCACCCCACCCCTCAAAACCCTTCAAACCTCCATCCCCTCCACCCCCTCTAGCCACTCCCTCCACCCTTTCTAACCCATCCACCCCCTCAACCCGAACCTTTCCACCCCCTCCATAATGTCTACCCTTTCCACCCCCTCCACCCCATTCACACCTCCACCACATCCACCCCTCCACCCATCCACTCATCCACCTCTCCACCCCTCCACCCCTCCAATCAACCAACCATCCACCCCTCCACCCACCCATCCAACCCTCCAACCATCCACCCCTCCACCCATCCACACCTCCACCCCTCCAACCATCCAACCCTCCACCCATATCTACCATCCACCCGTCCACCCATCAACTCCTCCACCCACTCTGATTAACATAGAGTATATCTGCAAAGTAGCAATGTTGAATTGTGACATAATTATTGCGACACGAGATCGTTCTCGTTGATAAAGGCGTCAACTATTCGTGCTTTAACTACACCGCAGACTCAACCCGGTCTTTACTGTCGTGAGAAGGTCGTAAATGACGAAATTAAATACGACTTTACATGCCGCTCGCGTGTGTGTCTACAATGGTGCTCTGAAAGAGCGCATCAAGTTACAACGCGTTTGACAGGAGACTTGAGATAACATCATCGACTGTTGCGACGTTAGCTATCGCGTCTAGACCCGCTATTATCAAAATAAGGAAACTCCTTGAAATAACACACAGACCCTCCAGGTCAGGGGTTTGGTCCGCCACTCACCTTCGGGGGGGGGGGGGCAGTGGGACGCATTGAATTATCCCTTGCCTTTGATAGATGTTGCACAGACCCTGGATTTGACGCGACTACAACTTGCATATCTAGTGTTATGTGTGTTTATCGATAATTAATATATATATATATATATATATATATATATATATATATATATATATATATATATATATATATATATATATATATATATATATATATATATATATATATATATATATATATATATATATATATATATATATATATATATATATATATATATATATATATATATATATATGAATAATATGAAATATAATTAAAAATTAAAACAAACATTTCTCCATCAACAGCTTTACGGAAACCTTAGATGGTCTCGTCTAAAACCAGTGTACTTTAAGTGGAATATTATCGCGTTGCCCTTGGTCAATATAGTTATAATAATAACAATGATGTGTCGTCTTACATACTGCCAGCATTCGCTTAATTAGGCGCTCAATGATGGGCTTATTCCATTATCAGAGCACGTATAGAGCATCAGCTAATTCAGTGCAGGTGTGGGTTTCTCATAGGTCGATATCATTGACTTTGTGAGTCAAGGGCAATTTTTTTCCCTCTGTGGTCATACACTCCAGGTAGAAGGGATCAACTGTTGTTAGTGTCTCTTCCGTAAGACACATGCAAAGTGCGGTACACGAAATGCTAAATTTTCGAAGTGGAAGTAGGTGGGCTCTAAACCAAGTCCTTCTTTAAGCTTACTCTCAATAGCTCTAAGCCCCAGTTGCCGCGCCCCATCACGCCTTCTGTCGGCATCAAGATGGCACGGTTGTGCAGGGATCACACTTGTCACCGAAGTATTTCTAAGATACGACACGCCTCGTTTAATTCATTTCGATCAGGGACCTGAATTCCAATCCGATTTCATGAAGGAACTGTATTCACTTGAGATACAGCAGACACGCACCGTCCCATATCATCCCACAATCCGATGGCTTGATAGAACGTCTGAAGGAAGCTCTTAGCTCTGCTCTCTACGTTATCAGCCGATAGTCCAGAAGATTGGGATGATCATTTGCCTTATGTCATGTGTGCTTATCAAGCCACCATTCACCAAAGCACGGGTTCGATCCCAAACCGGTTCATGTTAGGCAGGGAGATTACCATTCCAGTTGACCTTATGCTTACGTCGCCGGACGAACTGGCCGAAAACTGCTGCCAAATAGAATACGTGGCTACGAATTGCGATGTAATGCAATTTCGAGCTAGTTCGGAGTCCGCCGTAGATAGCGACGATGAAGGGGTAGAGATGGGGGGACGGACATATCCTGACGTTCCGACGACCAGTAGTGTAGTCCACAGAGGGAAACGGCGATGATATTTGGGTGGGACGAATATACTTAGACAATCCTGCGTATAAATACTATGGTGTGATAGCACGAGGTACTACACCGCGCATAGTACACTGTGTAGTAAGCTGTGTCCACATTCCTTATTACGGAATAAAAATGTCACCCGCAGCAGGGACTACCTGCCACATATGCCGAACTCCCGAGCCATAAATATCTACGACTCAATATTTACAAAAATAGCCATGTATTCATGCGCCCACGTGGCCCATAGCAGAACAATTCCCATAAATCCCTCCGCCAGTTAACCTCTAAAAAATGCACTGTTTCACAGCCAATAGCTTCTACAAACAAACCTGTGAATATTCCTGCTCAAAGGCACTCATATCACATAACATGAATTTATTAAATTCCCATTTCACAATTTCATACGCCCTACATTCGTGTGAAACAATAAACAGGAAGGTCAACTGTGGGCTTACTCCAAATAGAGAAGCTTTTTTGAGAAAGTGCACAATTTTCTACCAAGTTGCGGCACAATGTATATTATGGAACACTCCAGCTTTTTACGTCATTATTATTTGCTTGACGTCCAAATCTAAATAATGCCTTGCCCATAATATTAGCTGAAAATCAGTGACATAATTTAAGTATAGGTACATTTTTACACTTGATAAATTATAGATCATATACTCTAGATTTCTAGAGCATTGCGATCCAATGAAGCCTGCTTGCTGTCTCTTTCAATATACCAATGAGTTTATTTTAAAATTAATATTAATAACACAATGCTTCAAGTGGCTGTGACACAACCAATATGCAACTATTCTTTCCAAATTTGTGACAGGATGTTACCAATGCACTGGGCCACATAATATATATCACCAATGAATGTTCTAATATAAAATGGCTACCTGCTCCCTCACATAGTAGTGTCATACCCCCTAATTTTGTGAATATTCCTGTTCAAAGGCACTCATGTCACATCATATGAATTTATTAAATTCCCATTTCCAGCCTTCCAACATTTTACAAATAAAAAGCAGAAGATCTTCCTCTTTCTGTAAAAAAAAGACAGAAGACGTTTTCCCGAAAAAAAACGTCCGTGTAGCCGCGGCATTGACACTCCTTGACAGGCGGCCAGCGCAACAAACCGCTGGCAGCACCGAGCCAACCACGGACCACAGTGCTGATCTGCCGGTCACGCACCTAATCAGACCACAGTAGCAGCCGTAGCCGTAGCCGCAGCGGTAGCTGCAGCGACTCCGAGGCAGACGAAACACCTCCACAATTGACCCCTCAGCTTGAGCTACCCGAAATACCCCCCCCCCCGCCCGAAAAGGGAAGGACCCTGCAATGAAGACACGACGGCCCTGACGCGTGCCTTCGAGCTGATAGCTATCGATTCAACAGGCATGGATAATAATGAAAAAACATAGGTCTCTCGTAAATAATACTTTTATAAATACGCAAGTTACTTTATTAAATAATTAAAATACGTTTTTATTAGTGCTAAATAATATGAATAAAATTATGGAAAACACACATTATTAAGTTACAATGAGCAAATAAATCACAGTGTTCGTTCAGCGACTTGGGAGCCTGGGGACCTAGGGATATGTGGATTTGGGAACTTGGGAAACCCCGCCACACTGTCCACCCCGTCCACCCGGTACTACTAGATAATAAAGGGACTGCGTGGTATTCATCGACTCTCTAGTCAAGAACAATCATTGTTAACATATTACATCATTAGTCATATGCTTAACAAGAGTTGACCGATACTTAAATTTATTACCGATAGTTCAGCATCGTCGCATTGACTATTGCGATGCGTCGATAGTTCGATATAGTGTCACGCCCTTCAGTAATGTGCCTACTATGTTGGTTTCAGTGTCATTCTGTCAGTGAAGGCAGCACCCCTACCCAGGCCCACCCCGTCCACTCCACTCTCTCCCGGCCACATAGTCAACCCCTTCCACATCGCCAACCCATTCCTCCCGTCAACCCCGTCCACCCCGTACACCTCGTCCACACCGTCCACACCATCAACACCGTCCACACCATCAACACAACCACACGGTCCACCCAGTTACTATCAATATTCACCATAATAGTGACGTTATCTACCGATAGTTCAATTTACTACCGACAGTGCTGCATCGTCACGTCGCCTATTGCACCCATCCACTCTTCCTATCCTATCCACACCATCAACACCGTCAACCCCGTAAACACCGTCGAACCCTTCCATCCCGTCCATCACGTATATCTTATCCACCCAGTCAACCCCGTCCACACCGTCCAACCCGTCAATTCCGTCCATTTAATCCACCTCGTCAACCCAGTCCACCCCGTCCACTACGTCCAACTCGTCCACACCGTCCACCCTGTCCACACCGTCCACCATATTTTTATCAATGTTTACCATATTATCTATGCTAACTTCAGATAGTTAAATTTACTACCGATAGTTCTTCATTATCACGTCGACTATTGCGATGCGTCGATAGTTCGATATATTATGACACTTTCAATAATATGCCGACAATTTTGGCTTCAGTGTCTGCTTATCGTTGAAGGCAGCAATCGTCCACTCCGTCCACTGCGCCCAACCCCGTCCACCACGTCCACACCTTCTACACCGTCCACCCCTTTCACCCCATCTACCCCGTATACACCATCCATCCCGTCAACACTGTCTACACCGCCCACATCGTCCACTCCGTCCACACCGTTCATCCCGCCACATCGTCCACAAATTCCGCCCCGACCATCCCGTCCACCCCGTCCACACCAACCAGGCCGTCCACACCGTCAATCCCTTCCACCCCGTCCATCCCGTCCACACCGTCCACCCCGCCCACACCTTCCTCCCCGCCCATGCCGTCCACACCATCCACACCGTCTACACCTTCCACCCCGTCTACTCCTTCCACCCCGTCTACATCTTCCACCCTGTCCACACCGTCCACCCCGTCCACAACTTCCTCCCCGCCTTTGCCGTCCACCCCGTCCACACCGTCGTCATCGCCCACCCCGTCCACACCTTCCACCCAACCCACGCCGTCTACACCTTCCACCCCGCCCAAACCTTCCACCCCGTCCACCCCGTCCTCCCATCCACACCTCCACAATACATTAATTAACTTAACTAGTTAACTTTTAAAATGGAAGTAAATTTAACTTAACCGGAAAAATACAAGATTAAAATAACGGAACTAGATAACACAACAACTGAGCCGTAACAACTTAGTCGTAACAACTGAGCCGTAACAACTGAGCGGAAAATTTGGCGGAAATGCAAAAAGTGACACACGATTAACATGGAGCACATTTGCAAAGTAACACTGTTGAATTGTGACACATTATGACACGAGTTCGATCTCTCTGATGACGACGTCAGTTGCACATTCGTTTTTGAACTACACCGTAGACTCAACCGGCTTTTCCTGTCGTGTGAAATTCGTAATTGAAGAAAATAAATACAACTTCAGATGCCGGTCGCGTGTGCATCAACAATGTGTCTCTCACACTGCGAATCGAGTTACAACGCTTTTGACAGGAGACATGCGATGATATCAACGACTGTGTTATTTTTAGTAAACGTCGAAGCTGGCTATCGTGGGTAGGCACGTTATTATCAACAATAAGGAAACTCCTTCACTGGACTACCAGACAACAAAGGGGCTGCGTGGTATCGATTGTCATTCGAAGGACAGAATCCATCATACTTCTGTTTGGAAGCTTGGACAACTATGTTCGTTGTATGCGTCTTTCGATATATAATTTGGCCCACCACAGATGGTTAGTAGGAAACACTTAATTAGTGAACACAGAACAATAGCCATGAATAGTATTTGTTTCGATTAAGTTACGTTCAATTAAGTTAAGTTAACTTGCGTTTTGAAAGTTAAATACATCAGTTAGTTAATGTGGAGGTGTGAATATGAGGATGATGTGTAAGGCGTGGTCGGTGTGGACCGTGTGGACGGTGTGGAAGGCGTGGACGGTGTGGACGGTGTGGAAGGTGGGGACGATGTGGACGGTGTGGAAGGCGTGGAAGGCGTGGACGACGTGGACGGTGTGGACGGTGTGGACGGTGTGGACGGCGTCGAAGGCGTCGAAGGCGTGAACGGTATGGACGGTGTGGAAGGAGTGGACGTTGTGGAAGGCATGGACGGTGTGGACAGTGTGGAAGGCGTGGACGTTGTGGAAGGCGTGGACGGTGTGGACGGTGTGGACGATGTGGACGGTTTGGACGGCGTGGACTGAGTGGACGGTTTGGCAGGGTGGACGGCGTTGACGGGGAGGACGGTTTGGCCGGGAGGACCTTATGGACGGTGTAGACATGACACGGTGTGGCGGGGTGTAAGGAGTTGAAGATGACGCACGGTGTGGATGGGTTTGACGTGGTGTACGGTGCGGATGGGGTGGACGATTTGGACGGGGTGGAATGTGTGGACGGTGTGGACTAGGTGGACGATAAGGACGGTGTGGACGGTGTGGACGTGGTGGATTGTGTGGACGGTAAACTACCGGTAGCAAATTGAACTATTGGTAGTTATCGTCGTCAGTATTGTGAGCATTGATAGTAACGTTAGTCGGCAAACAATTCAGCAGCACAAATAATATTATATTAAAATAGAAATAAAACATTTTTCAAATATAATCCATAATTTTATTTATTATCCTAACATCAGCAATCGACGATAATGTATGTATGGATGTATGTATATACATATATATATATATATATAAATGTTTTTTTTATTTGATTTTTTTTTCGAACAGTATAAGTTACATGAAACACAAAAATACACCAGTTACTCGCCGTTTTAGTTTTTACGGTTCAACATTTAATGGGTTCAACAAGAAGTTCAGTTGATGTCATTGATGTCACCGTATATATATAAATACATTCATATAGCTTACCGTTATGCATAAATGCATATACATTATATAAACAGGAAGCAGTCGTGACATCGTTAAACTCTATGAATGTATTTATATATTTGGTGACATCAACTGAACTTCCTATTGAACCCGTTAAATGTTCAACCGCACCTATCACTAAAAAGGCGAGTAATTGGGGTGTTTTTGTCTTTTATGTAACTTATTATGTTCGGAAATATATATATATACACACACACACACACACACACACACACACACACACACACACACACACACACACACACACACACACACACACACATATATTATCGTCGATTGCTGATGTTAGGATAATAAATACATTTATGGATTATATTTGAAAGATATTTTATTTATATTTTAATATAATATTATTTGTGCTGCTGAATTGTTTGCCGACTAACGTTATTATCAATGCTCACAGTACTGTCGACGATAACTACCAATAGTTCAATTTACTACCGGTAGTTTACCGTCCACACAATCCACCACGTCCACACCGTCCTTATCGTCCACCCAGTCCACACCGTCCACACATTCCACCCCCTCCAAATCGTCCACCTTTGTTGTCTTGTAGTCCAGTGAAGGAGTTTCCTTATTGTTGATAATAACGTGCCTACCCACGATAGCCAGCTTCGACGTTTAGTAAAAATAACCCAGTCGTTGATATCATCGCGCGTTCTTGTCACACGACAATAAAATCCGGGTTGAGTCTACTGTGTAGTTCAAGAACGAATGTGTAGCTGACGTCGTCATCAGTGAGAACGAACTCGTGTCATAATGTGTCACAATTCAACAGTGTTACTTTGCAAATGTGCTCCATGTTAATCGTGTGTCACTTTTGCATTTCCGCCAAATTTTCCGCTCAGTTGTTACGGCTCAGTTGTTATGACTAAGTTGTTACGGCTTAGTTGTTACGGCTCAGTTGTTATATTATCTAGTTCCGTTATTTTAATCTTGTATTTTTTCGATTAAGTTAAATTAACTTCCATTTTAAAAGTTAACTAGTTAAGTTAATTAATTTATTGTGGAGGTGTGGATGGAAGGACGGTGTGGTCGGGTGGACGGTGTGGACGGTGTGGACGGCATGGGCGGGAACGAAGTTGTGGACGGGGTGGACGGTGTGGACGGGGTGGAAGATGTAGACGGGGTGGAAGGTGTAGACGGCAAGGGCGGGGATGAAAGTATGGGCAGGGTGGACGGTGTGGACGGTGTGGACGGTGTGGTCGGTGTGGACGTGTGTGGACGGTGTGGACGGGGTGGAAGGTGTAGACGGCATGGGCGGGGAGGAATGTGTGGGCAGGGTGGACGGTGTGGACGGCATTGGCAGGGAGGAAGGTGTGGGCGGGGTGGACGGTGTGGACGAGATGGACGGGGCGGAATTTTTTGGAATATGTGGCGGGATGAACGGTGTCAACGGAGTGGACGATGTGGGCGGTGTAGACAGTGTGGACGGGATGGATGGTGTATACGGGGTAGATGGGGTGAAAGGGGTGGACGGTGTAGACGGTGTGGACGTGGTGGACGGGGTTGGGCGCAGTGGACGATTGCTGCCTTCAACGATAAGCAGACACTGAAGCCAAAATTTTCAGCATATTAGTGAAAGTGTCACAATATATCGAAATATCGACGCGTCGCAATAGTCGACGTGATAATGAATAACTATCGGTAGTAAATTGAACTATCTGAAGTTAGCATAGATAATATGGTAAACATTGATAAAAAATATGGTGGACGGTGTGGACATGTTGGACGTAGTGGACGGGGTGGACTGGGTTGACGTCGTGGATTAAATGGACGGAGTTGACGGGTTGGACGGTGTGGACGGGGTGGACTGGGTGGACAGGGTGGATAAGGTATACGTGATGGACGGGATGGAAGGGTTCGACGGTGTTTTCGGGGTTGACGGTGTTGATGGTGTGGATAGGCTAGTAAGAGTGGATGGGTGCAATAGGCGACTTGACGATGCAGCACTTTCGGTAGTAAATTGAACTATTGGTAGATAACACCACTATTATGGTGAACATTAATAGTAACGGGGTGGACAGTGTTGTGGTGTTGATGGTGTGGACAGTGTTGATGGTGTTGACGGTGTGGTCGAGGTGGACGGGGTTGACGGGAGGAATGGGTTGGCAATGTGGAAGGGGTTGACGATGTGGTCGGGAGAGAATGGAGTGGACGGGTTGGGCCTTCACTGACAGAATGACACTGAAACCAACATAGTAGGCATATTACTGAAGGGCGTGAAAATACATCTAACTATAGACGCATCGCATTAGTCAATGCGACGATGCTGAACTATCGGTAATAAATTGAAGTATCGGTAGTATGCGTCGATGATAGTACGGCGAACATTGATAGTAACAATTCAGCAGCACTAATAATGTCATATTCAATTATAAATAAACATGATATTCAAATATAATCGATATATATATATATATATATATATATATATATATATATATATATATATATATATATATATATATATATATATATATATATATATATATATATATATATATATATATATTAGGCCTATGTCTTTCAATATACGCAACATGGCGCTGGCTTGTATTTGACAGACCGTGGCATTCGCAAATTTAATTTAATGCAGTGAATTTACTCAACATATTCTTGACCTTCTTTGTTTGTCGTATCGTAGGTGGGTTGACGTTGATAATAGATGACTGTATCAGTTACATCAGCGCATGGCCAATCCCGTGCGCAGCGACGCGTGACGAATGCAGCGACCCGTGTTTACCATGCCTCTGCAGCTAGGCCAGCAATCGCGAAAGCTTTTTTTTATTTGACATAAATAATAAATCGTTGTATTGTGGACCTGACTAACTACTTTTTTGTATTCAAGTTGGCGGCGTCTTGGAGCTGGTTTAGGGCTTTAGGTGTCGTCTCAAACGCAATGATACATTTGATTAGAACACTCATGTTCTCGCAAGAAAACAAAACTTTGAAAATCTCCCCAATATTCTGGACAATTTCAGAACATTGTACCACCGTTCAGGCCCTGGTGTAAAATTACAAAAAAATACAACAAAAAACACACACACACACACACACACACACACACACACACACACACACACGCACGCACGCACGCACACACACACACAATAACACATACACACAAACACACACACACACATACACACACACATACATAATATATATATATATATATATATATATATATATATATATATATATATATATATATATATATATATATATATATATATATATATATATATATATATATAATATATATTTTTATTGCATTACACGGAGCATTACATGGAGGTTGTAACCTATAGTGTTAATATTAAGAACACTAATATAAAATGGAAACAAATTAAACAAGAAAACATAACAATTCCTTTCAATCACCACACACGCAATATTTCTTTCCTCTAACAAATTCCTCGTATTTAGTCCTCAATCAAGATGTAAAATAATATATTTGTTTCGCCTGATATTCGTATTTTATATGAAACATCAATTACGTTTCATAGCTATTTTTTTTTTCAATAATTAAGTAGGTGGATTTGATCTTCGGTCCTTCGAATGAGAGTCCGTCGCTATAACCGCCGGGCAAACAAAACTCACGAAAGAATACTGTCGTTGTATTATATTATGCACGAAGCGTGACTGTAGGTCAACTTTTGTTAAGCATATGACTAATGATGTAATATGTTAACAATGATTGTTCTTGACTAGAGAGTCGGTGGATACCACGCAGTCCCTTTATTATCTAGTAGTACCGGGTGGACGGGGTGGATGGTGTGGCCGGGTGGCGTGATGGCGAGGTGGAGGGGTGGCGTGGTGGACAGTGTGGCGGGGTTGCGATGAGGCAGACGGTAGGGACGGTATGGATGGGTTGAAATATGTGGCGAGGATATCGGGTTTGATGAAGTTTACGGTGTGGATGGTGTGGAATGTGTTGACGGGGGATAAATATTATTATTTGTAACTATAGCTGCAAGGTACCCAGTTTCCCAAGTTCCCAAGTCCACATATCCCTAGGTCCCCAGGCTCCCAAGTCGCTGAACGAACACTGCAATTTATCTGCTCATTGTAACTTAATAATGTGTGTTTTCCATAATCTTATTCATATTAATTAGCACTAATAAAAACGTATTTTAATTATCTAATAAAGTAACATGCGTACTTATACAAGTATTATTTACGTGAGACCTAATTTGTTTACATTATTATCCATTTTCTCCCCAACCACTCTTTCTCAAGCCTCTTTCTCCCATGCAAATTTCTTCCAACTTATCCAACCACTTTTATTTTTTACTCCGTTCACTTTCTCCCCACCCCCAATTATTCCGATCTAGTTCATCATATCCACACGAATTTACTTAGGTGCTACAAGCCAGTTACTGCCACCCGTTGTCCCAAGTATAGTTCACCCCCAGAGTGTCGCACTTGTAGCTGTTTCTGCCGTCGGTGAGAGTAGTGTTTCACAGAAACCACCGCTCCACCTGTCACTGTTACTTGTGCTCCAACAGCTGCGGCGGTCTTTGTTCGCTCGGTGCGTGCCACACGGCCAATGTTTTTGACATACTTCCGAGTAAACACTTGTGCAAATATAGTGTGGAGATCACCAATGGAATATGTAATGCCATAATAATGATAATGACGATGATGACGATGATAATAATAATAATAATTAATTATTAATAATAATAATAATACAGTAGCATTAGCAACGACATCTCACGTTCGAATCAGTTTGCCTACCATCATTGTCATCACACCAGAAGGTCGCACGAGACGCCACCACTGGCGAACACTGCCAGACTCCTGTATTTAATGCAGTATATGACATTCTTCCTTTGTCGTATCGTAGGTGGGTTGACGTTGATAAAGGAAGACTGTAGCACTTACATCAGCGTATGAACAATCCCACGTGCAGCGACGAGTGACGAGTGCAGTGACCCGTTATGACCTCTGCGGCTAGGCCCGTAATCGCGAAAGAATATTTTTTTATGTGTGGGTCTGACTGATTATATGTCTATATTTAAAATGGCAGCGTCTTTGAGCATGCCGGACAGTGTGTTTGAGAAGCTGCAACTCTCATTTCATACAGAAGTGAAACGTCGACATCCATGTGGAGATCACGTCAATTTAAACAATAGCATAATGATTCGTCAGGTGCGTTGTTAACAACAATGTTCCTTAAAATATAATTTTGGTTTACTTCATGGAAAAAGTTATAGGGCTGCTCCATCTGATTGTTCTTGTTGAAGAAACCATATGGGCATGTCCTGTTTGGAAAGGTGGATCTGCCGACAAATTCGAGAACTTGATTGTTACGTTGTTTTTACCAATGTATTTAGTATTGCTTCATTGCTGGCATTAACATATATGTCAAACATAATGTTCATGTCATCTCGTAGGGCATCACCCTACATAAGATAAGCGCTAACGGTAACACGGCGAGTTTGTGACTCCGTTGAACCAATCGGAGGCTGACCCTGGAACAGAGAGGGCCAACATGAAGTATGTGAGAAGAATACCCCACCCGCTACACCACACAGTACTAGTTAATTTATGCATAAATTATTATATGTATGTATGTCTTGTCATAGACAAAGTGTTGGTAGATAACTCAATCATAATGAACATGCACTGGGCCTATAGCGTATAGTCTATCGGCTCAATATGTCTGCTGTTAGTGTTTGCTTATTTTTTAAACAATGTGTTTGTATAATAATATTTCGGTAGTTTTTTATATTGGTTTTGTTAATAATGTTGAACCGCGTGCCCATAGTGGATTCGTAATAGGTGTGAACTTAATTAACATTGCTATATTTGTGGTTATTCGTTAAAGTGTGTATTAAGTGGTCGATGTAATGACTAAAACATAGCAATACTTTATAAATGCTTTACTCTTCTTAAAAAATACTGTGTTTAATGCAGAACAGCGTCGAAAAAGCGAATCCGCCATATCTCAATTTACGGAGGGCGCTATGAAGAAGCTCTGTGAGAAACCCGGCTCGGAAGATGGGTTAATTATCATTTCACGACACGTTTATTCCAAGCGTAATACGAATTAGAGACAATACGTCTATTCTTGGCGTGCATCAACTATTTGGCATGCATCAACTATTTGGCGTGCATCAACTATTTGGCGTGCATCAACGGTCGAGAGTCGCGTTGTAGCAGGCTGCCAAATATAACTACATGAAGCCTTTCATATTTGAGTGTCTACTATTAATTTTTATCAGATTCACGCATTTGTGTTTTCAATAGTCGTTAGGTGGCGTTCACTTCATGGCTTCGAGGCTTGTCTTTAATTAATTAATGTTATGCATCCACACAAAATATGTCCATAACACAACACCAATAAAGCCACCTAGCGACTGGTTGAAAAACAATGCTGATTGAAGGGATGTAGTATGCCATTCTTCAACATACAAAATCCGCTACGTTTTGTTAGAAATTTGCCTAGCATTAAATCGTCTGTCGCGTCGGCGATGCGCCCGCACGTGGGTGGCGATCTCGGCTTGCGACGTCACTGATGGCACGCCTATGATAAATGTAATAGGGGGTCCGGCAGCTCGTCCCGGTAATCGACGCCTGTTGAATCGATAGCTATCAGCTCGAAGGCACGCGTCAGAGCCGGGGGACTTGTCGTGTCCTCGTTGGAGGGTCCTTCTCTTTCCGGGCTGGGGGTGGGGTATTTCTGGTAGCTCCAGCCGAGGGGTGAATGGTGGCGGTGTTTCGTCTGCCTCGGAGACGCTGCAGCTTTCGCTGCGGCTGCAGCAGCTGCTGCTACTGTGGTCTGATTAGGTGCGTGATCGGCAAATCAGCACTGTGTTCCGTGGTTGGCTCGGTGCTGCCAGCGGTTTGTTGCGCTGGCCGCCTGCCAAGGAGTGTCAATGCCGCGGCTCCACGGACGCCGTCTTCCGCTGTCCCGTGGGCAGCATTAGGGGTAAGACCACAGTTGACCTTCCTGTTTATTGCTTCGCCCGAATGTAGGGTGTATGACATTGTGAAATGGGAATTTAATAAATTCATATTATGTGACATGAGTGCCTTTGAGCAGGAATATTCACAGGTTTGTTTGTAGAAGCTATAGTCTGTGAAACAGTGCATTTTTTAGAGTTTAACTGGCGGAGGGATTTTTGGGAATTATTCTGCTATGGGCCACGTGGGCGCATGAATACATGGCTATTTTTGTAAATATTGACGGGCATCGCACGTGGGGGCATTTTGAAAGAGCTGGTGGTATGTGATTTTGATAAAAGCTGGTGAACACGTCAGTGAGATGATGGTAGTTGCTGTAAAAAAGTTTAAGAATTTTTGATGGTCAGGTTTTCTTATAAACAGACAAAACGTTAACATGGCCACCAATGCAATTGTGTACTGTGGTTTGTCCCCAAGAAGACGGAAGTCTTGGTCACAAACACGGTTATAAAATGTTGATATGCTTATGTTTTGGTCGTTGTTATTAGCTTATTTGTGGATATTACATGTAATTTGGATGAAATGATTAGTTTGTTATAACAAATTTCTTATAATTTTTAAAATTTGCAATTCCGATAATATAATCAGGGCTCATATTTTTAAAAATAAATAAATAAAAACAGTTGCTAACTTGCCTCATGTTGTGTTTGTTTGACTTAGAATATTGTCGGGGTCAGACTGGATAGTAATATATTATTATATATATTTTATTGATTCCATCTAGTCAACAAAATTATTACTGGCTAACGGCCGCTACTATTTAAACTGTTTAACGGTCTCCTATAGGAAGTGTCCTATAATCTATCTACTAAATATAAACAAATGTCAAATAAATGTGCATTTTAGTTTTGTACTATAAAATTTGATGTGCACGAGCTTTTTCGCAAATTAATTTTTAATACGCTATGTAATTGTTAATAAACACAATTGTTTTATTGTTCATATGTTAAAACAGTATGAAAAAGCTTAAAAAGTTAAACGCAGACAATAAGCAATTATTGGTATAAACAATAATTATTGCCTTTCCAAAATGTATAACCAACACATAACAATACCAATTTCATGTTGTGTGCATACTTTGTAAGTGCTTGGACAAAAAGAAATGAAGGTATCCAACCATAACCTTTGTTAACCCCATATCTAGTTAACCCCATACCTAGCTAACCCCATCCATAGCTAACCCTATCCCTAGTTAACCCAGAAGTGGTTTACAGAAGACATAGCCATTCCCATAGGCACAGATTGATAGGATTGGTTAACAGTTTGCTTGGAAAAGGCATACAACAGTAGCAGTCACGAATAGAATGGTACATATCAGATGCCAAAATGTAATTTTTTTTCAAAATTAGGGGGTATGACACTACTATGTGAGGGAGCAGGTAGCCATTTTGTATTAGAAAATACATTGGTGATATATGTTATGTGGCCCAGTGCATTGGTAACATCGTTTCACAAATTTGGAAAGAATAGTTTCATATTGGTTGTGTCACAGCCATTTGAAGCATTGTGTAGATCAGCATTTTCAAATCTGGCTGCAATGGATATCTGGTCATGTGATACCCCTATATGGTGGCGTATCCAAATCAAGTCATTCGCCTTGTATCTCATCAACTAGAAGCATGGAAATAGTCATATAAACAATACAATTTTACAAGTCTGACACATTGGAATTTACCCTAAATCGTGTATAATGTGGCAAATTGTAAATTTTCTGACAAAATTACGCAATGTTTGTTTAAAAATCAAGCAATTATATAAATATTAATTTGAAAATAAACTCTTTGGTACATTGAAAGAGACAGCAAGCAGGCTTCATTGGATAGCAATCCTCTATAAATCTAGAGTTTATGATCTATGATTTATCAAGTGTAAAATTTTACCTATAATTAAATTATGTGACTGGTTTTCAGCTAATATTATGGGCAAGGCATTGTTTAGATTTGGCCGTCAAGCAAGTAGTAATGATGTAACAAGCTGGAGTGTTCCTTAATATGTCTTCATATACATCGTGCCGCAACTTGGTAGAAACTTGTGCACTTTCGCAAAAAAAATCTTCTCTATTTGGGGTAAGACCACAGTTGACATTCCTGTTTATTGTTTCACACGAATGTAGGGCGTATGAAATTGTGAAATGGGAATTTAATAAATTCATATTATGTGACATGAGTGCCTTTGAGCAGGAATGTTCACAGGTTTGTTTGTAGAAGCTATTTTCTGTGAAACAGTGCATTTTTTAGAATTTAACTGGCCGAGGGATTTATGGGAATTATTCTCCTATGGGCCAAGTGGGCGCATGAATACATGGCTATTTTTTTAAATATTGAAGGGCATCGCACTTCGAAAATTGAGCAATTCGTATACCGCACTTTGCGTATGTCTTTCGGAGGAGACACTAACAACAGTTGATCCCTTCTACCTGGAGTGTATGACCACAGAGGGAAATAAAAAAAATTGTCCTTGACTAACAAAGTCAATGATCTCGACCTTTGAGAAACCCACAAGTGCACAGTATTAGCTGATGCTCTATACGTGCTCTGATAACGGAATAAGCCCATCATTGAGCGCCTAATTAAGCGGATGCTGGCAGTATGTAAGACGACACATTATTGTTATTATTGTAACTATATCGACCAAGGGCAACGCGATAATATTCCATTTAAAGTACACTGGTTTTAGACGAGACCATCTAAGGTTTCTGTAAAGCAGTTGATGGAGAAATGTTTGTTTTAGTTTTTTAATTATATTTCATATTATTATTATATATCTATATATATATATATATATATATATATATATATATATATATATATATATATATTTATTAATTATACGATAAACACATATAACACTAGATATGTAAGATCACACATTATTGTTATTATTGTAAAATATCCACCAAGGGCATATACGAAATACACATATACACGATAAACACAGATAACACTAGACATGCCTAATTAAGCGAATGCTGGCAGTATGTAAGACGACACATCATTGTTATTATTATAACTATATTGACCAAGGGCAACGCGACAATATTCCACTTAAAGTACACTGGTTTTAGACGAGACAATCTAAGGTTTCCATAAAGCTGTTGATGGAGAAATGTTTGTTTTTATTTTTAATTATATTTCATATTAATATTATATATATATATATATATATATATATATATATATATATATATATATATATATATATATATATATATATATATATATATATATATATATATATATATATATATATATATATATTAATTATCCGATAAACACACATAACACTAGATATGCAAGTTGTAGTCGCGTCAAATCCAGGGACTGTGCAACATCTATCAAAGGCAAGGGATAATTCAATGCGTCCCACTGCCCCACCCCGAATGTGAGTGGGGGACCAAACCCCTGACCTGGAGGGTCTGGGTGTTCATTCAAGGAGTTTTCTTATTTTGATAATAGCGGGTCTAGACGCGGTAGCCAGCGTCGACGTTTATTAAAATAGCACAGTCGATATTATCATCTCAAGTCTCCTGTCAAACGCGTTGTAACTTGATGCGCTGTTTCAGAGCATCATTGTGGAGGGGTGGAGGGGTGGAGGGGTGGATTGTTGGAGGGGTGGAGGGGTAGGGGGTGCATGTGTGGAGGAGTGGAGGGTGAATGGGTGGATGAATGGAGGTGTGGAAAGGGTGGAAATTATGGAGGGGTGGAGGAGTGGAGTGTGGAGGGGTGGAGGGGGTGAGGTGGATGGGTTAGAATGGGTGGAGGTGTTAGAAAGGGTGGAGGGAGGGGTTAGAGGGGATGAAGGGTTCGAAAGGTTGAGGCGGTGGAGAAGTGGAGGGTGGAGGATTGGAGAGGGTGGAGGGTGGAGGAGGTGGAGGGGTGGCCTTGTGGATGGGGTGGGGAGGAATGGGTGAATGGGTTAGAAGGTTTGAAGGGAGTGGCTAGAGGGGGTGAAGGGGTGGAGGGGTGAAGGGTTTGGAGGGTTGGAGAGGTGGAGGGATGTTGCCTCGAACGATAAAACTGAAATCAACCAATCTACATAAAAATTAGGGGTGTAACTATATATCGAACTATCGAAGCATCGCAATAGTCGATGTGACTATTGAGTGAATAGAAATGTCGATACTGTTCCTCTATGGTACGCTGATCATCAGCTGTAAAGGTAGTCGAAAACTATTCAGGAGCACTACTTGTGTATAATATAAATATACATGTTTTTTTTCAAATATAATCGATAACTGTTATTGTCCTATATATATTTAACCCCAGACCGTCGTACTTTATAAAGGCCGAGTCACCCTGTTTCTGCGGTTGGTGAATGCAATGTTTCTGAGAAACCACCACTCACACTTGTCCCTGTCACCTGTGATCGATCACCTGGGAGCCAGTATTTTCGAAAACTTCGGCGTAACTAAGATTGTTCGCAAATATAGTGCGGGGATGACTCACATAACATCCGCTAACAACATACCAAGATAAACTGATAATAATGCTACTGCTACTATTGGTGCTAAAGCTACTGCTACCGCTGCCGCTGCCGGTACCGCTACTGCTATTGCTATTGCTACTGCTACTGCAACTGCCATTCCAGCCCGGAACATTTATATCGCCATCTTTAAATAGGGTTTTCCTCCAAGTGCAGAGTCGCCGATACACTTCTTCCAGTTCCAAATAAGTCGGCTCCAAAGCATGGATGTACGCTAAGACCAACACCTCAAATGTGACGCACCTCTCTATCGACATCCAGTGTAACCCCATTACCAGAGGTGTGATATGGTCATTTCTACTGGTGTGGATAACTAGTATGTCAGCATTGATCTGTACTCGTTGAAGGCGAGCTGTCTGAAACGATGATTTATTGAGTTGAAGTGAAATACAATAATCCAGACGAGAGGTGAAAATTGTGTTGACAAAACAGTTGTTAGTAACGTATTGATAACGATCTGTACAGATGACAGTTGCAAGCAGCACACACAGATGTCACGCGGTGTAGCATCGTCAAATGTTGGTCCATGTTAACTCCCATGTTTCGTACACTGTCAACTGGTAAAATCATGTCATCTCTAATGACCATGGAGCAAACTCCGAATAACATCATACGATGTTTTGATGTAAAGATGTTCATCTGAGTTTTGTCTTCATTTACCAGCATGCGAAGGGCCATCCACCCTCTGACTTCACCAATGCCGTGTATGAGTCGTCTCACTGTTTCCAGTTGGTCGACCGACACAGGATGCAAATAGCTGAATATTATCTGCATAATTGTAGTAGTTCTGAATAACTGGTGCACGTGTGTGTGTGTGTGTGTGTGTGTGCGTGTGCGTGTGCGTGTGCGTGTGTGTGTGTGTGTGTTATATATATATATATATATATATATATATATATATATATATATATATATATATATATATATATATATATATATATATATATATATATTAGATCGATCCCTTCCAGTTGACACATGCGCTAAACAACCACTAGCATGATAGACAAAAACACCCCAACTACAAGCCCTGGTAGGAAATGTTGCGGTGCAACATTTAGCACAGACAGCGACTCGTTCATTACTTGACTCAGTTCCCCCTGTTAGGAGACCTCTGACCAGGAAGTTCAGTTGATGTTACTGATGTCGCAATATATATTAATATATTCAAAGGGTTAAATAATAATACAATAAAAATAACAATTCCCCAGCTTTGTAAACCTCTCACGAGGAAGTTAAGTGGAGACGTTTCCTTATCGTTGCTTCTACCTACACATGATGACCAACTGCGACAATTATTGACAATGACATCATCGTTTATAACAGTGCTGTTCTCCTTATGATCAATTTTCAAGAAGTATTGTTGACTGACATGCGAGAGGTAATTTAATTGGCACTTCCATCGATCACGTTCGTCAGTAAAAAACTTACACAAAAACCGGATTGAGTAAACACTATAGTTCAAAAACGAGCGCACGTCTTCATCTGCCTATAAATAAACTCAATCACAATATTTACAGCATTATACACAATGGGGTGCTTATTCCGGATGTTTCTTCCGTCAATTTATTTTATCTAGGTGTTATAATCCAGTGCTTCCCAGTGGCCCACATCGAGTTGTTCCTGCCCAGCTGTTTAATACTGTGGGGCGGGGTGAAGTTAGTTGTTGCGTTCCGTGACGGGTCCCATGCCCCGATAAAATCAGAGCACGTTTTAAAGCAAACACTGGGGACATTCAGAGGAGGGAGCTCGTACACCCGAGTACCCAAACACTCAAAATATTGGAGAGATCAGACTCCCAGGTCCCAGTCCCCAGTCCCCCAGGTCCCCAGATCCCCCGTTTCTCAGGCGTCCACACTTCCAAGCCCCCAAGTCCCCAGGCCCCCATGTCCCAATTATCCCAGGTCCTCAGGCTCCAAGGTCCCCAGATCCCCGAAACGAACATTGCAGTTGCTCTAATCATCCAAACGTTGTTGCTCTCCTCTGTATCTCTGTAGTCCGGGTGAGGCTGGCACCGATACCGGTCTTCGATTGTTGTGTCCCCTTCTTTTTCATTACCAGTCCCTTTTCATTGCCGTCTTCACCAAATGTCTCCAGATCCCCATCCCTCGCTCTCATTCTATACTCCCCTCCCACTCCAGCCAAATCTCTCTTCACGCAGTCCTCCCATCTCAGTCTCGGTCTTCCTCTCCTCTTTGTACCCTCCACTCAAAACACATCCGCTCTCTTCGTATTCCGTGTCCCTTCCGTTCTTTCCACATGTCCAGCCCATAATAACCGGCTCCTCACCAGCTTCCTCGCGAGCCTCTCTCTCTCTCTTTCTTTCTCTCCCTCTCTCTCTCTCTTTCTCTCTCACCCTCACTCTCACCAACATCCTCCCTCAGCTTATTCGCTTGTATATTATTTTCATTCACACAATTCGTCTCACCCAGTTATACTCGCAAACTTGCAGTTTCTAGGTTTTTCCTGCCACCGCCATTGTCACTAGGCCGTATACGTAAGCTGGTGTTACGCGTGCGCTTAACACCTTTCTCTTTAGCTTCCAACAACTCGTATTCTCCTGCGAATTTCCATCTCCGTGCTGCCGTCCCCGCAAACCGCTCCCCCCTAGATATACAAAAGTGTCTCGTTGGTTCAGTTTCTTTCCATCCAATCTTATTTCTAGATGTTTTTTTTCGTGTTGCCCGACCCAAAGCACCACCGTACACCGTATTCTCTAGGCTTACTCTCAGTCCATGTCCTCCAAAGATTTCCTTACATTCTACAAGCCGTTCTTGAAGGTCTGCCTCACTGTCCGCTACTACTGCCGTGTTTTCTACGTATAACGACTTGCCGAGAAAGTATCTCCTCCAGTGGGCTTATCACACTCCCTGTCTCAGGCCGACTTCCACTCTGAATTCCTCCTGATATTCGCGGTCAGCACACCACTCTACCTATTCTGTCTTCATATGAGCCTTGGACCATCCTCAATTCCACCCTGGGACACCCATCTACCTCAACGTGGCCATGGTTATCTCTCTCGGAGCTGTGTCGTATGTTTTTACAAGTTCGATGAACCCCAAAGCTATATTCTCCTGTCCCTCCAGTCTCTTTTCAACCAGTTGAACACATCCACGGTACCTCTTCCTATTCTGAAACCTTGTTGTTCTTCTCCCAATTCACACTCCACTGTCCTCCTTATCCTTCGACCCATAATGTTCTCTAACACATTCAGAACATGACACAGCAATGTGATACATCGGTATTTCCCGGGGTCGCGAACATCTTCCTTTCTATTCCATACATACACTATCAACCAAGTCCGTCACTCCTCTTGGATTTCCCTCTCTTTCATACAGGTATTTAACAAACGCCTTGTTCACTTAACCCCAACGCGTTCAGCTATCTCCAGCATTTACACTCGCACTTCATCGATACCTGACTCGGCCTCTTCGTCTTCTTTATGGTTCTTTCCACTTTCTCCCCCAACCCCAATTGTTGCTACTATCCAGATGAAATTGCTCAGCTGCTCCAAGTCAGTTATTCCCATCGAGTTGTTCCAACTATACGTCAACCCAGAGCGTCACACATTGCAGCTGTGCAATCACCCTGCCCGGTTTCTTCCTTCGGCGAATGTAATGTTTCTTAGAAACCACCACTCCCACCTGTCACTGTTATCTGTCACAGCTATATGTCACTGTTACCTGTCACTCTTACCTGTCTCTGTTACCTGTCACTGTTACCTGTCATTGTTACCTGCCACTGTTAATTGTCACTGTTACATGCCGCTGTTACCTGTCACTGTTACCTGCCACTGTTAATTGTCACTGTTCCCTCTCAATGTTACCTGTCACTATTACCTGTCACTGTTATATGTCACTGCTACCTGTCACTGTTACCTATCATTGTTACCTGTCACTGATACTTATCAATGTGACATGTCATTGTCACCTGTCAATGTTACATGTAACTCTTACCTGTCACTGTTACCTGTTACTCTTACCTGTCTCTGTTACCTGTCACTGCTACATGTCACTGTTACCTATCACTCTTACCTGTCTATGTTACCTGTCAATGTTACCTGTCACTCTTACTTGTCACTGTTACCTGTCACTGTTACCTCTCACTCTTACCTGTCACTGTTATGTGCCACTGTTAATTATCACTCTTACCTGTCTATGTTACCTGTAAATGTTACCTTTCGATGTTACCTGTCATTACTGTGGAACTTGGCTGAAGGCGAATTTATCTTGATTGACGACCAAATGCGATGACATTGCGTGAGGAAAGAAATATTGTATGTGATGTGAAATGATGCTTGTTTGTTTAGTATGTTTCCATTTAATATCACTGTTCTTAATATTAGCATTATATATTACTACCATACTCCAATGTTTTGCAAAATATATAATATATATATATGCCCATTTCTGGAGACAGGTGGTTGGATCCAACATAAATCTACCTTAGTGGCCGGTATTCATATACCCCCCACATACTACCCATACGACACATCGGCGTTCTCTTAATTCACATTTGCAATTTTATGTCAGACCATGAACGTGGGATACACTAGTCTAATAATTAATTTCCACGATAATGGGGGGTGACTTTTATTGTTTTTTCTTGCGAGAACATGAGCGTTCTAGTCAAATGTAACATTGCGTTTAAAACGATCCCTCAACCGGCATGCTCTAAGACGCTGCCAGTTTGAAAAGATACATATAGTCAGTCAGACCCACACATTACGGTTCGCTGCACTCGTCACGCGTCGCTGCACATGGGATTGGCCATGCGCTGATGTAAGTGCTACATTTGTCTTTTATCAGCGTCAACCCATCTAAGGTACGATAAAGAAAGCTATGCCATAGAATATGTTGAGTAAATTTACTGCACTTAATATGCCAACGCAATTGTCTGTCAAAAACAAACCAGCAGACACTGTAGCATATATGGAGACACGTATTCCTAATAGCATTAACACATTCCATACTGAAGGGGAACAGTTAACTCTTAGTAATGGGTTCATAACATGTGTGTGTAGTCCAGTCGGAAGTAGTATTCTCAAGTATCGGTCGATCTTTGTAGTTTTAGTAGTAGTAGTAGTAGTAGTAGTAGTAGTAGTAGTAGTAGTAGTAGTAGTAGCAGTACTAGTAGTAGTAGTAGTAGTAGCAGCAGCAGCAGTAGCGGCACCAGCAACAGCAGTAGCAGCAGAAGCAGCAGCAGTATCAGTAGCAGCAGCAGCAGCAGCAGCAGCAGCAGCAGTAGCAATAGCAGCAGTAGCAGCACCAACAATAGTAGTAGTAGTACCAGCAGCAGCAGTAGCAGTAGCAGTAGCAGTAGCAGCAGCAGCAGTAGCAGCAGTAGCAGCAGAAGCAGCAGAAGCAGCAGCAGTAGCAATATTAGCTGCAGCAGTAGCAACATAAGCAGCAACAGTAGCAGTAGCAGTAGCAGCAGGCGCTGCAGCA
Source organism: Lamellibrachia satsuma (assembly GCA_033239005.1). Lineage (NCBI taxonomy): Eukaryota > Metazoa > Annelida > Polychaeta > Sabellida > Siboglinidae > Lamellibrachia > Lamellibrachia satsuma. The sequence continues at coordinate 1,354,179 of BSQZ01000059.1, forward strand.
GCAGTAGCAACAGCAGCAGCAGTAGCAGCAGTTGTAGCAGCAGAAGCAGCAGCAGTAGCAGCAGTAGCAGCATTAGCAGCAGAAGCAGCAGCAGCAGTAGCAGCAGCAGCAAAAAAAATCTTATTGTTGTTTGTTATTATTATTAATATCACCGCTGTTGTTATAGCTCTTGCTAATCCTATTGTATTATTATTATTGTTATTATTGTTTTATTAATAATATTATTATTATTATTATTATTATTATTATTATTATTATTATTATTATTATTATTATTATTATTATTATTATTATTATTATTATTATGGCATTACATATTCCGTTCGTGATCCCTACGCCATGTTAGCAGGAATGTTGAGTCACCCGGAAATCTGTCAAAAATACTGGCCGCGTGGAACGCTCCGAGCGAACAAAGACTGCCGCTGGTGTTGGAGCGTAACAACGAGAGGTGGGGGTGACAGGTAACAGCGACAGGTAAAAGGGGTCGGTAACAGCTACAGGTAGCAGCGACAGGAGGGAGTGGTGGTTTCTGTGAAGCACTACGATCACAGTCGGCAAAAACAGTGCAACGCTCTGGGGTGAACTATATTTGGAACAACGGGGTGGCAGTAACTGGCTTGTAGCATGTAAGCAAAATCGTCTGTATATGATCAACTAGATAGGAACAATTAGGGGCCGGTAGAGAGTGAAAGGAGGGAAACATAAAAGTTGTTCAGCGAGTTGGAAGAAATTTGTATGGGAGAAAGTGATTTGAGAAACAGTGGCTTGTGAGTAAATGGATAATAATAAAACAATATCCCATAAATAATACTTGTATAAATATGCATGATGCTATATTAAATAATCAAAATACGTTTTCATTAGTGCTAATGAATATGAATTATATTATAGGAAACACACATTATGAAGTTACAATGAGCAGATAAATCGCAGTGTTCGATCGGCGACCTGGGAGCCTGGGGACCTAGGGATATGTGGACTTGGGAAACTGGGTACCTGGCAGTTATAGTTACACATAAACACACACACCCACACACACACACACACACACACACACACACACACACACAAACACGCACACGCACACGCACACGCACACGCGCACACACACACACACACACACTCATATATATATATATATATATATATATATATATATATATATATATATATATATATATATATATATATATATATATATATATATATATATATATATATATATATATATATATATATATATATATATATCCTATATGGGGATTGTGCCCATTTCTGCAGCAGATGGATCTAACATAATTCTACTTTAGTGGCCATACTACCCATAAGACGTCTCGGCGTTCTCATAACTGACTTTTGCAAGTTTATACCAGAGCGCGAACGCTGGTCTGATAATTAATGACCACGATAGCGACGGTGATTGTCATCGTTTTCTTTTTCTTGCGAGAACATGGATGTTGTAATCAAATGTGACATTGCGTTTAATACGACCCCTAAACGGACATGCTGCAAGATGATGCCCGTTTGAAAAGATACATATAGTCAGTCAGACCCACACATCACGGTTCGCTGCACTCGTCACGCATCGATGCACATGGGATTGGCCATGCGCTGGTGTAAGCGCTACAGTCGTTTTTTATAAACGTCAAACCACTTACGATACGATAAAGAAATAATGTCATGAAATATGTCGAGTACATTTACTGCATTAAATATACGAATGCCACGGTCTGTCAAATACAAGCCAGCAGACACTGTATCGTATATGGAGACACGTACGCCTAATCAAATTACCACATTCCATATTGCAGGGGTACAGTTAACTTTTAGTAATGGGTTCATAACATCCCAGTAATAATGCGCCTACCACCTTCCACTTCGTCCACTCCGTCAACCTCGTCCACCCCGTCCACTCCGCCGTCCGCGTCCACCCCATCCACATCGTCAACACCGTCCACCCCGTCCACTCCGCCCTCCCCATCCACTCCGCCACACCGCCCACACAGTCCACCACTTTCACTCCGCCCACCCCGTCCACCCCGCCTCACCCTCCACCCCGTCCACCCCGCTCTCCCGTCCACCCCGCCTACTCCGTCCACCCCGCCCTCCCGTCCACCCCGCCTACTCCGTCCACACCGCCCACACCTTCCACCCCGTGAACACCTTCCAACCCGACAAGGTTGATGTGGCTGTTCTGCTGAATATCCCAGTTGGTTTAACTCTGCGATTGGCATCAAGAGGTCTGTCCGCATTTATGCTTCAGCAAATATATCACGACTGTAGCGCCTACAAATTAATTCGATGCAATTAGAATAAATTCTACACTGTGATTATATTAACACAACTGTCTGACTGAAAAACTAAATCTGGCAAAAGGTGTTAATGTAGCATCTGGATATTAACGCTGATTGGTTGCTGGCGCTTAATGCCTACACAAACGGAGACCACGCCTCTGCATCTAGACTTTCTTCTTGACAAAAATCACAAAGCCGAGCGAGAGTCAGATAAGCGAAACTAGTAATAAGGGTAGCCCAGTCAGCCGGACACACAGGGGTCGGAGGAAATGGGAGCACAGAAAACATTTCTTCGCTATCGTTTATTGCAAAAAATATATATTTATACACGTGTCCGCAGCCATGGAATCGACTCTTTATTGGCATTAAATAGCACGGGAACTTTTCGGCCGACACGACCAAACTTTGTTGCTCTTACTTGCGAGACAATTTGTTCGCTTCGGCAGTTAAATTTGGTAGCTTCGGCGTCATTTTATGAAAGGAATTTCGCTGAAGTATTATCGCCGACGACGCGTGTTTCAAAGTATTTGAAAACGTTATACATATACTTATATGCATAAGGTTACTTCAATATAATCAAACGTAGTTAATTTTTTTTCAAATGGTGGCGTATTTTTCTTTTTAGTAATAAGATATAGGTAAACTGATGTGTACTCTGTTGACTTTTTACCAAAAAAAACATTTGAAAACTAGTAAATTTTTAATGCACACACATGTGCATATTTCCACCAGTCGCTAGGTGGCGTTATTGCTATTGTATTATGAACATATGTTGTGTGGCCGCATAAAAATAAATCATTAAAATACAAGCCGAAAAGAGCAGATCCTGTCTATATTTATCTAGGGCTCTGGCGACGACGTGGAGTGACTGCCACCTACCGACTAATGAAAACACAAATGCGTGAATGGGGTAAAGTAGTAGGTCGTCGACACTCAAGTGTGACCGGCGACACACGGGATTTTGCTTGACGTAGTTAGTTGGCAGCCTGATAGATGGCGACTCACGACCGGAATATGAATGCCGTAGG
>BSQZ01000059.1:1360000-1387500 GCA_033239005.1 Lamellibrachia satsuma
TGCTATAACTGTGTATTACCTCATCAAAACAGTGTAATCAGTTGATGCACGCGAAGTATAGACGCATACTCTTTCATTCGGATTACGCCTATAATAAGTGTGCCGGGATATGATAATAAACCCACCTTCCGAGCCGGGTCTCTCAGCCAGATCGGTGCTGTTGCCGCCACATTTCGGACTCAGCCAGTAGATGGAGGCACCACTGCACATGTTGTTGATGGTTTTGCCGAGGAAAGCGGGCTTCTTGATGGCGGCCTCAGTAACTTGGAATATGGCGGATTCGGTATTTCGGATGCCGTTCTGTATAAAATACAGTTCACAATTAAGTCCACAAACATTACGAATCCATTATGGACCCGCGGAAATATGTCATTAACAAAACCAATGTAACAAAGGCCCGAAATATTATTGAACAAACGAATTGTTTAGCAAATGTTCGAAAATTAGTAGCATACATATCGAACCGATAGACTATATAATTTACGCCCAATGCATGTTATTGACAATGCGTTATACCATAACTTTGCCTATGAAAACGTCATACATGCATAGCTAGGTAGTACTCTATATGTGTAACTCACATCTTTCATGTTGGCCCTCACTGTCTCCGGGTCAGCCTCCGACTGGTTCAACGGTGTCACAAAACACGCCGTGTTGCCATTAGAGTTTATCTTGTGCAGTGTGATATCCTACGAGATAACATGGACATTATGTTGACACCGGTGCTAATGTCAGCATGAAGCAATGGTAACTACATTGATTAAAACAACACAACAGTCAGGTGCTCGAATACGTCGGCAGATCCACTTTTCCATTTGCCGATTTGTTTTTTGTTTAAAAAAACCGATGATGCAGCCCTTATACTATTTCTATCAAGGATTTACATATTTCAGTAGCATTGTTGTTCACAAAGCTTCTGATGAATCATTATGCTATTGTATAATCTGACTTATATCCACACGAAGGTCGACGTTTCCCTTCTGTATGGATTGGCAACAAGCATCATTAAACACATGAAGACGGATAATATGACAGAGTGGATATGTTATATGACAGATAAATGATCCTTCGATAAAATGATCAATATAATAAATACATTAATAATACAAGTAATTAATAATTTTAATATTAATAAACTAACACTATTCCTAGTGTAATACTAATAACGGTGATACTTGTAAAACTATTGTATATACTACTGCCACAAAACAGTGTGTTAATTACCTTGTTGAAGTCGTTCAACACCCAATGCTCCCCCAGTGGCGTCATCAAGTGGTAGGTGACTACGTTATTAGTCGTGTCAGTCTCAACGTCCTCGTCGATTGGCTCTCCGTCTTTGTCTTTGGCCTTCAGATGAAACTACAACCAGCAGGATTCGAGTTCAAAACTAACATTATTTAACAATTATGCGTGCCACAGCTATTGCAATAAGTATATTTTGTCTTGTTCCATAATAAGTGTTGTATTAGATAATCAAAAGATCATACATGTCCAAATACACAACATTAATGTATGGCCGCATCATTTAACAAGATTTAACAAGATTTGCCATCCAAGCCAAAGGCCCAGATGGCAAGTGGACAAGGAAGCCATTGGCTTATCGAGAGTCCAACAATGTTCACCTACTTATAACCCGCCCTTCTGATATATGTGTCAACCTTGTTTTTAAACATATTCACGCTGCTAGCAGTTACACAATCTGTAGACAGTTTGTTCCATTCATTTACTGTCCTCTGTGAGAACGAGTGCTTCCTGATGTCCAATCTACATTGATCCTTTACTAATTTTACCTCATGTCCTCTAGTTCTGCTATCCTTCTTGAGTGAGAAAAACATATTTCTATCAATATTTTCATACCCATTCAATATCTTAAAAACTTCAATCTGATCTCCTCTTAACCTCCTTGTCTCTAGAGTTGTTAAACCACATTCTTTCAGGCGTTCTTCATAACTAAGGTCTCTAAGTTCTGGAATCATTTTAGTTGCTCTCCTTTGTATGCGTTCAAGCGTATCTATATCCTTCTTACGATATGGTCTCCATGCTTGTATACAGTATATCAGTATATATAAATAATTACCATGCTTGTATACTTGTATATCAGTATATATAAATAATTACTTATAATATAGTTGACTCCGTTTAATATAACAACTTCGTGCCACAATGGCTGATACCGTGGAAATTGGGAAATACTAAATATATTTGATAGTATTAGACGGCTGATCCTGTCAAGCGCGATGTTAAGCGGAGTTCAGACTATACAATATGTGACAACTAAATAAACATTGACGACGCATTTAGAAAACAACTAATAACGAACTATAGTTACATGTTGAAACATTTGTTATATGAACATATGAAAACAAACGGAATGACATATTTTGATAGTGCCTACCTTAGCGATGTCCTTTGCCGCTGACTTGAAGACATACGCCGCACCGATAAGTCCGGCCACCAACACGACTACGACGACGATGCACGTGACTGCCACGAATACGTGTTTGGTCTTCACTGTTCCGCTCTCGTTCGACGGACGCGCACTCTCAACGTGCTGCCAAAGTAGAAAACAAGTGTAATATAACTAGCGCAAACTAACTGAAACGTTATCGTCATTGTATATTAACTACGAAGTGATTTGACAAGTACACTAGTCCCACAAATTGGTTAGACTAAACAATGTTATATTTGTGATATAAACTATCTGGCGTTATTCTATCAGTTGTAAAGTTACTAGCTGTTTTTTTTCAATATGCTCAAACCTTCCAAATACAACCTCTCCTTTATGGAGACGGTATATATGGTGTCGCTTCATAGTAAATAAATAAGAAAACGTTGTTTTGAGAATAAAATCAATAATACCACATATATCCAAGACATGACTATATTATTATCTCAACGGCATGAACCATGTTTAATTTCGTATATGCTGAGCTGTATCTAGTAACTCACAATTATAACACAATAAACACTTCGCAATCCATCAATATATGGAGGGCACAGACGTAACTCACGTATACAGACGAATACCAATAATAGCTGTACTACGCTTTTATATACGTTTTAATGAAACAATATTACAAACCTCGCAAGTAGCGATTTTCCCCTTCTCTTCTGCCATTGTCGCTGTCGGGTGCATCGGTTCTTCTGTGGCGAGACGTTGAAGAGCGGACGGTGCTGACTTGTCCAGGTCGTTGTGACACACAACGGAATCAGCCGGGATTATATACAGATCCCAACAAGGAAGTTGTCAGTACTGCGAGTGACCGCCATGCGGAAAAATGGTAGCTGGACAAAGACTCGACGACTGTGATCAGAATCACCAGCGAATCAGCGGGGTTTGTATAAAAATACACCTCGCAAATAGGAAGTTGTTAGTTGTTCCGCTTGATTTAACTATAGCTGAAAAACACTTGACCTCTTTCTGTTTTTAGAAACACAGCAGTGTAACTAGTTGGCAGCGGAATTTTCCACGATGTTTTGTTGAAAAACGACAATGTGGTTCGTATCTACCATACTGGTGTTACGAAGCTTGGACACATGTGTTGACCCATATTGCACGATAAATAGCTGGGCATATCACAGGTGGTTAGTGGGAAGCACTTAACTATTGAACATATAAAAAGTTATGAAACGTAGGAGAGACCGCTCCGGGTTGACGCATGGGGCGGGTTGAATTTTTGCGATCCTTTGGGAAAATAATGCACTAATCCTACAGCGTTTCAACCTGGCGAACGCCGTTAGCATTAATAAAAATAGAACATTGCAGTCACGCAGACGAAATCACGTATAAGTTATTACGGCTTTCACTTTTATTTTTTTTTATTTTCACGACGTTGAGTAATAACATTGGAACATGATTAATGTTTTTTACACCATGGGTATTTAACGTTCACCCTAGTGCCCCGGCGAGTTGGCGGTTTTTTTGTCGGGGAGGGTTGGCGCGCATATATATATATATATATATATATATATATATATATATATATATATATATATATATATATATATATATATATATATATATATATATATATATATATATATATATATATATATATATATATATATATATATGTATATATATATATATATATACACACACACACACACACACACACACACACACACACACACACACACACACACACACACACACACACACACACACACACACACACACACACACATAATTATACGTACAGTGTTTTTGTTAAGTGTGGCAACAGCAGAGGCCACGAAACCCAAAGCAGGGACCACGTATCATGCTCATCCTGTGGCGTGACTCGTAGCCGCTATTATTTTACCCCCCCCCCACATAATCGGGTCATTATTACTGAAATATTTATTGATTAATTACCTGATGTTTTCACAAATATGGCGGCTAAACTGTTCTAGGGAGTTGCACAAAGAATACATGAAATACACAAGTGCGTTCAAAAAGGAAGAACATTTTTGAATGAACAAGTGGCGTCTAGAAATGTGTTGCTTTGGGGAGAAGGGTATATCAATACAACTTAACCACAGAGACGACACGCATTGCAGTGAACGAAACATTCTTTTTTTGTGAGTGTTCTGATCAAATGTGACATTGAGTTTGATAGGACCCCTGCTACTGCAGTAGCAGCAGCAGCCGTAGCAGCAGTAGCCGTAACAGCAGCAGCTGTAGCAGCAGCAGCAGCATCCGTAGCAGCAGTAGCCGTAGCAGCAGCAGCAGCCGTAGCAGCAGCAGCAGGCGTAGCAGTGCTATCCTTATTATTTTTATTATCATTATTATTATTATTATTATTATTATTACTATCATTGTTTTTCTTCCCAGTCACCCAATCAGTAGTAGTAGTAGTAGTAGTAGTAGTATTAGTAGTAGTAGTAGTAGTAGTAGTAGTAGTAGTAGTAGTAGTAGCAGTAGTAATAGTAGTAGTCGTTGTTGCAGTTGTTGTTGCAGCAGCAGCCGTAACAGCAGCAGCAGTCATAGCAACAACAGCCGCAGCAGCAGTAGCTGCAGCAACAGCCGCAGCAGCAGTAGCAACAGCAGCAGCCGTAGCAGCAGCAGCAACAGCAGTGCTTTCCTTATTATTTTATTATTATTATTATTATTATTATTATTATTATTATTATTATTATTATTATTATTATTATTATTATTATTATTATTATTATTATTATTATTATTATTATTATTATTAATATAATTGTTTTCTTCCAATCACCCAACCACTTTTTCCTCAGTCCACTTTCTCTCCCCCCAATTGTTTTTACTGCCATCCCATTGTCCTAAATGTAGTTCACCCCAGAGGGGCGCACTTTGTAGTGGAGAAGTCACCTTGACCTGTTTCTGCTGTCGGTGAGTGTAGTCTTTCAAAGAATCCACCACTCCCACCTGTCACTGTTACCTGTGCTCGAACAGCTGCAGCGGTCTTTGTTCGCTCTGTGCTTTCCACTCGGCCAGTTCTTTCGACAGACTTCCGGGAAATTCAACATTCCTGCTAATATGGCATGGGGATCATGACTGCAATAGGTAATACCATAATAATAATGATGACGACGATGTTTGCGTTCCGTCTAGAATTTTATTTCACGTTATACTTCTGTAAATATACTATTTTCAATAAATCGTTATGGATCGGTTTTATCCTGCATAGTAATATTACTGTGATATTATGAACCCATGGCTAACAGTTAATTGCTCCCCTGCCTATAAAGCCCCATATATATATACATTATATTTAAGTTGACATAAAATAATGAATCTACCATTTGTGGGTCTAACAGCGTCATGCATATTTTTACATGACTGGGTACAGATCTCGATTGAAAATGGCAGCGTCGTGGAATATGCTTGTTTAGGGGTCGTACCAAACTCAATGTCACATTTAATCATAACACTCGCAAGACAAAAACAGTGTTTCGTTCACTGCAATGCGTGTCGTCTGTGTGATTAAGTTGTCTTTTTATGAACTTTTCCCTAAAGCAACACATTTCTAGATGCCATTTGTTCATTCAAAATTGTTCTTCCTTTTTTTACGCACATGTGTATTACATTTATTCTGTGTATGATTCCCTGGAACAATTTGGCCGCCATATTTATGAAAACATTGGGTAATCAATGCATAAATATTTCAATAATAATGGCCCAGTGTCAAATCGTACATATTTCCATAAATCTGGCGACAAATGTGTACCCAGTATGTTCATTCTGGGTAAATATTATCCACTGTGCTAAATAATGAAGTACTAAATAGTTAATATTGTCTCTGAGCCAAAATGTTATTTAAATGTATTATGTTTTACTCGGAAGACCATTCGCCGCCATATTTGATCACACGTGTGCGTCTTCGTTCAACGTCAACCCAACGACGACACGGCAAACAAAGAAAGCCTTGGAAAACGTTGTGCCAATTCACTGAATTAAATAGACCTACGTTATGCTCTGTCAAACAAAAACAATATACACTGTTGCGTGTTGGAGACACGCACGCCTAAGAAAATCATCACATTACCGTGGACATTATCAGATCAGGGAATCGTAGTTCACGTTCTGGTTTAAAATTGCAAAAGTCAATTATGAGAACGCCGAGGCGTGTGTGTGAGTTGTTGAACATCGGCGACTAAAGTAGAATCCAAACATCTGCTTCGAGAAATGGGCATAATGAATGAATATATACAATATATATATATATATATATATATATATATATATATATATATATATATATATATATATATATATATATATATATATATATATATATATATATATATATATATATACATATCATATCATGCTGCTCCGTGTGACTATAAATCTCTGGCAGTTCTGTTTATGCTTTGTGGCAGGGAAAATAAACATGCACAGATATCATACAGCAAGCTATCTGGCAGATGACAGCAGTGAATTAACTATTTGTAAATTCATACATACATACATACGTACATAAATACTTACATACATACATACCTTCATACATATATACATACATACATACGTACATAAATACTTACATACATACATACCTTCATACATACATTCATGAATGCATGCATACGTACTTACATATATGTATGCACCCTCTTCTTCCAGTTCTACTTTGTCCTTTGTGTGTTGTGTGAGGACGCATGGATGTGGTCAGTGGTCACCCCGTGTTTCTTCAGAACCAGTTCAACCCTCCATGGGACGCCTTCTACGTATGGGATGACAACCTGGTTTCTGTAATTATTTTCCTTCTTTCTCTTTTCTACTGTTTTTTCGTCTTGTTTTCCGTAACTTTTTTCAAGGCCCATGACGGATTGCTGCTCCTTCTAAAGTTCCAAATTACGTTACTATCGTACAACTGAAGCCACCAAAAGTGCTATCAACGCACACGTCACCTCTCGCTTGGGCTATTGTAATTCACGTCTACTCAATATATGATCATATCCCTACAATGTGTATAGAACATTGCCGCCACGACTGTAGTAATTTATAACACTTGGGCTAATGGGTTTACCCTGGCTGCCGATACAGAGCCGCGTCACTTTTCAAGTGTTAGCTTATATATGTATCCCTGATTTGGCGCCGACTTACTTGGCGGAACTGTTGCAGCTGAGATGTCGCGATAGGCATCTACGCAAGGACCATGCGCAAACACTACAACAATGCATCGCGAAGAAGTGCATCGGCGACTCTACATTTGGAATAAGAGCGCCGCTTCTGTGGAATCTAGTGCTAGCAGACATCCGTGTTTCTAGAACACGAACCATTCTTAGGAAGTCTTTAAAAACTCATATTTGATTAGTAACTTCAATTAGACGATTATTGATACGTACTTTAGTTTGGTATATTGTTAGTAGAAGTTCCTCGAGGGATCCCCATGCCTTGTTGCGAAGAATTTCAGTTAAGCGGAAGTCTTTCGAAAATAATATAGTAGTGACAGTGGTGGCTCCTCAGATATTATCTTCGCCGCCGGCAAAAACAGGACAGCGTGACTCCTTTACAAAGTGCAACTTTCTACTTTCAAATTGCTAATTAAGTTAAGTTAACTTAACTTAATAGAAAAAAATGGATATTAAAATAACGGAACAAGTTAACACAGTAGCTCCTCCCACCATGACGGGTCGGAGGAACAATTGAGAGATTGCCTTTTAGTAAATGAACCGCAACAACTGAGTTGCAACAGCTGAGCCGTAACATCTGAGCCGTAACAACTAAGCCGTAACAACTGAGCCGAAAATTTGGCAAAAGTGGCACACGATTAACATAGAGCCTATGCGGACATTTTTAGTTATCCGAACAGCCGGAAGTATGTCGCAAATATGACCGAGTGGAAGGCAGTGAGCAAACAAAGACCGCTGCAGCTAATAATACTTTCGAATTGTGATACATTGCGACACGAGTTCGTTCTCATTGATGAAAACTTCAGTTGTACATTCGTTCTTGAAATACACCGTAGACTTTTACTGTCGTGTGAAGGTCGTAATTGACGAAAATAAATCGACTTCAGATGCCGATCGCGTGTGCATAAACAATGTGTATCTGAAACAGCGCATCATGTTACAATGCCTTTGACAGAAGACAAAAGATAATGTCAACGACTATATTATTTTCAGAAAATTTTGAAGCTGGTTATCGCGCTTAGGCATGCTATTATCAACAATAAGGAAACTCCTTCAGTGAACATATTCGAGGTTGGAGGGTGGTGTGAAGCGTTAAATTATATCTTGCTTTGATATATGTTGCATTATCCCTAGAATTTGAGGCCATTACAATATATATATATATATATATATATATATATATATATATATATATATATATATATATATATATATATATATATATATATATATATATATATATATATATATATATATATGAGATCCCCACGCCATATATGCGGACATTTTGAGTTAACCGAACAGCCGGAAGTATGTCGCAAATACTGGCCGAGTGGAAAGCAGTGAGCAAACAAAGACCGCTGCTGCTGTTGGAGCACAGGAAACAGTGACAGGTAGCAATGACATATAACTGTGACGGAGAACAGTGACAGGTGGTGTGGTGGTTTCTAAGAAACATCACATTCGCCGAAGGAAGAAACCGGCCAGGGTGATTGCACAGCTGCAATGTGTGACGCTCTTGGGTTAATGTATATTTGGAACAACTGGGTGGGAGGATCTGGCTTGGAGCAGCTGAGCAAGGTCAACTGAGTAGGAGCAACATTTGGGGGGTGGGGGAGAAAGTGGAGAGACCAATGAAGAGGCCGAATCAGGTATCAATGAAGTGCGAGTGGAAATGCTGGTGATAACTGAACGCGTTGGAGTTAGGTGAACAATGCGTTTGTTAAATACTTGTATGAAAGAGGGGGGGGGATCCCAGAGGAGTGAAGGACTTGGTTGATGATGTATGTATGGAAAAGAGAGGAAGATGTTCGCGACCCCAGGAAATACCGATGTATCACGTTGCTGAGTGATGTTCTGAAGGTTTTAGAGATAACTATGGATGGAAGGATAGGAAGGATAGTGGAGTGTCGAATGGAAGCACAAAAACACGGTTTCTGAAGAGGAAGTGGTATGATGATGGTATATGGCCGTATGTATCGGAAGCTAAAGGGAAAGGTGTTTAGCGTATGCTTACTTATACGGCCTTGTGACAATGGCGGTGGCAGGAAAAACATAGAAACTGCAAGTGTGCGAGTATAAATTGGTGAGACGAATTGTGTGAATGAAAAGAATATAAAAGCGAATACTGGAGAAGTTGACGGAGGATGTTGGTGAGAGAGAGAGAGGGGGGAGGGAGAGAGCGAGTCTAACAAGGAAGCTAGTGAGGAGCCGGTAATGGTGGGCTGAACAGGTTGGAAGAATGGAAGGGACACGAATGACGAAGATAGCGAATGTGCTTTGAGTGGAGGGAACAAAGAGGAGAGGAAGACCGATACTGAGATGGGAAGACTGTGTGAAGAGACATTAAGCTGGAGTAGGAGGGGAGTAGATAATGAGAGCGAGGGATGGGGGCGTGGAGACGGTTGGTGGAGACGGCAGTGAAAAGGGAATAGTAATGGAAAAGAAGGGGCCACAACAATCGAAAACCGGTTTCGGCGCCAGCCTCACCCAGACTACAGGGATACAGAGGAGACGACAACGTTTGAATGAGTAGAACACCTGCAGTGTTCGTTCGTGGACCTGGGGACATTGGAGCATGAGAATTTGGGAGCATGTTGACATGGGGGCCTGGGGACCTGGGGACCTGGGGACTTGGGGGCTTGGGGACCTGGGGAATTGGCAGTGTGGACGCCTGAGAAAGGGAGCTCTGGGGACCTGTGGGCTGGTGACTTGGGAGTCTGGAGACCTGGGGACCTGGAGAACTGGGGACTTGAGGACGTGGGAGCCTGATCTCTCCAATATGTTAAATGTGTGGGTATTCGAATGTACGAGCTCCCTCCTCTGAATGTCCCCATTATTTGCTTTAATACACGCGCGGATTTTATCGGGACATGGGACCCGTCCAAATCTCACGAATCGCAGCAACTAACTTCACCCCGCCCCACAATATTAAGCAGCTGGGCAGGAACAACTCGATTTGAGCCACTGGGAATATAGCACTTGGACAGAACAAATTGATGGAAGAAACATCCGGAATGGGCACTCCATTTGTATAATGCTGTAAACGTTGTGATTCAGTTTATTTATATGCAGATGAAGACGTGCCCACGTTATTGAACTACAGTGTTTACTCAGTCCGGTTTTTGTGTAAGTTTTTACTGACGAACGTGATCGATGGAAGTGACAATTAAATTACCTTTCGCGTGTCAGTCAACAATACTTCTTGGAAACTGATCATGAGGAGAACTGCACTGTTATAAACGATTATGCCATTGTCAATAAGTGTTGCAGTTGGTCATCACGTGTAGGTAAAAGCGAAGATGTGGAAACGTCTCCACTTAACTTTCTCGTGAGAGGCTTACACAGCTGGGTAATTTTATTTATATTGTATTATTATTTAACTTTTTGAATATATTAATATTTATTGCGACATAAATAACATCAACTGAACTTCCTGGTCAGAGGTCTCCTAACCGGGGAACTGAATCAAGCACTGAACGAGTTGCTGTTTGGGCTAAATGTTGCACCGCACCATTTCCTAACAGGGCTTGTAGTTGTAGGAAAACAACAATTATTGAATAAAAGTTTAATATATATCATAATGCCACAAAAGTATTGCTCCTGAATAGTTTGCGACTACTATTGGTGGTCAGCGTACCATCAAGGAACATTATAGACAGTTCAATTCACGCAATGGTCACATCGACTATTGCGATGCTTCGATAGTTCGATATCTTATTACACCCTAATTGTTATGTTGGCTGTTTGATTTCAGTTTTATCGTTGGAGGCAACATCGCTCCACACCCTGCACCCCTCAAAACCCTTCAACCTTCCATCCCCTCCACCCCTTCTAGCCACTCCCTCCACCCCTTCTAACCCATCCACCCCTCCACCCGAACCCTTTCACCCCCTCCACCCCTCCACCTCCTTCACCCTCCACCCTCTTCACCCCTCTACCCTCCACCGCCTCAACCCCTCCACCCCTTCATCCCCTCTGACCACTCCAACCACCCCTTTTAACCACTTTATCCATTCTAGCCACTCCACCTCACCCCCAACCCCTCGACACTCCACCCTTCCACTCCCTCCACCATTTCTACCCTTTCCACCCCTCCACCCCATCCACACCTCCACCACATCCATCCCTCCACCCATCCACTCATCCACCTCTCCACCCCTCCACCCCTCCACCCCTCCAACCAACCAACCATCCACCCATCCATCCCATCCACCCCTCCAACCATCCACCCCTCCATCCATCCATCCCTCCAACCATCCACCCCTCCAACCTCCAACTTTATACCCCTCCAACCATCCACCCATCCACCCCTCTAACCTTCCACCCCTCCACCCATCCATCCCTCCATCCATCCACCCCTCCACCCATCCACCCATCCAACCATCCAACATTCCACCCATCCACCCCTCCAACCATCCACACCTCCACCCATCCACACCTCCACCCCTCCAACCATCAACCCCTCCACCCATCCACCCCTCCAACCATCCACCCCTCCACCCATCTACCCCTCCAACCATCCACCCGTCCACCCATCAACTCCTTCACCAACTCTGATCAACATAGAGTATATTTGCAAAGTAGCAATGTTGAATTGTGACATAATTATTGCGACACGAGATCGTTCTCATTGATGAAGGCGTCAACTATTTGTGCTTGAACTACACAGCAGCCTCAACCCGGTCTTTACTGTCGTGTGAACGTCGTAAGTGACGAAACTAAAGACGACTTTATATGCCGCTCGCGTGTTTGTCTACAATGGTGCTCTGAAACAGCGCATCAAGTTACAACGCGTTTGACAAGAGACATGAGATGATATCATCGACTGTGCTATTTTTAATAAACGTCGACGCTGGCTATCGCGTCTAGGCCCGCTATTATCAAAACAAGGAAACTCCTTGAATGAACATCTAGACTCTCCAGGTGAGGGGCCAGGCATATATATATATATATATATATATATATATATATATATATATATATATATATATATATATATATATATATATATATATATATATATATATATATATATATATATATATATATATATATATATATATATATATATATATATATATATATATATATATATATATATATATATATATATATATATATATATATATATATATATATATATATAGCAATCTGGTCGTAAACCATAATGAGTACTTGAATAAGAAAATAACATTGACGCTCCCAGTATGGTTGCGTGACCACTGTGGAAGTGACAATGTTGATACGATTTATCTTCCGTCACCTGGATGCCAGAGAGAGGGATAGCCGTATGCAAATGGCAGATACAGGTAGCAAATTTATTTGTGTCACATAAACACGTGTTGTGTTGAACAGATTAGATTAGTAATGTGTGCCTACAGAAAAACACACGTTATCTTAAATGTCATGTCGACCTGCGGTCATTTTTCTTTGAGCGATATTATGCCACAGCGGATTATTTACGATACTAGACATTTCACAAACTGTGACACTGAGGCATCACTTCAAAGACACGGGTAGGGTAATAAATAGGGTAATAAATAAGTGCAAAGGAATTACATAAAAACATGAACAACATTAATTCCACATGAACAACATTAACTCCACATGAACAACATTAACTCTACAAGAACAACATCTTTGAGTAACCCTGCTTCATTGAATCCGAGGCATGACCATTTTTGTAATGTGTCAGCCTAATTTTGCACATGTTGCTAACGACACCCTAAAATGCTTCGTGTTGTCAATGTATATATGACGAAGGCGTAAAACAATTTATGTACATAATCGATGAAACAAGAGCAGAATTGGTGCCTCGTGTTTAGAAATGTTGTGACACAGATGAACATGCGTGTTGACATATTTGGACAGATATGTTGATACAGTTAGACAGACGTAGTTACACAGTTGGACATATACGATGACACAGTTGGACACACGTAGTGACACATTTGGGCAGACATGGCGATACAATAGGATACAGTATTATACATACAGAGACAGCGACGGGACACATACATTAATGATTTGTTAAAAAGAATAAGAAACAGCAACGGGAATAACTCCTTCGTGTACACAAACACACATTGACAGTAATATACATTTTGATCAGGGTTACATTTGCAAAATGAATGTGCACAATTAGACACATTTTTAAATATTGGTCGTTCCTCGGTCATGTAATGCCATTACACTTATTGTATTGCCCTATCAATGACGTAAAAGTGATGTCACATCGTCATAGTTTTTAGATATATTAATGTTCCACAACGATCCATAGTGGCACGGCATTGCGCTAGGTAGAAATATTAACTTTCCTTTTAGTACAAAAGACCGCAGGTCAATATGACATTCAAAATAACGTGTTTTCCTGTAAACACCAACTATTAATCTGAATATGTGATCTATGTCAGCATGACCTTCATGCAGGACCATTTTACACATTGGCCTGTGACGCAAATACACAGGGTGATAATATCTGTCATATGCATACAACCAATATCTCTGTCTGGCGTCCAGGCGACGGAAGAGAAATTGTATCAACATGTTTACTACCACCGTGCCCAAGCAAAGCTGGTTTTTTATTCGAGTGCAATTCTGGTTTACGACAAGATTGCTTTCCACATCAATGTGAAGTGTTTACATAATTAAATCCAACCCAATCCGGCAGTTCAAGTCAGAGGTAAATTGTCTCTGTCTATATATATAGTTAGTATGTGCAGTTAGAAGGAAAACGACGCTGGTTGAAGTTGTATGTCACCTCCAGCTGAAATCCACCTGAAACGAACGTGTGAGAGCCCACTGACAGCTGTAGATCACAGTGACTCAAGTCATGATGTACTTCACAAGAAATGAACTATTGTATGGTCATACCAAAAGATATATCAATAACCTGAGTTACTTAACACCATAATTAAAATAAATGTAATTTTTAGCACAGTAAAAAAGTGGTTTATGTTTCTGTGGTGGATGTTTGGATTGTCAGTGTACTGTTAATGCAACCTTACCACCCCTGCTATCAGGCGAGTGGTATCGTCCACCGCACGCACCTGTTGACCGCTGGGGTGGCCAGGCGCTGCCATTCCGGTTTTGAAAGCCATCGAAGTGAGTTGATATTTACAAACTTTATTTGATTGCGTTGTACACGTTGCATTACTTGTTGCTATTTTTCAATGGCATTTTCTAAAGACTATGCCCGTACTGTTACTGTATGAATTCATGGTATGATTCATTTCAAATGTATTACATTAAATGATTATTTGAGTTCATACTTGTATAATATATACTGTGTTTCCGTTACTGTTCACGGTAGATAATCATAGTAAGGTCTAAATACATGGTTGGCGTCCGCTTTTCTGTTTTTAGTATTTTCAAATGCAATGGCAAACCAACATCATCGTATTTCTAGTGCTTCTAATCCAACAGGAGTGGTGTTTATAGGGCACAGTTTTGCAAAATGGTTTGAAAGTTATTGCGCGTCGCATGGAATGAAAAATGGCGGACTTGACCTAGATTCGGTGTCTTTGTCCGTTGTTGGTAAATCCGGTGCACTTCTGTCTTTTGTGCATGATTCGGTGTCTCATATCTCTCGATTAGGCTGCACTAAGGCAATTATTCAAATCGGAGGGAACGATCTGAATAACATTAATTGTCAACCGGAACAGCTAGCTAGGGAGATTTTAAACGTGGCCCGCCAGTTTGTTAACTCCGAGGGCTTCGACAAGGTGGCACTCTGCCAATTATTTCACCGCTTCCCTCCAGCGTGTAGCAGGAAGTCGAGGTACCCGCTCCGCCCGGGTTATAATAAGTTAGTGGACATTGTCAACGCGGAATTGAGACGGTTGGTTGCTTTCTTTCCAAAAATCCATTTCTGGAAACATCGTGGTATGCTGCTGGACTACCAGTCCCTTGTCAGCAGGGATGGCTGCCACGTGGGGCCGGATGGACAAAGGTTGTATTTTCGCTCGGTCCGCGGTGCAGCACTGTTTTTAAGTAAACAGTAAGCAAATCTCAACTCTTTACGTATAACATACATAAACAGTAACTGTAGCATATTCCCCTTCCCTATGCACACACTGTGGTTATTTGGGATTTACCATTCCCCTTCTTCGTATTTGAAGGCATTATTCTGCATGTTTAAGCATTTCAGCGGTAGGTTTATCACATATGCTGGTCTAATTTTTACATCTGTATATGGCTATCCAATTCTTATGCAACATTACATTACATATTGTTATGTTTACATTCAATTTGGTCTTATTCATGCTATTCACATTTGTATGCTACATTCCAATTTTAAACAGGTTTTAGTTCAGATGTATCCTGAGTTATAATCCCGAGATTGAGGGATACTGGGATCGGCTTACATGTTGATATGTGTACCGAGAATGTCGGTTTTTATTTTTTAAATTATTACATGCTATCCTAATGTATATGCTACATTACAATTTTAAGCAGGTCTTAGTTCAGGTGTTCCCTGAGTTATAATCCTGAAATTGAGGGATACTGGGATCGGCTTAAATTTATATGTGTACCGAGAATGTCGGTTTTTATTTCAATTTGGACATGCTATCCAATTGTATATGCTACATTGCAATTTTAAGCAGGTCTCAGTTCAGGTGTACCCTGAGTTATAATCCCGAGATTGAGGGATACTGGGATCGGCTTACCTATTTATATGTGTACCGAGAATGTCGGTTTTTATTTAAATTTGGACATGCTATCCAAATGTATATGCTACATTGCAATTTTAAGCAGTTCTCAGTTCAGGTGTACCCTGAGTTATAATCCCGAGATTGAGGGATACTGGGATCGGCTTACCTATTTATATGTGTACCGAGAATGTCGGTTTTTATTTAAATTTGGACATGCTATCCAAATGTATATGCTACATTGCAATTTTAAGCAGGTCTCAGTTCAGGTGTACCCTGAGTTATAATCCCGAGATTGAGGGATACTGGGATCGGCTTACCTATTTATATGTGTACCGAGAATGTCGGATTTTATTTAAATTTGGACATGCTATCCAAATGTATATGCTACATTGCAATTTTAAGCAGTTCTCAGTTCAGGTGTACCCTGAGTTATAATCCCGAGATTGAGGGATACTGGGATCGGCTTACCTATTTATATGTGTACCGAGAATGTCGGTTTTTATTTAAATTTGGACATGCTATCCAAATGTATATGCTACATTGCAATTTTAAGCAGGTCTCAGTTCAGGTGTACCCTGAGTTATATTCCCGAGATTGAGGGATACTGGGATCGGCTTACATATTTGTATGTGTACCGAGAATGTCGGTTTCTATTTTAAATGTTGACATGCTATCCAAATGTATATGCTACATTGCCATTTTAAGCAGGTCTTAGTTCAGGTGTTCCATGAGTTACCGAGACTGTCGGTTTTTAATTCATGTTGTCCGACAATTTTCACGCAATATTCAAACAGCTTTTGGGTCAGGTGTATACTAACTATTAGTTCTGCTGTTAACTTATTTCCTGTTCCTGCTGGTGTTATTGGCGATGTTACAGATGCCACCAAAGAAGCGAGTTGCCACACGATCACTGTCGAGGACGCGTGCCAGCAAGAAGCCAACCGCTGGTCGGCCTCCTGTACCTGCGGCTGAGCAAGTGCCCGCCGCTGTTGACGCGACTGCAGACGCCATTGCCGCCGCTGTCATGCAGCGCCTGGAACAGTCGGGACGTTTGTTGCCAGCGCCTAATGATCAGCACCAAGTACATCTCTTAGCGCTGTGGACACAATGAGTGACACTGATGGTCCAGACACTATCATCAGTGATTTACTTGGGGCTGAGTTGTCTGCCCCGCCATCAACATACAATGTTGTTAACAGACCGCTAGGGGCCAACCTGTCAGACACCCTCAAGAATAGGATTAGAAGGGGGGACTATGTCAATCTTCAGCATTTGCTGACTGATGATGGTGATTTTGATGAGCAGCAGCACCAACGCATGACCTTAGAGGTGAGATCAATTGGGCAGGAGGAGACCCTTTCTGCTAGTGGATGATAAATTGAGACATGAAATGCACTTGGGTCGTATAGCTGGGCCATTTCAACAGGTTCCCTTTCCAAACTTCCAGGCCTCACCTCTCGGTTTAGTCCCGAAGCATGAAATTGGCAAGTTCAGGCTCATCCATGATTTATCATTTCCAAAAGGCGACTCCATAAATTTTTATACATCTAAGGAATACACAACAGTGCAATATGAATCATTGGACATAGTCATTGATTTGGTCAGGTCATGCGGTCATAACTCGTTAATAGCAAAAGCAGATATACAGGATGCTTTTAGGCTAGTACCCATTAGACCACAAGATTACCCATTACTTGGTTTCACCTGGAATGGTATGTTCTATCATGATAAAGTTCTCCCGATGGGTTCTGCAGTCAGTTGTCAGACATTTGAGCCATTTAGTCGAGTACTGCAGTGGATATTGCAGACACATTTTGGGGTTGGCAAAGTGACTCATTTGTTGGACGATTTCATCTTTTTTGGTCCTTGTAATGAATCAACTTGTTTAACTTCATTGCTTTCTTTTGAAAAGCTTTCGCAGGACATTGGCATTCCATTAAACCATGGCAAGAGGTGTCTTCCCTCTACGTGTCAAATTGTGTATGGCATTGAGATTGACACGGCTGTGATGGAGCTTCGTCTACCAGAAGATAAGCTAACGAAAGCTACATCGTTAGTGAACCGTATCACAAACCGTCGCAAGGTCACTTTGAAAGATTTACTTTCACTTATTGGTCTGCTTAATTTTGCTTGCTTGGTTGTGCCACCTGGTAGGGCATTTCTCCGTCGGTTGATTAATTTGACAATTGGTGTTACTTGGCTTAATCATTTTGTGACATTGAATCACGAAGCACGTGCAGATTTAGCTGCCTGGCAGGAATTCCTTGTATCATTTAATGGGAAGAGCATGTTTCTAGAGCAGCAGTTTCTTTCTTCAACCACGATTAAACTATACACGGATGCTTCCAGTGACATAGGTTTCGCAGTTGTATTTGGAAAAAAATGGGTATCAGGGAGATGGCATAGGCCCTTCACATCAGCAGATATCACCCTACTCGAGTTGTATCCCTTAGTGTTAGCAGCAGAATTGTTTGGAAAATTGCTGGCTAATCACTGTATAATTTTCATGTCTGACAACTCAGGTGTGGTGGATATTGTCAATAAGTGTACATCTAAGAATCGAGCTATTATGAAGCTGGTGAGAAGATTGGTTCTGGCATGTTTGAAATACAATGTTTTATTTCGATGCCGTCATGTTCCTGGTTATGAGAATGTTATAGCAGACCACCTTTCTCGATTGCAGATCGGCAAAGCCAGGAACGTGGCTCCTTGGCTAGATTGCACACCAGTGGCAATACCAGATGCACTAAAACCAGATGTTCTTCTAGATTAGAGCGTGAACTGGTAAAATCATCATTAGCACCAACAACCCGAGCAGCATATAAGCGCAGTGTCAATATGTTACGTACCTATATATCTTCCATTAGCCCAGGCAAGAGGGTTTTCCCTGTTTCTCAACATAATCTAGCTGGGTTCATAACTCACATGTACTCAGGCAATTATGCTTCTTCGACTATTTTGTCCACTGTGTCAGCAGTATCTTACAGCCATAAGATAATTGGGTTAACAGACCCAGCGGATAATGTTTACATTAAGAAGCTTCTACTGGGTATTCAAAAACGGACAAGTACAATTGATTCGAGACGGCCAATTGATTTATGCATGCTAGGTCAACTTACCAAGGCAACTAAAGCAGTGATTCCTAACAAATTTTCACAGTTATGTATAGCTGCAATGTTTATGCTGGCATTTCACGGTTTTTTAAGGATAGGGGAAATCTGTGTACGATCTGGAGTGTTATCAGGACATGTGATACAAAGGAGTGACATAGAGGTGGTCCCAGGTCACAAGGGAGGCAGCAACACTTCTTTGAGGCTCACGATCAGACATGCTAAGCATCAACAGGTGAACAGGCCTGTTGTTCTTGAGATAATGTCCCAATCCATTAATTGCCCAGTGAAACTTTTATGTAACTATCTGCACATTCGTGGTTCTGCGATGGGGCCACTCTTTGTTTTCCCATGTTTTTCTCATGCAGGCTACAATCCAAGTCTTTACAAGTGCCACTCATTCCGCATAGGTGCAGCAACTACAGCTGCTACACGGGGCTTTACAGATGTCCAAATTCAGGCAATGGGCCGATGGAAATCGACTGCTTTTCGTCGTTATATCCGAATCCCAATGATGAAACTTTAATAAACACTGGTTGCGAATAGGGTGCTGCTGCTCACCACATGAATAACATCTACTGTATATATGTGGTGTATTTCTTGTTTTACACAATATCCTCTTACAGTTATGCTTTCTTTGCTGTAAGTTAGCAGATGTGCCAGACTGACTTGCTCAGCCGGGTCTGAGAGTCAAAATGGTGCATCAATAACAAATAGTTCTTACACATTTGTGTGTGCATCAAATTATTTTATAAGTATTGTGTCTGTACAATAGCTCGGCAATTAGTCGGTGTATCAAATTGGTTTGCTCAGCCGGGTCTGAGAGTCAAGATGGTACATCATTAACAAATAATGCTTATATATTTGTGGGTGCATCAAATTGTTGTTGTTGGAGGTATTGTGTCTGTACACTAGCTCGACAGTTAATGAGTATCACATTGGCTTGTTCAGGAGGGTCAAGAGGGTGCATCAATAACAAATAGTGCTTACATATTTGTGTGTGCATCGAATTATTTTATAAATATTGTGTCTGTACAATAGCTCGACAGTTAGTCAGTGTATCAAATTGGCTTGCTCAGCCGGGTCTGAGAGTCAAGATGGTGCACCACTAACAAATAGGGCCTATACATTTGTATGTCCAGTACATTTTATAAGTACTGTGTATGTGTGTAGAATAGCAGAATTATGTGTCAGATTGGCTTGCTCAGTCGGGTCTAAGAGTCAATTCAATTTCACCAGCAATTTTTGATGTTGGGTAATGCGAATGGGTTGGTATCGTTTTCAGTGTTCTTACTGTGTGGCCTTGGGTGGGGGTGGCACTTATCTCTATGGAGTAGTGCCTGTGGCAGGTAGCCCCTCACCTTTGATGTATTATGGTGATTACCAGTTTAATTGGTTGTGTGCATACACTGTTGTTTTATTGGGTACATCAATAACTGGTTATAGTCGACTTGTTTGTACAATTATTATGTTTACTGGTGTACTTGTGATGCATACAACCTGGCATTAAAATATGCCCTTTACCAACCTTTACATATGTATCCGTCTCCCTTATTCCTACATCAAACAAGCTGCGGCCACACTTGAAACTAGACCAGCGTCTCTCTACGCATTCGACACCACAGGAAACATAAATGTAATTTTTAGCACAGTAAAAAAGTGGTTTATGTTTCTGTGGTGGATGTTTGGATTGTCAGTGTACTGTTAATGCAACCTTACCACCCCTGCTATCAGGCGAGTGGTATCGTCCACCGCACGCACCTGTTGACCGCTGGGGTGGCCAGGCGCTGCCATTCCGGTTTTGAAAGCCATCGAAGTGAGTTGATATTTACAAACTTTATTTGATTGCGTTGTACACGTTGCATTACTTGTTGCTATTTTTCAATGGCATTTTCTAAAGACTATGCCCGTACTGTTACTGTATGAATTCATGGTATGATTCATTTCAAATGTACTACATTAAATGATTATTTGACCACCACCTCCTCTCCTCCACCTCTGATTTCATAATGTTGCAATACATGTCGTACCATGGATTATTTATGATGTCTTGTATGTCATGTATGGGCAAGTAGTCCATACATTTTTATGTAATGTGGTAATTATCTATTTGATGTGTTGTGTGGTTTATCATTGATGTTTTCTTTACCATATATGGGCAGGTAGCCCCTCACCTTTGATGTATTATGGTGATTACCAGTTTAATTGGTTGTGTGCATACACTGTTGTTTTATTGGGTACATCAATAACTGGTTATAGTCGACTTGTTTGTACAATTATTATGTTTACTGGTGTACTTGTGATGCATACAACCTGGCATTAAAATATGCCCTTTACCAACCTTTACATATGTATCCGTCTCCCTTATTCCTACATCAAACAAGCTGCGGCCACACTTGAAACTAGACCAGCGTCTCTCTACGCATTCGACACCACAGGAAACATAAATGTAATTTTTAGCACAGTAAAAAAGTGGTTTATGTTTCTGTGGTGGATGTTTGGATTGTCAGTGTACTGTTAATGCAACCTTACCACCCCTGCTATCAGGCGAGTGGTATCGTCCACTGCACGCACCTGTTGACCGCTGGGGTGGCCAGGCGCTGCCATTCCGGTTTTGAAAGCCATCGAAGTGAGTTGATATTTACAAACTTTATTTGATTGCGTTGTACACGTTGCATTACTTGTTGCTATTTTTCAATGGCATTTTCTAAAGACTATGCCCGTACTGTTACTGTATGAATTCATGGTATGATTCATTTCAAATGTACTACGTTAAATGATAATTTGACCACCACCTCCTCTCCTCCACCTCTGATTTCATAATGTTGCAATACATGTCGTACCATGGATTATTTATGATGTCTTGTATGTCATGTATGGGCAAGTAGTCCATACATTTTTATGTAATGTGGTAATTATCTATTTGATGTGTTGTGTGGTTTATCATTGATGTTTTCTTTACCATATATGGGCAGGTAGCCCCTCACCTTTGATGTATTGTGGTGATTACCAGTTTAATTGGTTGTGTGCATACACTGTTGTTTTATTGGGTACATCAATAACTGGTTATAGTCGACTTGTTTGTACAATTATTATGTTTACTGGTGTACTTGTGATGCATACAACCTGGCATTAAAATATGCCCTTTACCAACCTTTACATATGTATCCGTCTCCCTTATTCCTACATCAAACAAGCTGCGGCCACACTTGAAACTAGACCAGCGTCTCTCTACGCATTCGACACCACAGGAAACATAAATGTAATTTTTAGCACAGTAAAAAAGTGGTTTATGTTTCTGTGGTGGATGTTTGGATTGTCAGTGTACTGTTAATGCAACCTTACCACCCCTGCTATCAGGCGAGTGGTATCGTCCACCGCACGCACCTGTTGACCGCTGGGGTGGCCAGGCGCTGCCATTCCGGTTTTGAAAGCCATCGAAGTGAGTTGATATTTACAAACTTTATTTGATTGCGTTGTACACGTTGCATTACTTGTTGCTATTTTTCAATGGCATTTTCTAAAGACTATGCCCGTACTGTTACTGTATGAATTCATGGTATGATTCATTTCAAATGTACTACATTAAATGATTATTTGACCACCACCTCCTCTCCTCCACCTCTGATTTCATAATGTTGCAATACATGTCGTACCATGGATTATTTATGATGTCTTGTATGTCATGTATGGGCAAGTAGTCCATACATTTTTATGTAATGTGGTAATTATCTATTTGATGTGTTGTGTGGTTTATCATTGATGTTTTCTTTACCATATATGGGCAGGTAGCCCCTCACCTTTGATGTATTATGGTGATTACCAGTTTAATTGGTTGTGTGCATACACTGTTGTTTTATTGGGTACATCAATAACTGGTTATAGTCGACTTGTTTGTACAATTATTATGTTTACTGGTGTACTTGTGATGCATACAACCTGGCATTAAAATATGCCCTTTACCAACCTTTACATATGTATCCGTCTCCCTTATTCCTACATCAAACAAGCTGCGGCCACACTTGAAACTAGACCAGCGTCTCTCTACGCATTCGACACCACAGGAAACATAAATGTAATTTTTAGCACAGTAAAAAAGTGGTTTATGTTTCTGTGGTGGATGTTTGGATTGTCAGTGTACTGTTAATGCAACCTTACCACCCCTGCTATCAGGCGAGTGGTATCGTCCACCGCACGCACCTGTTGACCGCTGGGGTGGCCAGGCGCTGCCATTCCGGTTTTGAAAGCCATCGAAGTGAGTTGATATTTACAAACTTTATTTGATTGCGTTGTACACGTTCCATTACTTGTTGCTATTTTTCAATGGCATTTTCTAAAGACTATGCCCGTACTGTTACTGTATGAATTCATGGTATGATTCATTTCAAATGTACTACATTAAATGATTATTTGACCACCACCTCCTCTCCTCCACCTCTGATTTCATAATGTTGCAATACATGTCGTACCATGGATTATTTATGATGTCTTGTATGTCATGTATGGGCAAGTAGTCCATACATTTTTATGTAATGTGGTAATTATCTATTTGATGTGTTGTGTGGTTTATCATTGATGTTTTCTTTACCATATATGGGCAGGTAGCCCCTCACCTTTGATGTATTATGGTGATTACCAGTTTAATTGGTTGTGTGCATACACTGTTGTTTTATTGGGTACATCAATAACTGGTTATAGTCGACTTGTTTGTACAATTATTATGTTTACTGGTGTACTTGTGATGCATACAACCTGGCATTAAAATATGCCCTTTACCAACCTTTACATATGTATCCGTCTCCCTTATTCCTACATCAAACAAGCTGCGGCCACACTTGAAACTAGACCAGCGTCTCTCTACGCATTCGACACCACAGGAAACATAAATGTAATTTTTAGCACAGTAAAAAAGTGGTTTATGTTTCTGTGGTGGATGTTTGGATTGTCAGTGTACTGTTAATGCAACCTTACCACCCCTGCTATCAGGCGAGTGGTATCGTCCACCGCACGCACCTGTTGACCGCTGGGGTGGCCAGGCGCTGCCATTCCGGTTTTGAAAGCCATCGAAGTGAGTTGATATTTACAAACTTTATTTGATTGCGTTGTACACGTTCCATTACTTGTTGCTATTTTTCAATGGCATTTTCTAAAGACTATGCCCGTACTGTTACTGTATGAATTCATGGTATGATTCATTTCAAATGTACTACATTAAATGATTATTTGACCACCACCTCTCTCTCCTCCACCTCTGATTTCATAATGTTGCAATACATGTCGTACCATGGATTATTTATGATGTCTTGTATGTCATGTATGGGCAAGTAGTCCATACATTTTTATGTAATGTGGTAATTATCTATTTGATGTGTTGTGTGGTTTATCATTGATGTTTTCTTTACCATATATGGGCAGGTAGCCCCTCACCTTTGATGTATTATGGTGATTACCAGTTTAATTGGTTGTGTGCATACACTGTTGTTTTATTGGGTACATCAATAACTGGTTATAGTCGACTTGTTTGTACAATTATTATGTTTACTGGTGTACTTGTGATGCATACAACCTGGCATTAAAATATGCCCTTTACCAACCTTTACATATGTATCCGTCTCCCTTATTCCTACATTAAACAAGCTGCGGCCACACTTGAAACTAGACCAGCGTCTCTCTACGCATTCGACACCACAGGAAACATAAATGTAATTTTTAGCACAGTAAAAAAGTGGTTTATGTTTCTGTGGTGGATGTTTGGATTGTCAGTGTACTGTTAATGCAACCTTACCACCCCTGCTATCAGGCGAGTGGTATCGTCCACCGCACGCACCTGTTGACCGCTGGGGTGGCCAGGCGCTGCCATTCCGGTTTTGAAAGCCATCGAAGTGAGTTGATATTTACAAACTTTATTTGATTGCGTTGTACACGTTCCATTACTTGTTGCTATTTTTCAATGGCATTTTCTAAAGACTATGCCCGTACTGTTACTGTATGAATTCATGGTATGATTCATTTCAAATGTACTACATTAAATGATTATTTGACCACCACCTCCTCTCCTCCACCTCTGATTTCATAATGTTGCAATACATGTCGTACCATGGATTATTTATGATGTCTTGTATGTCATGTATGGGCAAGTAGTCCATACATTTTTATGTAATGTGGTAATTATCTATTTGATGTGTTGTGTGGTTTATCATTGATGTTTTCTTTACCATATATGGGCAGGTAGCCCCTCACCTTTGATGTATTATGGTGATTACCAGTTTAATTGGTTGTGTGCATACACTGTTGTTTTATTGGGTACATCAATAACTGGTTATAGTCGACTTGTTTGTACAATTATTATGTTTACTGGTGTACTTGTGATGCATACAACCTGGCATTAAAATATGCCCTTTACCAACCTTTACATATGTATCCGTCTCCCTTATTCCTACATCAAACAAGCTGCGGCCACACTTGAAACTAGACCAGCGTCTCTCTACGCATTCGACACCACAGGAAACATAAATACTATAGTTGGTCACTATTAGATTAATTAATGCTGACATGTGTCCATATAATCTTTGTCTATGCCTTCAACCCCGCCATTCAGGCACGGGTGGTGGGCCGTATTTCTTGTGCCTGAAACATATAAATTATACATTATCCATACACTACTATACCAACGATTTGAGGTAATATGTATTCTTATAAAACACTTATCCATATCTGCTAATTTAATATGAATCTACCGTCCTCCTGCAAGAACAACGAAATGTTTTGATGAATTTTCAGATGTTCTTGAAACCACCTTACAATTCCAAGAAGACCTTAATATGTTTGGATATTTCAACACCCACCTTGAATTACCAAGTCTAAAGTCATTGATGGATATCGTTCAAACATATGCATTACATCAAGACGTTTAATTATCTACCCTTATCCATGGTCATTGGCTTTATTTTCTCTAAGATGTCCACCCTCACATATCGTGCTCTATCTACACAACAACCACCCTTCTTGGCTAGTCTCCTGCATCTTTGAAATATCTCTAGGCAGCTCTGATAATCAATTTCACAACATATTGTGCCTAAAAGAAAACTTAATTTAGGCAAACATGCTTTCTCTGTCGCTGCGCCTAGGGTCTGGAATGAAATCCCCATCACTTTGAACACAACTGTAACTTTAGCTATCTTCCGAAGAAAACTCAATACATATTTATTCCAAATTGCATTTTCACCGTAAATTTTCATTTGTCCCTCGTTCTGATAATGACCTTTGCGCGTCCCTGTTCTTTCAAATATATAACTCTGAAAGTGATTGCAATGGGATCAATTGTGAATTAATGCTATTAACATATACATCACAATGCAGCTAAGTCGATTTTTTAACGAATAAGTTATACGTGGGTAAAAGGTCATGCATTCTGCTAAATATCAATGGCATAATTTTGCGCAATGATTTATAAAACATACATGCGCGCGAGCGCACACACACACACAAACACACACGCATGCGCACGCGCGCTCACAAACACACACACACACACACACATACGCACACGCATACGCACACACGCACACGCACACGATGACTACCACTTGTAATCCAGGAACCACATTTGAATATATTGGGTTAATATATTCTGGCGCATGTCTGCCCAGTCGGTGTTACGTCTTCCGACAGATGACTTGGCCCATGATTGAAGCGATACGTCGCGGGTCCTGACAGCTATTCAGCACGGTAGCTGCAATTCTACAGTCGCCTTCACACCGATCAACTCACGAGCAATGGTGATTACATGCGGTGTGTGTAATCGTGCATGCGGTAATGGGGGAAATGTCATGCTGACACCTATGTAAATAGTTCGACGTTTCAAAGGCGTAGGTAGCCGACTCCGAAGTGCACTCCACTTATTCTCTGGATCTGGATTGTTGTAAAATGTAGGTATTTTATAGCGAGTACATCATTTACTAGTTGTGTTCAATGTATTATCTAGTATATTTGTTAATTCATAAATTTCCGATATTTCCTTGCAATGTTTTGTTCGGATATTAACTATTGGCGTTACTGCGCATGTGCATACAGGACATTGCGAAACAACATTACTTTGTGCGGAGATAGTTAAACATGATTTTTTGCTTTCAGAATGATAATT